>NW_023590580.1:93628-281805 GCF_014843425.1 Jatropha curcas
AGGCCTAGCCATTTTGATATTGATATAAAAAATCGGAATTTGAATAGGGTTAAGTTCGTAGTTACTAATTAAGTGCATGCGTTAAAATATGTTTAGCTGTTTTAACAAATTAGTTACCGTATTATTAAGCTGGAAAAGTTAATAAAAGACACAAATAAAGTGATCTCAAGGTGAAATCTTTAGAAGTTTTGTAAATTTTTGGTGACGTGTTGATATGTTGTTTATTGGAAGGAGGATGGGATTTTAAATGTGATGATTGCCCGAACGGATGGGCTGTGTGCATTGATTGATAAAATATAATTTGAATTGTGATATGTGAGCAGGTAGGATAAGTTCAATTTTTAGGGACGGGTGCTGGCCGAAATTTTTTGATAAAAAATTAGACTAAATTTTTATTTAAACAACATAATTAATAAGTTTATTTAGATTAGTTCCTAATAATTTGGGGTATATAATAAATATTAAGTGCTCTGATTATTTACTATCTTTGATATTCATTTAATTATTTACATAATTTATTTATTTATTTTTCATTTATTATTGTTAATATTTGTTATCCTTATTTTAATATTGATGATTATTGTTAATACTATTTTATTTATTTATTTAGCATTGATTTTGGATTGTTTAAGTTGTGCATTTGCATTACGATGTTTTAATTGCATTAATATTCTTGCATTTGATTGCAATGTTTGATTAATTGTGTTGTGATAATGCTATGCTTTGTTTTGTGTGGAATTGGGATGAAGATGGACCACCGTGGGTTTGTTCGGAGGACTGGTTTGTTTTGATATGGATCCCGAAGTATTATATTGATATTTGACCGTCGGCCGAGAAAAATGGGAGATCGGCGCCCCCGGTGCACCTGATGATCATGGATTATGTTGGAAACACCACAGGATGGCTTCTTGTTGTTGCGCACCTGATAATCTAGTTGATTGTAAGCCCCGCAGGGGTGGGCCTCTTGTTGTGAGCACTGATGATCTAGATTGGATTGGAGAACCACCGGGTTGCCTCCTGTGGATTGGAAAAGAAAAGGAGAGAATTGGAAAGTACAATAGAGGACTGGTCAGATGAGGATTAAAACCAGTTTAGGCCGTATGGGGATCGGCTCCCGGTGCACATTATGAGAGGGCGAGCCATGTGTGAGGACGGCTCGTTGGGGTTTCAGGTGAGCGCCACTGACTAATTCCACTTGCATGTGATTATATGAAGAATGTTATTGATTGTGAGTGCTGGTGATATGCCATTTGTGGACTGGCTTGGCAGTGAGCATTATAAACTAGTCGGATGACTAGATTAATATGTGTTACACATTTGTTGTGACTGGTGTGGTATGGTGCAATTAATTATTACTATCCTTAGAAAACTCACATGTTCTTGTTTGATTTTTCAGGAAGTAGCGTTTTTTCCTTAAATCCGATTTTAGGCTATGTTTCTTCGGCGCAGAGGCAATTAAACAATTTTTCCTAGATCCATAGATTATTTTACTATGGTATACTAACAGTTAGTGACTCCGGCAGTTGTAGATTTTGTATACTTTTAAACGTTTATTATTATAGACTGAGATAATTATGTGAATCCATATTGATTAAATGTGAGGCATTGTTAATTAAGGCCCGAACTGTTGAATGTTGTTAGCCCGATAAATTCGGCGAGATTTAATAAAATCTTGAGGTTTATTGTTTCCATAATCATATGGGACTAAATGATTAAATATATATTGAAGATGTTAGTTAAAGTTAGTGTTTTTCAGGCTTACTACGGGCCCTCGGGCCTTTAAGCTTTACCTGGGCCCTAGCTGCAACGGTCCGGGCCCACGGAAAATGGTCGTGACAAAAAAATCCTAACAAAAATTATTTATTAAAAAAAATACTTATAAAAAATAAACACTATCATTATTGAAATTACTTAAAAAAAAAACGGGTAAAAAAAACTATTTAAAAAAGTTATTGCTCGAACATAGCCTTTATATTATTTTTTCATTTTTTGAGTGTATATAATTTATATTTCCACGGGCTGAATTGATATTAGGCTGCCAAATCTCTCCAATGACAGATTATCGAAACTTTGACCTTGCAGCAGATAAAGTTATTCATGAGAAATATACATCATTTAAGTAATTCAATCATTTATTGGATTACATGAGATTTTAGATCATTTAAGAAGAAAACCATTTAAATTTGGTATAGTCACAATAAATTATTGAGTTAAAAATGGAATTTATACTTACCTTTTAGTTTAATACAATTTCTCTTTAAGAAAAAATCATTAAATTGAAGTAATAATTATTTTGGTAATATACAAAAAGGGTTAAACATTGGAAAAAACATTTATCACTTCTCGAAACCACAAATGTGACTTGTAATTTTAAGAACAACTTATTTTCTTCAAAATCTATTTTCTCAAATTGTGATAAATATTTTGGAACAATGAAGTTAATAAAATTTAATTTAATCTTTATAAAATTTTGTGAAAATTTACTTAAAAGATTTTATGGTATTTATTAGGAAAATTTTCGCACAAATTGCATGACAGTCAAAAAATTGTCGGCGGTGATATTAAATTATTAGTAAATGCACTTGCCACCCAAAAGCAGCGATATAGGAGAATGTGTGGGGTTGCTTTCCTCCTCCACCGAAATAGCCGGAAGCCTATAGAAATTTTCAAAAGGGGAAGCCCACACGTTCCCACCGTATTTAACGTGGCCGGAGCCCACCACTTATACACGTGTAAAATGAAATTTTGCGTCTCCATTCTCGCTTCATGCATGTCTTTCTGGAGGGAAACCACTTTCACTGCATCATTCTCTGACACTTTTCCTGATATCCAACCATGAAAAAAAATTAACACATTTCTCTTTTTTCCCGCAGCGAAATTTAAACCCTTTATTTGTTTAACAATCCTTGGTAAATAAAGAGTTTTTTTTTTTTTTTTTTTCAAAATCCAAAAAAATTAAAAAAAGAATTCTGTTTTATTTTTTATAATATTCATTTGTTTAGAATATAATTTCTGGTTTCCGATTTGGTAAGGTAAAGAATAATCCATGTATATGTTTTTTGATTTGAGTATTCTCTTTTTTGTTAAATACAAAAATAAAAATTGTAATATATTTATTATTGTTGGCCCGTATTATAGACAAACGTAATGTGGGTTAAGGTGCGGCAATTTGCCCTCCAACCCCTACCAAAAAATTGAATTTGTTGCAACATTTACTATATATATATAGTATATTTAAACCACCCGGTATTCGATATTCGATATTAATCGGAAATTTTAGATTACACACATTAGAATTCGTCAGCTATTATAATAATTTAGAGAGGAATATATAATTTATATATTTGATTCATCTGTCCTTTAGCCATTTTCATGATTAAAGAAAAAGAAAAAAAGAGAATTTTGTGGAAGACATTTTTAAAAACAAAATGAAAAGATTACGAAGCTGATGCTAGATTTTCTTCTTTAAAAGCAGTGGGATATTAATGGTGGGTTGGGGCAAGAAGGGGGTCAGCTGTTCCCTCGAAGCTTCAATGATTTTCTCAGAAGGCTGCAACTTTTACCCTAATTCGATGATGGACAGCCGGCCGTTCTACTTAGGAAACACCACAAGAAAGCAAAGAACTTTGTAATTGATACATATTTGTTTAAAGTTGAGAAGTTTCTCATATCACAATCACATGCAAAAGAAACAAGGAAAAGAAACAACAAACTAATAAATTACCATTATGTGCATTTTTGATAAAATTTAAAATAATAAAATTATCAGGAATGATGATTTCCTGTCGGGCTATAACAGCCGGTAAAGATGTTTTTATTCTTCCCATATTCTTATGTTTTTATGTTTTTTTGCAATAAAATATTTATTTTAACCAAATGCATATATATAAATTTTTCCAGTTTCAATTTAAGAGTATAAATGAAATGTTAATGAGGGCATTAATGTGCAAAGGACTTACGACCATCTTGTTATTGTTTAAGGTTTACCAAATTTTGATGCAAATTTAAAGATCCTTTGTGCATATATATTATATATATATAATCGAAGACTAGACGGCAGGGGGCGGGCGGGGCGGCGGGGGCGCGGGGGCGGGCGCCGGGGCGGCCCGGGGGGCCGGGGGGGAGGCGCGCCGCGCGGGCCGGGGGCGGCGCGGCGCGGGCGCGGGCCGGGGCGCGGGGGGGGGGGGGGCGAGGGCGGGGGGCGCGCGGGAGCGGGGGGGCGGCGGGGCGGGGCCGGCGGGGCGGCGGCGCGGGGGGCGGGGCGCGCGCGGCGCGCGGGGGGACCGAGCGCGCGGCGCGGCGGCAGGGCCGGGGGGGGGGGGGGCGCCCTGGGGGCGGGAGGGCGCGACTGCGGCGCGGCGGCTCGTGCCGGTTGGGGGGGCGGGGGCGGGGGGGGGGGGGGGGGCGGCGGGGGCGGCGCCGGGCGGGGGGCGGGGGGGGGGGGGCCGGGGAGGACGGCGGGCGCGCGGCGGGGGCCGGCGAGCTCGGGGGCGCGGGGGGGGGGGCGGCGCCAGGGGGGGGGTAGTAGTACTATATTAGTCCAATCGCAAGGACCGAAAATCCAAATCAAAGATTGCGGTGTACTATCGTGTGTAGGTTCAGCTTTGAAGTACTATTTTTTTCAGGCGTTTTGGTTTTAATTTGATTTTTTTAACATACTGGACCATTCAACACTCCGAACCATTGACAAACCCCCTAGTTTGGTCCCAATTATGGCAGTTGAACCTAAGAGAGAGGTGACTCGGGTTGATCATTTAAAAGACTGCTTCAAACCCTAAGATTTATTATTGCCAAATCGTGGGTGATAGGACATAAAAATAGAAAAACGGAGGAATTTATGTAATTCATGTAGTGGTTAGAACGGCGAAGGAAAGAGCATCTGTTCATTAGATATTATATTTCTCCAAGACAAGTGTAAACCCAACTGTAGCTCAAAGCCCCCATTAAACTGCCCCGCTTGGGAAGTTTCGTAGCCAATGTTCAAAAACCACAAGAACCTCTAAAACTATAGCTCACAAGCTCACAAGTGCTGCTCTGCTAAAGCCGTTTCACAATGGAGAAAAACATAATCATTCCAACACAAAAGCTCGCCACCAGGTGCTTTACCTTCATACGTCATCAGTAAATGTTTAAGAGTTTATTTTGAATGGGAAGGATAAGTCCTTTACAAGCAAATTTGATTAGTCAATTTCTATGAAGAAGCAGAAACTATTCAATTACAAATCACAGAAACAATTCCTTTCCCAAATCGACTACCAATCCTCAGTAGCAACTTAAACAACATTTAAAAAGCTGAGTTGAAGAAGGTCTGGACAATCTCATGGAGAGCTTATAAAGACTTGTAAGGTTTGAAAAAACAAAGTAATTTGAATATACTTATTTTCTGTATAAAAATTGGTACAAGCGTCGATACAGTCAAACTGAATGGGAGTATCCCTTAGCACAGCGAAGAAAACTGATTGGAAAACACCTAATTGCAGTAACAATTATACGATTGACAAAAAAAAAAAAAAAAAAAAAAAAAAAAAAAAAAAAAAAAAAAAAAAAAAAAAAAATCTGATTTGACGTAAATGAGCAGCAATCTAATCTCTTTTCAGGGCATTTGAGACCCATAGTTTCAAGGTTGCAAGGTTTGAACTTGTTCTCTGTGCAGAGGAATAAGTAGTGAGATTCACAAGGATCTTTAAGGCTAGCGCAGCCATCCTCCCAATTCTAGGCCAACATACCCATTCTGTTTTTTCTGCTAGTTTGGTTAAACTCGACTATTCTTTGGTCTACATGGTCATTTGAAGAGATGCAAACCCTGGAAAAAATCACAGTCTGCTAAGCTTGGACACCAACCTTGAGCAAAGAGTCGGCTGCTTGAAACGCTGTTTTGGAAAGAATCAGTTTAAAGACAAAATAAACCTAACAACTGTAGAAAGTATTCAGGAATGATAAAATAGTAGTAGTTTAGAAAATTTGTCTTCAAAACCCACAATCTAATTTTACATGCATATTAATTTAAGATGTAAATCCTTAACTTCCAATCCAACAACAATGACTACTCTCGAAATGAAACTTTTACATGAGAGGAAAAATTAACCACAAAAAGCAATGCATCACTTGCATTTAGAACAATATAATCTCAACAGGCTTTTATGTTAATGCCAAGTTTCATCTTTTACATCCTCGAATATGTTTAACTTTTCTTAAATCCGAAAAAAATCTCATGATAGGTCAATCAAATAAAACGTTCAAGTTTGATAAAGATTTACATCCAGGATTGCAAAAAGCAACATGCTTCAATAGATTCAAGGTATGCTACATGGTTTGTCATTGTTTCCGGTGTGTGGCGCACACAAAGCATCAGAGAGAGATAGAGAGAGACGAGAGAGAGAGAGAGAGAGAGAGAGAGCTCCTACCATTTCTAGCCGCACGCATTTCCATTCATGAAAAGCCTTCGTTGTGAATTTCTAACAGGTAGCTATTGGACCTGCAATTCAACAGCATGCTTTTATGTAAAATATTTACCAATTATAAATGCCGTATTATGCTAGTGCAACATTCTCTTAATCCCAGGAAAAATATTTTCTGCCAAAAACAAATTGGAACCTTAAGTCACACAAAAAATAAAGCCGTTTTTTTTTACCAAATTTAAGGTCAGCAAGTGAAATGTGCCCATTAACAAGCATACCAAAGATTAAGAGCCCACAATTGGATTTAAGCTCATTTGCTCAATGATTACGAACGAATTCATTCATAGCATTAAACAAAAAGATAGGGAGGCACAGCATGATCCGGGCAATTCAAAAGATTTCCCAGTAATTAGAAAACTAAAATATTCCTAGGCAAGAAGGCAGTTACAAAAGGCAACATTAATTCATTTCAAAAAAACAAAAGAGAAGATGTACTGTTGTTCAAAATAAGCAAAGCGAATGAAAAAGAAAAAGGGGAAATTAACAGTGTCACGGATAGCAATTAGAGAGGTTTAGGTAAGAAAAAAACACAAAAGCAAAGAATAAAAGGATTACCCTAGCAAACATTGACAATGGTGTGTGAAAATGTCAACGATGTTGCCAATATCTGTTTCCACCCGCTTGGCCATCAAGGATTTCTGCTTCTGTCAGCTGCCGCAGCTGCTTGCTGCTTGTTGCCCACTTCCTGCTCCAGCAACCCCAGCTCCTGCTAACTCCACCTTTATTCATTAGTCACCCCCAACAATAACCCACTCTGACCAAAATCCATCAAGTTAAAAAGGAGAACAAGGAAAAATCAAGTTTTCATTTATAAGAATCAAGTTCATTTATAAAGAAACTTTAGGACCCATAAGAGTTAAAAAGAAATCAAACCAAACTGGAGTAGACCAAAAACCAGAGCAAACAATTTGGGGTAATGCACAAATTAATAAGCAACAGCCCCTTTTCTTCGATCGTAAAATTAAAAACAAATTTAAATTCTGGCCTAAATAAATTTATTTATTGGAACCATCGGAGTCCAAACTTAATATGGTTTATAGGCATGATCATAAGAATGCGCATCCAATTAAGCATTCCCAACTCACATCAATAGTGAAAATGCTAAGTAGGCAAGATCATAAGGACAATTGCATCTTTGGTACATAATGAAATTCCTAACATTTGTGAAAAAGCAGGTGAACAACTTCAAAAGAACGAAAAACAGTAAAGCTCAAATAAGAGGAGGAACAGGCAAGAGGAATAAAAACACATGCCATTAAATGAACCAGTAAACAGATGAAGACTGATATTTAATAGATTTATCAATTGATGTTCACTCAGAATGAATTTGGAAAAAACAAAAGAAATATAATTCTAAGAAAGAAAGAAATAAAAATTCCTCAGATTGCAAATGACTATGCCCATGTATTCCCATTTTGCCCTAGACTTCAATTTGTCCTCTCAAATTAGTAGTTTCCCCTATTTACAAATTCCAGAATATAAACTCCTTTCATTCAAGTCCAATCCTAAGAATGTTGCCAATGGAATGCAATACTTATGGATTTGGACAATCTAATAGGAAGGAATAGAATAAGTCAAAGGGAAAATAAAATTCAATACACACCACACACCACCCACCAAAAAATCAGAATTTCTAATTTCTTAGGTTCCAACTAAAGTTTCTAAGGTTCCTGTCAAAAATTGGGGAGTAATCTCCCTAAAAACTGCGACTATCTACTTTGTAAATCCACAGAAATCAAACATTATAAAAGCACATTGCCTATTCCAGTCGGCTAATCAATTTCTCAATAAAGAATCACTATCCACGCCGTCGAATTCTTCAAAAAATAATGTATTTTCTCCATTTTCCCACCCTTCTATTTCATTCATGCTAAACACGATTTATTCCTTTAGGCCCAATATCATTTTATCACATTTTTACAACCAAGAAACCAGGTATTCAGTTTTACTTCATATCCATCTAGCATTTAATTTAAGTAGAAACAACCACCCCCCCCCCCTCTCTTTTCTTATTTATAATATATTCAAGTTTCTCCTAAAATTAAGCACTACTACGATTCATATTGCTTAAAATCAAAATTATGCTTAAGCATACCCCCCCCCCCCCCCTCTCTTTCTTA
The DNA here is from genome assembly GCF_014843425.1 of Jatropha curcas. The sequence goes on from NW_023590580.1 coordinate 102,207, forward strand.
TTTATATATATCAAGTTCTAAATTAAGCACTACTACATTCATATGCTAAAATCAAAATTATGCTTAAGCATACACCCTTACGTTAACTATTTCATATCTCAACTACTTAAACCATGACAGTTTTTCTTTTTTAAAAAAAAAAAATTCCAGATTGAATCTTTATCTAATAGGATTTCGACTAGGAGTTAATAATTAGTACGTATATGAAATAAATCTAGTCGCTTTAACTCAAGTTGCCGCAGTCCCCTTCCATGGCTGCTGCCAACATAAGGAATTCTCAAATTTCTAGCTAATATTTACAATATGTTTATCAATTTGATCCTTTACTTAGTAGAGAAGTCATTTATAGTATCAATTCTATCTATATTTAGCAACAACCCGAAATTATATCGCAAGAACAGTAACTGAGGATTCCTAAATTTTCATAATTTCACAAAAATTTCTGAACTAAGTGCAGTGACTACTAAGAAATGAAGAAGGAATTCAAATTCATTGTTATTTTCATAACATAATCGCTAATTGTAGCCCAGTCCCAAAATTTTAAACATAAACAGTAGTCTTGAATCACTAGTTTTAAAATTTAACAATTTCTTGAACAAAAGCTGGCAATTGTTTAAGGAAAATGTATCGTTAAAAGGAAAGATTTCTAACTCACCTAGTCAAGCGGAGTCGAGAAACGGCAAGGAATTTCCTGGAGATCAAACTGCCTCGATTCTCTGTCTCCCGGCAAGACTAGGAATAGAGGAACTCAAAGCTAAGCTAAGAAGGGAAGGTCTTGGTGGCTCTGGCAGCAAGTTTTAGCCGGAAACAGAGGAGGAGTTCGGTTGCTCGGCGATTGGCAGCTTGGCCAGAAAGGATAGGAGGGGAGAGGCGTGGGGTTTTATTTTTTGGGTCACATCTGGTCCGATTCAAGCTTTTTAACTAATGGTTGTGATTCGATTTAGTTAGAAGTTTCTACTTTCTAGTTCCTTGGTTTTAGGTTCTTGGGTTTGATTTCATAACGGTTTAATTCAATTATACAAAATGATAAAATAAAATGAATTAATTATAAAAAATGATAAAATAAAATAAATTTATTAGGAAAAAAGGAGACTACAATTTAAATTAATTAGTATAAAATTGAGAAATATTTTACTTCTCATCTAATAGGCATGAACTAAAGAACCGATAAAGATTTCCTAAAATATGAGTTATTGATCCCAATTTCTATAAGTTTTAATTAATGATTTACATAAAATAATTCCCTCTATTAAAATTAAATTTATTATAATTTATTACTAATTAACTCTTCAAAGTTCATTTAGAATTTCATGCCTCTAAGAAATTATAAAATTAGAAAAGGGTTTGAGATTGAAGATAAAATATTAGTCACTCAATTCCACGTTAACAATTAGGACAATGGTGTAAGAATTATTGAATTTATGATCAAAATAATGCTTTGTAAAAAACAATGTATTTACACATTTAATTTCATTTGTGAACAATTTATAAATAATGAAAGTTTTAAGGCTGCAATTTTTAAACTAGGAAAAAAAATCCTTAAATTATAGTTGATATTTTGGTCATTTCGTACAAAATAAAGAAATTAAAGCGTTAAACGAAATTGGTATAATAAGTTAAGAACCCCATAGTTAATTTAATTATAATACAGGGATCAATTTCTCAATTGATTGACAATTAAAAAAAAAAAGATTATTTCGGACAGAAAGACCACAGTGTTAACAGAATCATAAGTTAATGATTTTATAATTAATTTTTTTTAAATAGAGATCCTCTTATATTAATTGGACTACAATTAAAGAACCAATTTTAATTTTTTTTTTTCCGAAATTGTAAGTTAAAGAACGGTTCCGTTGAACTATCTCAAAATAGCTAACAATGTTAAATCTATGCTATTTAAGTCTTCAAAGAATTTAAGATACAAATCTTGGAGCCTACAATTAGTAACAAAATAGAAATTGATGATGTTTGATTTTAGCAACGCAAGTGGGCGTCGCATTTTCTTTTCTTTGTCCAAGATTCAATGTATGGTAAAGAACAAGAGTGTCTTATATCTTGTCGGAATCCATTGTCGAAAACAACTCATTTCCTACCTGGGAGGCTGCCACAACTTCTTACTCACCCACATGTGATTCACATTTAGGTAGTAGGGGCAGCCAAAGTTTCCATCTGAACCAAACTAACTAAGCTTTTTGTTTTGATTTTTGATCCATCCATTCTCCAACATTGCTTCCATCGGAATCCAATATATCAATTCCGGTGAGTTCTCAAAATGAAAATTTCAGTTTTTTAACCAATTATAATTTAGGAATTCGATACCATTGTATTTTTCCACCGACACCATCTATACTGTTTGGTCTAATTTCTACATGTTTGAGCATTAGTCACATTTATGGCTACACATTTTTATTATGGGAGTTAGTTCAATGAATCCCCGATTCTGATTTAGCGAATTAGTAATTTTGGACCAATAAATTTTAATATCGCTTTAAGTGCGAGCCCTAATAAAAGAGATGTGACGCCTTCAAATGAAGTACCAAATTTACATATGAAAATTCGTACGTCAGATTTTTTTTAATTCTGCCGCACCCTTAAAACTTAAAGGCTTTTCTATCAATAGAAAGATCAACGTTTACTAAATTGATAAAAAATCTTTCCTCAAACTTAAAAGAATTGAGTTACCCTTGTTTGAGTGACTCGAAAATTTTTTTTCTCTATCATCTAGTTGATTGACTTATACACACACAAGCAATGAATAAAGGGTAATTTAAAAGATTTGTTTGTTGAAATTAATAATTATTTTGTATGTTTCTTTTCAATAAAAAGAAATTCATACGTATAAAAATTGACAGAAATATTGTATTTAATCATTTAGGACTATATTTGTTTTTTTTATGAGTATTTTCATACTTTCATATACGAGGCTAGTCTTATTTTGAAAATTAAAGTTTATGACTTGATACCCTAAATATTTCTTCACATGTCAAATCTCTATTATAAAGCAGCAGTATGTCAATTCATAAAAATTTAACAAATTTTTTAAAAATTAATCTTTATTATTACTCATTAATTTTGATATAAAATAATGTTGAATATCAAAATTTTCTCTTACAATTCATCCCTCACAATATAATTTTTTGGTATAAATTACTGATATTCAGATCCTATTACCAGAACCGTCTAATCCAGCTCAAGACATTACGAGAAATTATTACAATATATGATGAAATACAAACGTTAGTTGCGCATTTTCATGAAGTCCATATATGATGAAAACCCTTTCTATGCTATCCTTCTAATTATTGAAAGATGTACCTTACTTTAAAAAAAAAAAAAATTATAGCCTCCAAAATGGAAATCCCTGGAAAACAGGATGTGGTTTGGAAATTATCTCAAAAGAATTTACTCTTTATATAAATTTCTCACATTTTTCTGTTTTTATCTTCCATTTTTTTTACCCCCACTTGCCTCTTCTCCCACAGAATAAGCAGCAATTTGAAGAATCTTTCACCGGTTATTTTATTTGACTCATAGCTCGTTTGCCCATGGTATTTTTATTCTACACAACAACTGGTACCTCTATTTTTTTTTTTCCCTTTTTAATATACGGTCATAGATTCGACAACATAATTTAAATTTCTGGCTTCGCCTTGAAACAAGTCAATCCTGTTTTAGTTCTATACGGCAATTGGTGCCTCATTGTCCTATTGCAATGTCTTTTTTTTAGAATTCAGAGAAAATTCGAATTTGAATGTATTATTAGATTATAAATAAACTTATCATTAGAGTTCCTAACTAATTCTGAATGTCTATTATTCCATTGTATGTAACATTATTACTAGGCTATTCTTAACTATTCTTTTGGGTGTCTGATCGTATATATTCTATGTCAACAAAAATTCCTGTATATACATGAAAATTGAAAGGAAAAGAACGGAGTGGTAATTAAATTGACAAAGAAGAAAAAGTCTACCTCTATAGTCATGGAAGAAGAAAAAGAAAAGCTCACCTCTTTACATACTCTCAAGAAATTGAACACCTACCTCTACTCCTCAGACAATCTTATTCATCTACAGACACTCTAAAAGAAAGCAAAAATTACATTACTATAAAACATATGCCCACAAAATGAGAAGGAAAAAGGAAAGAAAAATCAAAGTGAAAGCTCTGGAACTTGAGATGGCATGAAGGCCATGAGAACAAGAAGGCACAAGATCATGACCGGTACAAAAAGAACAATCCCCGGCGGCGGAGGCAACGGTGGTAAAACTAGAGGCAGAACAAGAATCGACACCGTGAAGACAACCATGATAATGATCGAGTTTGAGTAATTACACCTTGTCATGACTCATGACGAGTCAACTTCATAGGCTAGCTTTTTCATTGGTTTTACAGATTGAAATGTTCAAGAAAGAGAGAGAGAGAAAGAAAGAACTTACATGGGAATGGTGACAAGACGAAAGAGACATTAATTAGAAGTCTGAGAATTAGCAGGTTAGATTTATAGGTAGCTAGGAAAGGCAGTTAATGACTAACTATTAGTTTACTTTGTAAGTGTATGTCTTGATTCAACTAATCTCAATTTAATTATATATGGATTAGCAAATTAATACATGGATAGTGCCAATGGTTACAACGCAACGGCCATGTGATTTTATTTATTTTTTCTCCCATGGAGTGAGGTTTATGAAAGACTATTTCGGGCGTATTTTTCCTTCCAATTAGAAATTATATATATCAAGTTGCCTTCAAAACAAAAAGTTGGTAGTTTGTTATTGAAATTCCTCCTCAAAGTTGGTTTTTTCACCCCATATGAAGTTAGTTTTTCATTAATGCATAATGTATTTGCGACTTCTAATTGCATGCATTTGTAAATCATGCATCACCAAAACGACATGAAACACACACATACATATATTGTTGTGGGGATAATTTAAATATTTATAGTCTATATTTGATCAAAACGACAGAGGAATTTGTGGTAAAATGCATGTATTTGCAGTATATATACTGAATGTGTACTCGATTCTGATGCACGTCAGAGAACCATTGCATCAAAGCTGAGAAGAGCTCAGAGTTAATTAATGAGAGCTGACATGACATTGACATTCCTTTCCTTCTGGTGTATTGCTGGTTTCATTAGGTTGTCCATTTTAGTAAGTAATCAGCCCACGACAGGAATTTATAGTTAAGGTTTGTTTTTACCTTCCCAACAACTTTGTGGTTAAAAATAATAAATTCAATTTTATATAAATGTTTTCCTTAAATATCTATTCTTAAATCAACTATATGACTTGGTTTCTTCATTACATACAATGCACCTTCTTTCTTTGATTGGGAAATTCGTAGAAGTTGGTAATTTTTACATTATTTCCTCTTTTTCTGACTTTTGATTTGGTCAAATATATGAATTTCTGAGTAATTGAGGAAAGTTTTCAATGCATTTAGCTGTATATATTGTTTTCTTATTACATATATATAGATGTTTAATGCACCAAGTAATTCCTTAAATATTAATGGAATTATTGAAAAAATACGTTATTTTAAGAGGTAAAATTAAAAATTTTCAGTATTTTAATGCACAATTTTTTAAAAAAAATTCGTATGGGTCACCCTTAGTACTCCTCCCTCACGCCATATTTCACGTATTATATATAATTTATAGTATGACTAAATTTTTTATTCGATATATTTTAGTATTTATATGATCTCATTACTACATATATGTGTGAACATAAAAAAAATTGATTGTGAAATAATTTTTTAATATTAATATATTTCTTTCGTAATTAATTATTTTAACTTTTGAAATCAATTATAGATCTTTTTAGTTAGATGAAAAATAATAATTATCATTCATGCAACCGTATGATCAGTGGAATAAATATTTTTAATTTTCAAACAAAAAAAAAATTGACTAGTTATTTTTACAGTGCATAAATCAATTTTGCTCGAAGCACTCTTGATGCAGGTTAAATGCACTGACATACTCAAGGGCGGAGCTAAGAAAAATTGTTTAAAGGTCCAAATGAAATCTTTTAAAATTTCAGGGGTCAAATATAATTTTTTATATTTTGAGGGATCAAGATATAATTTCTTTATGAATAAAACTTGCTTGCAGGGTTGGACAAAATGTATGAAATCATCTATATACCAAGCTTATCGATGTAAGTCTTTTTTTTTTTTTTTTTTCAAAGTGTTATTATTTTATCTAATCAACGATCATAAATACATTATTTGAACTAAGAAACTATTATTTAAATAGTTTGGTGTATGAGTTAATCCATATACCTGAGCGTGAAATAAATGATTTTATTTTTTTATATATATAAAAAAATGAATTACTTAGAGAGCTGTGGACCCTTAGGTCTCCAGATACCTCCACCCTGCCTATGCTTTATAAACTCACACTGTGTGTGAGTCAACAGAAATGCATTTAACATAAGAAAGCAATATGCATGTATGTTACCTTTATCTTTAAACGACTCCGGCCACACTTTTTATTTACAATTTCATGAGATGTCTAGACCTGTATTTATTTTTACGGTCTTTAATAAATCTGATTAATCTCTTTATTGCTTTCGAAAGCAAAAGGGATTGATTCGGAGGAAATTTATATTGCGGAGGATTAAACTTATAACATAAATGATATCGGAAGTGCTTTTTATCACATTATTACATTTATTTCATTACCTATTAGCTGCGAGTTACGTGCCCTAATTTAGCAGAAGCTTAAAAGCTAAGCGGAAAAAATATTGAAATTTGGAGTTGCTTACTATTAGAAGGAATTTATTCGAATGCATGTTTGGGTCCAAGCGTCTTATACAAACTAAAGAACCAAAAATTAGAATTGTGAATTAATAGAATTCTTACTCCTCTCTCTCTCTCGTCTCCTCTTATTTGCAAGGTATCTCTTCCATCTTCTTTCCAATCCTATACTACAAAACAGTCAGATTTTCAAGCACCATGATACCCCCAAATAGAAAAAGAAAAATAAAAGAGAGAAACACATAAAAACACTGAAAAAATTATTGTAAATATGCAAAAAAATATAGATATGCTGTTATCGTTGAAAAGGAATAACAAGAAAACTGGAAAAATAATTTTTTGTGCATGCCTTGAATTTCAAATCCATGTATTTATATAGGCTTGTTGAGCCTATACTTTGTGCCCACAAGATTAGCATTAAATGTTGGCTTCTTCAGCCAATTTAGCAGCAGGAATCAGGTAGTTCTTTTAGTGTTATTCAGTGCATTTTCTCTTCAACTTTGCATCAATTTCTTTTCTTTAATTCTTATTATATATTCTTAATCATGTTTGATTCGTTTGAAAATGTTTTTCTTTTCTGTTGAAAAGGAAAAGCTGATTATAGAGATGTCAATATAAAAGTAAGAGACCTCTTTTCTGAAAAGAAAAATTAGGGTTAAGGGAATGACAGAAGGAGGTTCATATTTATGTACAGTGTATGATGGCAACTGTCTTTGTAATAAATAAATCAGAAGTGGCTGTGGGTCACTGTCAAACTCCACTGACTTGGTTCAACCAACCTTAATGCCTATGGTATTAGAATTTTGGCTATGAGGAATTATCATATGCGAGGAAGCCAAAAAAGGAAAAAAAAACTAATTTTTAATTAAAAAAATTTGTAACCACAAAATTTATTTTCACCGTATTCCTCTCATAATAAAGACATTTAGTTGAACTGATTTTTATATAATAATTAACCTGTAAGTGTTTGGTAAGAGTTTTAATCGGCAGTTGATAAGTTATATAAGTTTCAATCGATCATATTTTGAAATTTATTTTGACTTTATTCAATAAAATTAATTATTTGTTAGCTATTTTCATAATCAATTACTTTATCAAACATTAAAGATAATAATATTTCATCCAAAAGTTAAAGGTAATAACGTTTCATAACCCGTTTGACAGGTTCAGTTCAATTTTTTGGTCTTAACTGAACTTTGTCCACCCTTATTATCATGACAGCAAAACCAAACGGGCTCAATTAATCAAAATTAATTTGTACAACTTAAGGCTTGGTTCAATTGATTAATGGGTTTACTCCACGTTTTATTGATCATGGTACAATTCTTAGAGACCAATAATAAAGAAAGATATTTACTCATTTGTGTACTTCTTAATATTGGCGTGAATGACGGACACCAAGGCATAAAGGTAGATCAGGTTCGACGTGAATGACTTAATTCTGGCACAAATGCATAAAGGTAGACTTATATTATGATCGTAGTTGCAAGACACACAAGATTTATATTACAACGTGGGATTAATATAAACTTCAACCTTCCAACTTAAATGATATCAAAATAGTTTTTGAGTACAATATCTCGTACCTAACCTTATCACTAAATAAAAAGCAAGTGGGGAATTCATGGAGGAGGCACATTTCCCATTTACAAAATCAATTTGAAAATGGCAAGTTGAATTTTTGCTGCCACGAAATTGGAAGCCATGCCTACAAAAAAGCAGGCTACGATATTTGAAACAAAAGAATGGATTAATGTTTGTTGGTCAAACTAAAATATTAAGACAGTGACCGCTCTGATAATAACTACTGAATATAATGACAAAAAAAAAAAAATACAATTGATAATGACCCTTTCCTCCATAATGCAATGCATCGATCCCTCTCTATCTCAATTCTATTTCTCCAAACAAAATTTCACTATAAGTTTATTGGTATAATGATGAAACGGAGGGAATGACTTTGCCCGTTATATGTCGTTTTCAGTCAAATTTTTATTCTAATAAGTTAAGTTTAGTAATCTTTTTTAATTTGTATACTCTCTTTCAATGCTAATCCCATTTACAAGAATTATTATTCAATGTTATGGGTGCTATATATATATATATATATATATATATCTTTCATGTAATCCCATTTTACAAGAATTATTATCAATGTTATGGGTGCTATATATATATATATATATATATTATATATATATATATATAATATATATATATATATATATATATATATATATAATATTATATATATATATTATTATTTTTCTTTATTTCATGTGGCCAGAAATTAAATATTTTAATTTTTCTGGGTGTGGTGGAGTTTACGCAAATATATAATTTTATTTTTCTTTATTTCATGTGGCAGAAATTAATATTTAATTTTTCTGGGTGTGGTGGAGTTTACGGCAAAAGGGAGAGCTGAATCTGTTATTTTGCTCATTTCAATTTTCACATTGAAAGAAAAAGGATATTTTACATTTTATTTTCGCCTAATAAATAATTTTACCTGTATCAATTGTGGTACGATCTATCTTCTCGCTAATGTAAAAAGCGAAAGATCTTAGACAGTAAGAGTTTTTATTAATTTGATGAGTTAAAGAAACAACTGTCCATTTAGTTCAACACATTATGTTATTTCGACCCATTGAATCTCTTAATGAATAACAAAAAGATAATTTAATTTCTCACAATTATCAAAAAGTAAATGTTATTTAATTAATAAAAAATCTAGGTGTTTATTAAAAACAAGAGAGTGGTATAGATATTTTAAGAATTTATTGAAATAATTAATAGTCTTTTACTTGATCGAAGAGTAGATTTAAGATAAGTAAACATCGAGAAGCAAATGATGTCTTACTTAAAATTTATTTTAACTATATTTTTCAATTAAGAAGCACTATGATCTTCTATTTAAAAGTAAATTTAAGCAATTTAAAAACCAATCAAACACATTTTTACACTATTTATAAAATATTTGCTTTGATCGTGGAACAGAAATACGCTTATAAATTTAAAAAAAAAAAAAAAGATTTTATATATACATGCGTATCATGCAATTTTATTTGCTTTGCTTTCCTCACAGAACATTAAATCATTGATAAGATTATCTGAATGTACAGGGTGAGTGACAAATGAAAAGCTTGAAAATGTCGCCACATAAAGAGTTCCCAAAGGAAGACAGAAGCAAACAAAAACAGTACGACAAGATGTAAAACGACAAGGTGCATGCTCCTTATGGTGCTTCATTTTCATCAAACATTTTCATTACCATATTCATCATATCATAGGGTCAATCTTGCACTTCCTTTTTCTTTTTATCTTGTCAAGGGATTTAATGATAATTTATGCCAGCTAATTATCTTTTCTGATTCTCATTTTTTCTCAAGTATTATTTTTTAAATATGAAACAGGAAGAGATGTTTATATTTATTAGATTCAGATCTAATTACATGATAAAATAATAATACCACGTTAGCATAAAAAATAATCCACAAAATAATTAGATTAATGAAAATAAACTATTTTCAGAAAAAAATTTACCTTTATTTGAAATATGAAATAGTGATTACTCAAAGAATTTATAAAAATATTATCTCATCTGAATATAAAAATACGTAAAAGAAACAGTGAAAAATTTGTCATGTTGTGCAGATAAATATCTTGCTCATCATGTTGGAGAATTGTTTATTCCTTTGAACTCCATCATTTAGATACCCTGCGGTGTCTGCGTTTCCACTTTTCTATGACGACAGTGGCTTAAGTTTGGTTATTCTTGATAAATGTATATAGAAAGACAGGTAGCCATTTGTGTCTTTCCTTCCAAATTCAGTGCATCAACCTTTCTCTCCTTTTGACAAAAGGACAGGATGGTTGTCAAGCCAAATGGGCTTTTTATAAATTAAAAATAAGTGATAAAAAAAAATCTAAATACAATTTATTTAACTTTATCTCTGCATATTTGTTTTTTTTTTTCTCGAATTTAATTCATTTTCAAATATAATTATTAACTTTGGGTTAACTTTAGCTTTGTATTTTTTTTTTTTGTATATATTTATTTTTTTATTATTTAGTAACTCCATAGTTCATATGAATATTTAGTTTTGATCAAATTGAAAAATTATTTGATTTGGCAATAGCATTAATGTAATAATTAATTCCCACATATCACTCTCCCCTTGTTCCGGCTGACAAACCAAATCTAGAGTTCAATCCAGCTGTGACTCACTCCATGCCTATGTAATATTTATATCGTACTCCATCTACATTTGACTTGCTTAATTAAGCATGGCAGAACTGTTAACTAATTGGCAGCAGCCCCATTCATTTTATTAATTAATTAATTTTTCAAAAGACAGTATCAAATGAATAATAAATGCTATATGCAAGTTCTTTGTTATATGATCGTCTCTGTAGCTTTTTCTTTTTTTTTTTCTTCTAGATTTTATTTTTAAATCACCGCTGACTATTTTCTTTAGCCGTGTAGTTTCTTTTTTCCTATCTATCGTTTTTCTATAATAATTTATAGATTTTGAGTGTTTTTAATGGTTGAAGAGTTTTTATTTGGAACTTTTATTTTTTTAACTATTCGAAATATAAGATGGATTGTTGTTTGCTTGTGATTGGAGATTTCAGATTTTCAAATTCGGATAAATTTCTTTTACCAATGAAGTTAGTATTGTGGCTTGTTCAAAGTCTGATATATTAAACTTTTATACGAGCGTAAGTTGTAATAAATTTATGAAAAAACAACGTTCAGGACAATATCGTGGTGTCGATTAAGATTTCAATTTTCTAAATTTATTTTTTATTTTCATATAAATAATATGATGTATTCAGTTTATATTCATTTGTTAAGTTTTAAAAAAAAATTATCAAAAAAAATAGAATACATCAGACTAAAAATATTAGATTAAAATTTTCTTTTAATATTAAAAAATAAAAGATTCGAACATGAATATATTAATAGTTATTAGATGTTATTTAGTTTAAGATAAACAGCGCTAGATTAAGATATTGTACAAGTTGTTTAGTTTGCAATTATTCATTAAAATAGAAATCGGACAACATAGGGCAATTTAAAATTGAAGCGTGTGGCTTTTTAAAATAAGGAATGAAAGATCCGAAATGAACGTAGCCACGCCCACACGTGAGGAGACGGTTCAGGTCGGTCCTTACACAGTCACCTAGGAAATACACCCTTCTATTGTTTTTCATCCTCGACAAGGATTGGTATTTAAATCTCTCACCAGTAACGTAAAATTCACTGAGTTACAATCTAATACTGCTGATTTAAATGTCTACTGTGTAAAAAATTTGAACCTATTGCTCTTTATAAATTTTGGGTTCAAAGATAATAATACTAATATTGTTAATAAGTATGGAAATTTCTTTTTTTTTTTTAAAAAAAAACAAATCAATCAAATTCAACTAATAACAGTTTAGAAATATTAAAATAATAATTTAAAGGGTTAATAATAAGTTAAGGCTAAATCAGCTTAAAATATTACTCTGAACTTTTAATTTTTCTAATTAGTTAAAAGGTTAAATTGACATTTATTCCTAAATTAAATATTAAAATTTCGGTGATTCAAATCTCTAATAATTGTAGACGTAAAGGCATAATTTAGTGATAAATGTGCAAATGCCTGACAATAGATTCAAGTTTAAAGCCTTCATCCTCCAGTACTCAAAAATTCTAGCAGTTGCTAATTGAAAAACTTCATTTTATATTTTTTCTTATAAATTAGTAAAATTTATTTGATTTATTTTATAGTTGGACTCAATTATCATGGTTTGTTTTGTTTTTTTTATTTGTCCAAATCATAACCCACTTTTACTTTTTTAAATTACAATTATTTCTTAATGAATTCTTTAATATATACCCTTATTTAATACGTCAAGTTATCAATTGATTTTATTGAAAGTGATATCTAATATTATTATAGGGGTAGAAAAATTTTAGGTAAAATTTATTATTCAAACTATTTTAATTAATTTTTCCTAATCATTAGTGTAAAAATAATAATAATAAGTATATCTTTATGGCGGATTGAGTAATAATTTTACTAAATAATAATATAAACCAAATTTATCAAATAATATCATTTGATATAATTTTTTTCAAAAAATAATTTCAATCTCAAAACTAAACATACTCTAAATAAATTCTTTTAATGAAGATTTTCTTACTACTTCAAATATAAAAATAAAATAAAAATAATTTTTTTTGAAAAGAAGAATATAATTTTTAAATATTTACCTTTTGTAATAAGATAATCAAATTGAATGGATGAAATGGTCTTGACTCTTGATCTTACATTTAGATTTAAAATAACGTAGTTCATCACAAGAATCATTGTGGATAGTAGATGACCAAGATATTCATATTAAGCTAAAACTATTTTTAATTAATTACTTAATTAACATCACAAATTTTTATTTATTTACACTAAATACTGTCACTGCCTTCTTGAAATTATCAGAATGAATATCCCAAATCAAACCAAGAAAGAATACATTATCAAAATGATAATGCATATCTCTCTCTCTGCCTCCTTCATCTTCTTCCTCAAGCTTCCATTTAGAGGAGAAGAAAACAAAGATAAAGTATCTATATAGATATGCTTATCCGTTTCCTTCTTCTTTCCTTAAGCGATAAAACAAAGACCATAGTCAATATATATCTATATATTTCTTTGCATATATATATTTTCTTGAAGTATACTCATAATAATACTTAGACATAAAAAAATGAATCAACTTCACGTACAGATCGCACAGAAAAGGACAAGTAATAATTGACAACTAAAAATTTAAAAAACATCACACTTACGTACACAAATCTCGCTCTTTCTCTTCCTCAGAGATCTGGATTTGGTGGTTTCAGGCTTTTCTTGAATTTCCGACGAGAAATTCCGGCGTAGAGAATTCTTGTTTCTTTCTATTTATGAATATCAAACGGTAGAAACAGCAATATTGTGTTCATGTGATGGAGAAAAAGCCAAGAAAATAAGAAGACACATAATAAAAACAGGAATAAACAAGAACAAAAACGGCGGCGGTGATAATGGCGGCAACACCACCGGAAGTAGAAGAAGAGTTAGAGCCAGTAGAACCATAATAATAATCGACTTCAACATCAAGAAAAAGCCAAGAAAATAAGAAGACACATAATAAAAACAGGAATAAACAAGAACAAAAACGGCGGCGGTGATAATGGCGGCAACACCACCGGAAGTAGAAGAAGAGTTAGAGCCAGTAGAACCATAATAATAATCGACTTCAACATCAAATGGTTTCACATAAATAACCGGCCACCATAAACTTGCATCCTTAAAAACCCTTTTAACCGTTGGATGATGATCATGATAACCAAAAGGCAATTTTTTGATGATGATCATAAGGGAAGTTAGTATTATCCATTGTTGTTGCAGCGGAGCATTACTGTTCTTTGATGTTGGAAAATATGGAGTTGAAAGAAGAAGAAGAAGAAAAAGAAGACAAGTGGGTTTGTGTCTTGTATTTGAAAAAGTAGATATGAAATTGAAAGAGACCTGTGGCTTTGAGGAATTAAGAATGGGTCCCAAAGGAACTTTGTTTCTGTCTCCATTCAGCTAATCCCAACTCATATGGATTTAGAGTATTGACTAGTGGATTATATAAATACTAATAGTTATTTTTCAGTCTTCATTAATCATATCATTGTAAGATTTTTTTTTTTTCTTTTTTTTACATAAGTCTTATTCCGCAGCCCCTTTTTATGAAACGTCGCTCCGCATTAGCTTTTAAAGTATTTTTTTTATTAATTATAATGTTGGGTATTTTAACACCTAAATTTTTAATTATTTTTAGTTCAACATCTAAGTTTTTAATTTTTTTTTTTACAATTATACTCATGATTTAAGCTAAATAGCTATTTTTAGTTTTAACCATCTGGTGTCCGAAGCTCACTGGCCCAATTAAGGGGGTAAAATGCTCCCTCCCGAGTATTTAAAGAAACTTTATACATAGGGCTCGAATTTGAAATTTTTGGTCAAAAGAGAAAGAATTCCTATCATCTAATCTCATCTCTCGGAGTTAAACAATTATTACATTTCTAATTTAAACCGCTATATAAACAGTTAACAGCCAAAAATAATTAATAGCTATTAAAATAACTAGTGTTAGAATCCGCATGATGCGCGGAACAATATTTAAGGATGAAATAATTTTTTATATTTTGATATAAACACAATACGAAAATTAAACAGTTGACATAAACATGACACGTTTAACCCGCTTAATATCATAAACAAGTTAAGTGGGTCATGTTGACCCATATGCAACTCACTTAACCTGCACCCGCTTAATATCATAAACAAGTTAAGTGGGTCATGTTGACCCATATGCAACTCACTTAACCTGCTTATAATATTTTTAACTTTTAACCTATTTAACTCCAATCATATTAAAATAAATAAATTTTCACGCGTAAAATATATAAATTCTTCAAGACTTATAATTAAAATAAAAAACTAATACAACAAAAAAATTTAAATAGATTTTAGTTTGAGTATTTATATCTAACACTAAAATTACCTTTTTACTCTTAAATAAACGGGTTACTCTCCTAACCCGTGTCAACCCTCTACACAACATGTTTATATTCGTGTCATAAATAAGTGACTCGTTTATGACATAAACTTGTTTAACCTCAATCCTAACCAATTTATTACGTGTGTTAGATGAATTGTATTCGAGTGTCCTGACCAATTTTAACAACCCTAACATGACCTGCATAAAAAAATACACACTATTAATATATTTTCGTGATAATAATTTTGAGAATTTAACAAATTATATTGAAATAAGAAATTAAGTATTTTTTTTATTTTATGTTTACGATTTATTATAAATGATCATTTATTTATTTGAAAAATTAATGTATTTATACTTATTTAGTGTAGTATATTATAAGCGTGTAGATTTCCTATTTTTTTAAAAATTATCGTATCGTGTACGTTCTCCTATCGCGTGATGAAGTGTTTTTTTAATTTATTTATCGCGTGATGAAGTGTTTTTTTAATTTATTTTTGTATCTTTTTTTTATTAATGAATAATCAAATAAATAAGAAGGGACTAAATTTTTTTTTTGGAAAAACTTTTGTTATTTATTTTTTGGATAAAAGAAAAATAAAACTAATTTTCCTATAAATTTATTTTTATAATTTTTTATTTTCCTTCTGATTTGAAGAGAAAATTATCGGAATTCTTTTCCCTTATATTCCTTTCTTATTTCCAAATAAAATAATTTTTATTTATTAATATTAATTTAGTTTTTCTCCTCCAATATGATATTATTTGAAAATATATTTATTTTTTCCCTTATAATCTGCACGATGCGCATGGTAATATTAAAAGTTGAAATAATATTTTATAACATCATTCAAAAATAGTAAATATATATAATAAAATGATAAATTGTATCTTATTGAGATATGCTGAAAAGTTGCGATGCGAAAGTATGTCTTTTTTAAGTATCATGCGAAACTTTTTATAAGGTATGGAAAAACATCATGCATTTGGTTATAACCTACATAAATAATGCATACACAATATTAACATTATTTTTCAAATAGGTATATAATTTTGAGAGTTTTAACTATTGAAATTAAGAAATTAGTATTTTTTTTATTTTTATGTTTATGATTTATTATAAATGATTATTTATTTATTTGAAATATTAATGTATTACTTATTTAGTATATTATGTCCTAAGCGTGTGAATATCCTATCTTTTTTAAAAATTGTCATATTCGTATATTCCCAACCTAATCAAGCTAATCAACTCCTAGTATATGAGACTATTGCTTACACCAAGCTGAAACACCCCGTAATTTTATTTTCAAAAATTTAGAATTTTTATTAAATCAAAAATCCGAATGTTGACGGTATGGGCTGTAAATACCAAACAATTTTAATTTGAGCCCAAATTTGCCAATTTTGCCAATTGGGCCCAAAGCCCAAACATTTATTTCTATTGGAAATTCCGTTCGGAAGAACCTTTAAATTTCCGTAGAAATAAATATTTAAACCTCTATCGAATATGATTAATATTAATTTTTAAATGGAGGGAAATGTTATGGAACCTAACTTAAAAAAATCAAAATAAATCGAACCGGACCCGAAAATTCAAATGATTTCGAAAAACCACGCCGAATAACTTAAAACCAGTGCGAAAAAATCGAGAAATCAAGCAAAAATCGTCAGCCAATTGGAATCAGATCAAACCGCGTTCGTAATCGAACCGGAATGATCTAGAAACGACTTTGGTTTTCTTCTTTTCTTTCCTCTCTCCTTCTTCTTTCTGGGCGTGCGACAGCAGCCTCCCCCTCCCCTTTCCTTCTCGTTTCCGGGCCACCGCTCAACGAAAGCGAGGGTGGCGGTCGGCTTCGTCTGGTACTGGTGGGTCGTGTTTCCAGCCTCCTCTCGCCGAAAGAGCTTCAATGGGAGCGTAGACGGAGCTGTTCTCCTGGACAGTTTCGTGTTCACCAATTTCCGGCGATCACGCCGGATTCCGGCAGCTTTTGAGGCGAGGACACGCTTCGGTCGACTCCCCTCTTCTCGGAGATCTCTTTTTCCCCAACAATTCCGGCGATGAAGCTCGGATGACGGAGCTATGCCATTTAATGGCAGTGGCGAAAGCCACTGTCGGGGCCATTTCCGCTAAAGCAGCACACCCAGTTCAAATGGAAACACGGCGATTGGAGTCCCCCATAAGGATTTCGAGCTTTTGGTTGTGCGAGTTCAACAAATTTCTGGGTAAAAGTCGATTTTCCGGCCACACGTGGACGGCGGATACGGCGGCGGTTCCGGCGACCGGCCGGCGAGCCTCCGCGTGAGCACCAGGGACAGAATGTTCCTCTCTTCGCGAGGATCGTGGAATTTGTCGCCCAATTTCAATCGGTACGCCCTAAACTCAATTCTCAATTTTTCGTATAAATTCTTGAATTAGTTAATTTACTTAAAATTTAATTGAGTAATTAAGTAAATAAATTGAATAATAAAGAAAATTTAGGTTATTGGAACTCGCCTAAAATTTAATATATAGGAACATTTTTAGGTCCTTTGTCATTAAATTAATTGATTAGTAGCGGATTTTGCGAGATACGGAATATATTTAGTTAATTGGTTTAGGATTTTAGAATAATGTTAATTGCAAATGAGTTTAGAACTTTGTCAAAATAATTTACATGAACTATAATTATATTTGGAGGTTTGATATAAAAAAAAAAAAAAAAAAAAAAAAAAAATTTTAATTCTAGCTAATATTTTATGTAAGCTAATTTAGGAAACTTTAATGAAATATCGTCTGGAGGTTAATAGTTTATATTAAATTGTTAATCTAATTGATTTGAATTCTTAGTTATTAATATGTGGAATTGATTATTTGGTTGGATACAGAGCTTAACAGATGTTGATTTACGAATGCTGGCGGATGTGAAAATGGTTGTTGTTGAGTGCCCGACGGATGGGGCTGTGTGTATTGATTGATATATATATGATATTATTGTGATATTTTAAACAGGTAGATAGTTTCCTACTTTAGGGGAGGTGCTGCCGAAATTTTCAATAGAAATTAGATTAGTTGTAAGTAAATAACATAATTAATAAATTTATTTAGATTAATTTCTATTAACTCAATACATAAAAAATATAGTGCCTCTAATCATTATGATTATCATTATTATTTATTAATTATTCATTATTTAATTTTATTTTGATATCATTGTTTATTACTATTATTATTATATTATATTTATTTTATCTTTGTTGTTGTTAATATCATTTATTTAATTATTTTAATTGTATTTAAGAATGAATTGCCTAATTGTGCATTGCCATTATGATGGCTCAAAACTGATCATATGTCTGCATTTGATTGCATTTGTTTGATACCTGTGCTTGAATATTGTTATGCCCTTGTTTGTGTGGAAATTGGGAGAAGTGACCACCATGGTTTGTGAGGACGGTCTGTGATATGGATCCGATTATGATTTGACATTTGACCGTCGGCGGAAAATGGGAGATCGGCGCCCCCTTGTGACTGATTGATATTAGATTATATGGGAATTCACAGGATGGCTTCTTGTTGTTTGCGCACCTGACACATTCTTAGATTTGATTGTAGCCCGCAGGGTGCCTCCTTGTTGTGAAGCACTTGATGATCTAGATTGGCTGGAGCCACCGGGTTGCCTCCTGTTTGGTATGCGAAAAAGAAACGAGAGAATGGAAAATAATGAGAGGACCCTGGTCAGTGAGGACTTTAGACCAGTTGGCCGTATGGGGATCGCTCCCTGGTGCCACCATGTCATGAGAGTGCGAGCCATGTGTGAGGACGGCTCGTGGGTTTTCAGGTGGGCGCACTTGACTAATTTCCACGTTCCACGTGATGTGATTATATGAAGATGTTTATGATTGTGAGTGCTGGTGATATGCCATTTGTGTGACTGGCTGCGTGAGCATATAACTAGTCGGGTGACTAGATTAATATGTGTACACATTTGTGTGACTGTGTGTGTTGTGCAATAATTATTACTCCTTAGAAAACTCACACGTCTTGTTTGATTTTTCAGGAAGTAAGTTTTTCTTTAATCCGGTTTAGACTATGTTTCTTCGGCGCAGAGCAATAGAGAAATTTTCCTAGTTCTATAATTATTTCACTATGTAATTATGTGTATAAAAAGCTATGTATACTAAAGAGTTTATGTTGACTCCGCAGTTGTAGAATTTACATACGATTAGTCGTGTATTTAATATAGACGAAATAATTTTGTGAAATCATATTAGAAATTGTGATGTATTGTTTAATTTGGGCCCGAACTATGAAATGTTTTGTAGATGATGGAATTTGGGCGAGATTTAATAAAAATCTTGAGTTTATTATTTTCTAGTAGTATGGGCTAAATGTTTGAAAATTTATATTGAGAAAAGGAGAATTTTATTGATTCAGGCTTACTACGGGCCTCGGGGGCCTTAAGGCTTACCTGGGCCCTTAGTGCCGTCCGGCCCATGGTGGTTTCGGGTCGTACACAAAGCTAATCAACCCAAGGTTTTTTTTTTATTACAACAAAATTAGTTTATTTTTTTTTAATTTGCTTATGTGTCGTTGAAATAAAAAATTAAGTATTTTTATTTATATTTATGATTTATTTTTATTATAAATGATTGTTTATTTATTTGAATTATTAATGTATTACTTATTTAGTGTACTATGTCCTAAGCGTGTGGATGTCCTATCTTTTTTAAAAAATATCGTATCCCTTTTCTATGCAACATAGCTCCTGATATATAAAACTACTCTATACACCAAGCTAATCAACCAAGATTTTTTATTACCAATAAAAATGAAGTTTTTTTTTTAATTTGTTTTTGTGTATTGAAATAAGAAATTAAGTTTTTTAAATTTTGTGTTTATAATTTATTATAAATGATTATTTATTTGTTTAAAATATTAATGTATTATTTATTTATCGTAATATGTCTTAAGCGTGTGGATATCCTACTTTTTAAAAAATTATCGTATCTCGTGCGTTCTTGTATCTAGTGTCCTGTATTTGTGCAACCTAACTTCTAGTATATGAGACAACTAAATGCATCAAGCTAATGAACTAAGATTTTTTTATTACCAATAAAAATGAAATATTTTTTTTAATTTGTTTTTGTGTCATTGAAATAAGAAATTTTGTGTTTTTTTATTTTATGTTTATTATAAATGATTGTTTATTTATTTGAAATATTAATGTATTACTTATTTAGTATATTGTGCTTCAAGCGAGTGAATGTACTATCTTTTTTAAAAATTATCGTATCTCGTCTCCCGTTTTCGTGCAACTCAACTCTTGGTATATAAGACTATTCTATACACCAAGTTAATCAACCAATTTTTTTTTTTTTTTACCAATAAAAGATGAAGTATTTTTTAAATTTATTTTTGTGTCATTGAAATAAGAAATTAAAAATTTTTATTTATTTTGTGTTTATAATTTATTAGATCTTAAAATAATATATATTTTTTTAAGATAAAAAAAAAGTAAAATGTTCATTACATTTTTAATCTTACTCTCATATTATAATAAAGTAGATTATAATCAAACTTAAATGTCGTATAATATGAAGTATTTTTTAAATTTATTTTTGTGTCATTGAAATAAGAAATTAAAAATTTTTATTTATTTTGTGTTTATAATTTATTATAAATAATTGTTTGTTTATTTCAAATATTAATATATTACTTATTTAGTGTACTGCGTCCAAAGCGTATGGATGTCTTGCTTTTTTAAAAATTATCGTATCTCGTATGTTTCAATTTATATATTTTAAATTGCTTATATATTGTTTATTCACACTCATTTTAAACATATGGATTACTTGTTAATTATTTTGTAGAAGAAATAAATTTATATTAATATATTCAATTAAATGCTAGAGATAATTTTTTTATAGATATTATCTTGATAGGGGATTATCTGAAAATATAAAACAATTGATCTTCTTACAATTCTTATATTTTTACTAAATTGTGTGGATTCTAACATATGTTATTCTGTAATCCAAAATAATGCCAAGTAATTTTGATAGATAGATATAGATAGACGTAGATTTTTCAACGGTGATAATAATTTTGAGAATTTAACTAATTATATTGAAATAAGAAATTAAGTATTTTTTTATTTTATGTTTATTATTTATTATAAGAAATTAAGTATTTTTTTATTTTATGTTTATTATTTATTATAAATGATTGTTTATTTATTATATCCCGTATGTTTCCGTATCTCGTGTCGTGTTCCGTGTCTGTGCAATCTAACTTCTGGCATATAAAACTACCCATATATCAAGGTAATTATTAAAAATAAGAAATTAAATATTTTTTTATAGTTTGGATTATATGTATTTAATTTTAATTTTAATTTAAATTAAGTATTTTTTATTTTTTTATTTATTATAAATGATTTTTTATTTATTATCATATATCTCGTTCGTTCCGTATCTCGTGTCCTGTGTCCTGCAATCTTAGCTCCTGATATAAATTTATTTCTTATTTTATGGTTTAGGTTTTTTATATTTTAATTAAATTTTAATTTAATTTAATGTATTATATTGATGGGATGTAACTAATAGATATTATCATGATAAAGACATTATCGAAAAATATAAAACAGCTTATATTCTTACAAATTACTGTCGTTTTACACATTATCTTCTTACGACTATGCTAAATAATTATTGTCCCTTCTCATACTTGATAATTTTAAAGGTTTACACTTAACTTTCATATAATGCAAACTGCTATGCTTATATATATATATATATAATATAATATATAATTATTATATATATTTAATATATATATATATATATATAAACGACAGATGTCTAAAATACTAATATATAAACGAACAGAGTCTAAAATACTTAATTTTGCCTAGTAAAACTTTTTTTTTTTTAAATCAATTAGATTCAAATAATTTTCCATTAAATGATTAACTGAAACGTAAATGAAACATAATGCAATTACGTCACGTTTGGAAAACCATAATGTGATCAAATCCTCTGATTATTCATCTTGCCTTTGAGCAAATGTTATTAATCCCAGTTCACTAGATTTGCCAGCTAGGTTAGAGGGAATCTTTTCTCTCTGACTACAAATTTTAGAATAAGTTTTCATTTTGTCGGTTATTAGGTTTTCCATAATTTAGTCCAAAAGAAACTTTTAAATTACATCGAAAACCCTGAAAATTAAGATTTCTAGCTGCTATGTTTGACACTTGAATCACTAATCAAGAATTGTCAATTTTTTTTTCCTTTAATTAGGAAAGTTATGTTTCTTTATTAATTATTTTCAATATCATGTAAAATATATTACCTACAGGTTGTGCTCCGGTTGGTAACATAGATTAAGTACGTGAGAAGAGTTCTCGGGTTTAATATCCACTAAATATATTTGTAAGTAGGGCGAAAAGCCTTGACAGTGGGTAAGCTGCAAACTGAATTAGACGATCCCTGATGATAGGATCCGATTACAGTTAATTTAAAAAAAAAAAATATTATACTTGGACCAACACTTTCTCCAAATACATTCAACCTAGACTTTGATATATTAGAAAAAAAAAGTTATGGACTTGAAAATACCTCAATAAATAAATAAGGAAACAAAAAAAAAATCCTTCGTTAATCTCATTCATGTCAAAAAAAAAAAAAAGAAAAAAAAAAGAAAGAATCATTTGTTAAGATAAGAAGGATTGAAAAGAAACAGACGAAGAAACAAAACAAATTAAACCGAAGCTAGAAACAAACGATCTACAAGAACTCTTTTTTTGGCAAAAACATCAACCAAACTGATTGCGATCCCTTAAAATTTTTGAATCATCGATCTTAATCACTAATCCACACCAACTGATTGCTATGTACAAGTAACTTTCTTAATTGATTTCAAAAAAAAAAAAAAAAAAAAATTCTCCCCCTTTATCTTCCAAAAAAAAAAAAAAAAAAAAAATTCTCCCCCTTTATCTTCAATCCTGGCTCGGACTATTCTAGTTTTTCTTTACTTGTATTTCATTGGCACAAAGTTTGTTGGTGGAAAATGGCACGAGTCGTTTTCAAGCAAATAACCACCACTGCAATTAGTTTCCAATGTCCTTGGTGCCTGATTAAGGACAATACAATATGTCAAGTGGTGTACCAGTACATGCATGCACCTTACTATTCTTTCCATTTGGAAATTTCTGGAAAGAAAATTTGCAATGCCATTAATAAATTATCATATTTTTCAATAAAAGAAAATGTAAAGCAAGTAAATGTAACAGTACACTCATCTGTTTGTAAGGACTTGCTGACCTAAAATACCTGTACAATTTTGGTGACAACGACCATAAGGATGGTGATGGGGAGTCATATTTTCTTGCTCTTGAGAAATTTCTTCAGAAAAATGGGATTGTGTGGGGCCTCTTTAGGGATCATGTCCCATATTATTCATGTCTAGATTCATTGTTAAGCTTATGAATTCAACTTTTTCAAAAAAAAAAAAAAAATTAGAGTCTAAGATCTTGTTGCAACAAGATATATAACTAGGAAAAAATTATAAAGATTTTGTGTTTTTTAAGTAATAAAATCTAATCTAATTATTAACTAAATAAAATATTATTTATTTTTTATGGATGGAGAAAATCTTCAGAGTCCTTTTTCATTAAACTGCACTGCGAGCAGGATTAAGTTCAAACAAATCAACTTTGTGGTTTAACACCAACCACAAAAACAAAAATCTATAATTCTAAATCTTAACATATTTTTGGATTTTTAAGTTTGATTCGAAATTTAAAATTTTAGAATCTATAGTATTTGAAATAATACATATTTTAAGGTCATATGAAATCAACTATATTTAGATTTTTAAAATTTATTATAGATTTCATTCAAATCTAAAATTAGAATGGTAAGTACATATATGATCTGAAAATTAATTGAGATTCGAATTCCCTTCCTAAATACTCTACTCAATATATATATAATAATATATTATATATATATATATATATTATTAATTATATATATATATATATTGACAAATTTCAAAAGGTGAATCTATATTGACAAATTCAAAAGGTGAATCTTAATTAAGGTGGCAAGACGTAAAATCATTTATATATACATATATATTTGAATGTTTTGAATTTTCTCCAGTTAATTCAAATGAAGTCAGATGGTGGATCTTGAAAACATTAATATTGGAGCATGATATGTAGATGAAACAACAAAATCTTTCACTGGCTTTCGAATGGTATACGTACTAGAACGTCCACATTCACTTTATAATTAATGATCAATGGGAGAGAAAATTGGTTGCCTCACCCATATGATTTAGGCCCCCTACAATTGGTCATGTATGTTGTTCTTCCATCCTCTTTGCAGAATCTGAGGGCTGAGGCTGTTTTGTTGGCAGTTGAGATAGCCGTGTGTTGAAGAATTTTGGGTTGCCTTCTTCTTCTTATTGTCTCTTCAGAAAAGGGATTCTGCTGCTTCATGCATATTTTACTCTGTTCATCCACTTTTACATGCGGGTTAAGAAAAATAATTTTTTAAAAAACGAGAAATAAAAATCTAGGAGAGAAGAGGAGGTAATGACACGTTCTTTAAAGTCCCAGAAATGGTTTGATTGGAAATAGAGAGTGTCGACCTCAAATAAGTCAATTTCTGATGATTGAGGAATTGCTGAATCTGGGCCATTGATAAGGACATGATAAAGGACTGTTTTTCCAAAGAATGCAATGTATCTCTCTGCAACAAGAATGGGTTGAGGGCTGAGGGAGTAGTTTATTAGGACATTGACAGGTAGATATCAAGAACGGCTCTCTGATACTGATACTGACACTGACACTGTTCTATAATTGATGGAGCTCATCATTCTTTGCTGCCAACTTTGTTTTATTAAATCTTGCAAATCAGTTTAATAAATGATTTATTATTATTATTATTTTTATTATTTTGAGATTATCTATCAATTTCATGATCAAGGATCAATTGTGTTGATACTGCTTCCTTTTTAATAGCCTATAATAATGGCAGCACTTGTAATTGAAAGATCAGAAAATTACTCGATGGACTCAACTTGCTCTTCCTTTTTCATTTTTTTTTTTTTAATAAAAACTTGCTCATTATACATTAGCAAGTACAAGAAATGTAATACTCAAAAAAAAAAAAAAAAAAAAAGAAATGTAAACTCAAAAAAAAAAAAAAAAAAAAAATCAAGAAATGTAACTTGAGAATAACAACTTTTAATCATTAATTTTTAAAAAAAAAAAAAAAAAAAAATCAAGAAATGTAACTTTGAAGAATAACAACTTTTTTTTAATCATTAATTTTTTAAAAAAGTAAAAAAAAAATCTCCTTGTTTTATCTTTTTAAAAAGATATTATTTTGCAGAAATTAATGGACCGTAAAATTAAAATATTTATCGTTTGTTTCATTATTTTTTAATTTTTCATATTGTTTTTGTTTGTGAATGAAATATATTTTATTGTATTAATTTTTTAAATTAAAACATCAAATTTGCTAATTGTTTACAATTAAAGTTTCAAAAAAAAAAAAAGCTAAGAACAAATCCAATTAACGTCCCTTTTTTCTTTCACTTTTTTGCCAATCCCTCAGGCAACGTGGCGGCCGGCCCAGTGTACGAAATGGTAGGCCACTGGTCCGGTCCATAAAAGGTAGATTATGATATTTGAACCACTAAACCACAAGATTTACACTGTAACCTTGAAAAATGTTTTGGGTTGTCCTGACTGACCTGATTCACATTATTCGGTTCAAAAGAATCAAAACCCCATCCAACCCCCCCAAAATATAAAAAAAAATTAAGATAAAAATATATATTTATAATTAATTTTTCTAGATTAATATTAGGTTTAGCCTTGTGATGAAATACAACCATTCTCAAGTGCAAAATCGAGCAATGGATCTTAGAAAAATTTTTACTTTGAACGGCACTGACTCTTTCTATTTTTTCGCTGGCATTTAGTTGTCTCCCCTCCTCTTTCAATCGGCACGCTAGACTAGATAGCTCCGGTGGTCCGGCTTCTGCCTCTATCAGTGTTCGAACCTATCCTCCCCTACCACGCTTCCTTGCAGTCTGATTTATCTTCTCCAGTATCAACAATAAGAATTTTCACTGATCTATTCCGAAATTCTATCAAAATATAAGTATGCGCAGAAGAAAATGCGTAGATTTGAATAGAATGGAAAAAATTGTGTTTTTCTCAGCATTTTGTAGAAATGATATTAAGTGATTAGTGCTTACATATATTTGCATAAATAAAGCAATTTCAAGAATAAATTACATAAAAACAAAATATAAGAATCTTTGCATCCTATACTGTTACAAGCATATCTGACCTTGTTGACATAAAGAAAAGATGGTTCTGATATGATCAAACATTAACGGTTGCGGCATTAGGCAACTTGGAAGGAGAATATGCCAAGAAAATCAAACCGCTCAAGATTAAGACCGGAATGAAGAGAAGGATTAACGGCGGCGGCGGCAACGGCGGCAGAACAAGCGGCAACACTAGAAGAAACAAAGTAAGTAGAACCATGACCATGATTGATGTAAGCCGGGAATAGAACATGAAAATCACCGGTAGCTGATCGTAATCATCACCATCACCACCACCTTCTAGAGTGAAAATAAACACTATTGAAACTTGCTTTCTGTGGAAGTTTGAGAGACCGAGAGTTTAAATATAGATGGAGAAAAAATCTATGGGTTAAAAGGAAGGAGAAGATAGAATGATGCTTTTTCAGAAGGAATATGGAAATTAATTATGTGGAGCTGCTTGTCATGGTTGTTAGATTCATGTCCCACTTCTGATTCAACTGAATCAATATAATTATATTTATAATATTCTGAGAGATTTCATTTATATATATATATGAAAATAAAATAAAGATTGTTAAATATTATTCATTGAATTTTATTTATATTTCATTTCTGAAAATACCTTTTTTTCTTAATTTTTTTTTTTGGCCTTCTAGGATTATTTCTTTTCCTCCTACTTTTCGAGAATTTCCCATTGGTACAAAAGGTTGGTATGTTGCCTTTTTCTTGAGTGAAAATGTCATTTTGTAAGGGAAAATCGGAAAATCAAGAGCCGTGCATGTATATACACAAGAACAATAAGAACAAGAAAACCCGAAGGAGGGGTTAGTTCATGCATTCTACTTGAGTATTGACTAACATCATTTGAAAATTGCTGAAAGCTATCAGTGACGCCCCCTAATATTGAAACATCTCATGACCATAGCCAAAAAGGAAAATCAGATTTGTATTATACAGAGGTAAGCAATTCCTAATCTTCATCAATATGTATATACTTATGCAATAATACCCGATACATCAACGACAATAAAGATTTGGATGTCTTTTCGTTAAAGAAAAATGAAATAATAATAATTGTGAATGGCCAATCAGGACATATTCGGACAATATCTATCTTAACTTGTTTAAAATATGAGTCCGCGTTTCATGAAACATTAACTTTATTAGCGTTTAGCTTTATCTTATCTTATTCCCCACTCCATATTTTTTTGTTGCTTTATTTCATATATTGTTGTCATTTTATATTAAATAGCTAATCAAATTATTATTTTACTGAACAGTTTTATCCTAAACCACTTCATAAACAGCTAACCACTAATAACTAATATTTAACAAGTAATAGTAAAGCCGCTGACAGTTATTAAAACATCTAAGATTGTTGAACGGATCCCAGGTGTAGTTCGAATCCTCTCAAGTACATGTGTTTTTACCAATTTGGTGAGTCTAGAAGAGGGTTACTCTTATTGTATAACCCGTAATGTTATGCCAGCTCATACAACCTCCAACGAATCAAAAAAAAAAAAAAAAAAACCGTATGTTATCCAGCTATTACAACCATCCAACGAATCAAAAAAAAAAAAAAAAACAATAGTGAATGAATTATTATTTTTTAAATTACAAATCAATATAGCTCAGAAAAAAAAAAAAAAAAAAATAGTGAATGATTATTATTTTTTAAATAACAATCAATATAGGCTCAGAGTAGACAAGTAGGCAAATACATAGTTGCGGTCTCATTAGGATCAATTTATGATGATCACAAATATAAATAATTGATGATTTTTGATATATTTTTACACTTACTCAATGCATCTCTAAAATTGTGTTTAGATAGAGTTTTAGAGAAAGCAAAAGGATGGATCTCTACCAAATGCCGTCCATTTATTTTCAATCACAAAATATGATTTAAGTTTGGAAAATGAAACACAATTTTTACTCAAATTTTCTTACTATATTTAATATTTTCAATTTGTCACGTGTAATATTTGTATTAATTAAAGACATCAAGTAGCAGTAGTATCACAATTTGGTCAAATTTCTTACTTTGTTTAATATTTCAGTATATGGTTAGTGAAATTGTCGCTAATTAAATCATCATTTGGTCATAATCAGTGTATATGCAGTTATCTCTTTCCTCTCTAGTTTATCTAATTCTAACTTTTGTTTGGGGTTGTCATTGTTAATCAGCGGTAGCCTCTACTTTTCTTTTTTCTTCTAGCTCCTAATCTTTTATTCATGTTTAATAAATTTTGATCTATTTTCTTTTAATAGATTTGTTTTTTCTTTATTTTTTTTTGTTATTGTTGCTTTGTCTCCATATTTGGAGTTTTTTTATCCTTTCTTCCTAAGGGTTTAGTTCTTTCTTGTGAAGGTTTGTTCTTAAAAGGTATGATATTTGATTTTATTTTGTTGGAGAATTTAGATCTTATTTTACTGATGTGTATCTTTGATCAATGGAGTCTGATAGTGTGACTTGCTCCTCTATTGATGTTATTAACGCATAATGGTTTGAACTCATCCATGTACGTCATACGCAGTAAGTTTTTTGAAAAGCAATCTAAGTATAAAGATTTACATCAGTCAAGATTATCTTAAAGCGGAAAAATCTAATATTATTTCTTTTAGTTTTAGTTTTATTATTCAAAAGAATATAGATAATTCTTTTCTTGTTGAAGGATCAGTGAATTTTCTATTAATTATGATAGTAAGTGCTATGTTTAATCTAATTGAATATTTATAATACTTGATTTATTATTAATGAATTATATTTCTGAAAAAAAATCATCATTTGGTCATAATAATATATATAATCACCTATAGTTTGATGGGGTTATTATAGATTTATGTCTTCTAAAAAAAATTGAATTAAGGCATTTGAAGTGAAATTTAGTTAGACAAGGTCGAAAATATTCTGCATGTATGTGCGCGCGCATTAAAGGTTGATTTTTGCATTCAAATTTTTAAAGGTATTATTATCTAATGAATTCCACCTATGGAAATCATGATATTTCTATATGCATAGATTTATTGTACACAGTATATATTCAGCAAATTTAATAATAATAATCGAGACCAATAAGAGTTCGGATGTTCCGAAAATAATAATAAAAAAATAAAGAATGAATAGGCAAATCTATTGACGTGTCAATTTCCATATCAAAATCTCAAATTCGAAGCCTTTTTTTATTTTTTTGGTGGTGCTTGAAATATTGTTCAGCCCTCTATTTATAATGATGATTTATGAACTAGTCTCAAACCCATACAATGCATTTCTAAAATTGTGGTTAGGAAGTGGTTTTAGAAAATAAAAAAGAGGGATACCGACCAAATACCGTTCAGTTATTGTCAATCACAAGATATGCTTTGAACTTGGAAAATATTACGCAATTACTCAAATTCCTTACCTTTTTTTTTAATTTGTATTAAACAGACCAATTAGAATTATTACCACAATCTGGTCAAAGACATTATATATAGGGCTGCTTCTATAGACTATACCTATATGATAACCAATATGAATTAGATTCACTAATGGTTAGTGAAATTATCAATAAAAGGGAAAATCATTATTTTATCCCTGAGGTTTGCCATAATTATTTAAGTAGTCCTCGACATTTATACATATATTTATAACGTCCATGAGGTTTGCCATCGTCATATTAATTGGTCATTCCGTAAAAAAAATACACTTTTTCCATTAATTTTGAGAAGAAAAGACGAAATTATCTTTTGGAAAAATAATTATTTTTTCCATTTAATTATGAAGAAAAGGAAGACGAAATTAATCTTTTGAAAAAATAACTATTTCGTCCCTGAAAATTTGCCATAATTATTAGTAGTTCCCGACATTTATACAAATATTTATACATCCTGAAGCTTATACTTCCGTCATATTAATTGGTTCTTCCATTAAAAAAAAATTACCACTTTTTTCCGTTAGATTTTGAGTTGAAAAAGAATGAAACTTATCCTTTATAAGTCTTTCAATTGACATTATTATTAAATCCATTTTCCTCTAAAATACCTAAAAACTCATAATTTTCACCATTCTTTATATTTTCACCATCTTCCTCAACCCAACGCGGTCTTCATTGCCACCACCATGTCAATGAAAACTATCATCTCCATAACCAGATCACCACCAAAACAAAAACCTAACATCCAAACTTAATCAAGCCATCATTACCCTTCATCCATTTATCTCTCTCTCTTTGATTAGAGGATTTAAGGTAGTTTGGTCATTCTATTAAAAATTAACAGCAAAAAGTGTGTTTTTTGGACGGAATGACGAAGTAATATGACAGAAGTAACCTCGGGGACGTTATAAATATTTATATAAATGGCGGGGACTACTTAAATAATTATGGCAAACCTCAGCGACGAAATAATTATTTTCCCTTTTAGTTTTGTTTTGGTTGGGGTGATCTGGTTATGGAGATGATACTTGACCAAGACATATGGTGGCAATGGAGACCGGCGTTGGGTTTTGAGAAGAAAGAGAAAGAAGAAAGAAGAAAAAATAAAAAAAATAAGAGGGAAAGAATTGGTGAAATTTGAGTTTAAGGTATTTTAGACGGGAAAGAGGATTCACCAATAATGTTAATAAACACTTTTAAAGGATAATTTCGTCTTTTCCACTGCAAAATTAATGAAAAGTAATTTTTTTTTAATGGAAGGACCCCATTAATATGACGGAAAGTAAACCTCAGGGAACGGTTATAGGATATTTTGTATAACATGTCGGGGACTACTAAATAATTAATGAACAAATCTCAGGGACGAAAATAATTATTTTTCAAAGGATTAAATTTTGGTCTTTTCCTCTCAAAATTAACGAAAAAAAAATTATTTTTTTTACGGAAGGATCAATTAATATGACGGTGGCCAAACCTCAGGGACGTTATAAATATATGTAATAAATGTCGATGACTACTTAAACGAAAAAAATGTATTTTTTTTACGGAAGGATCAATTAATATGACGGTGGCAAACCTCAGGGACGTTATAAATATATGTATAAATGTCGATGACTACTTAAACAATTATGGTAAACCTCAGGGACAAAATAATAATTTTCCCTCACTAAAATCATAATTTTATGGTAATTGAATTAATGTCAATAGGCCACAAGAATATATACAGTCACTTAACTTTTAATGGGTTATTACCAATTAGGTCATTGAGTGAAATCTAGATAAATAAGATCGAAAATATTATACATATCAAACATTTACCTAAATTTTTGCCGAGTTCTTTAGAGAGAATTGTCTTGTGCCTCCAAATATTTTTTACTTACCCACCTGTGTCAGTTTCAAGTACAGTTATCCTTTTATTGAAAGTCGTTGGAGTTTTTCTTGGAAATATAACATGGATTACTTCGGTCAGTATCGTAGCGCATTAAAGATGTGTTATTATCCTGCGTTATCCTATACCTATAGGAGTCATATTATTTCTCAATATGTATAGATTTAATAAAAAAAATGAAATCTTGGAATGACTATTTGTTCATGTAACTAAGGACGATGTATGTTACATCAAGTTAATGTCAAAAAAAAAAAAAAATGTTACATCAAGTTGAAGCATGCTTTGACATGAGGGAAATTACCGGACATTAAGGCTTTTCAAATGAGCATATTAAGGACATTGCTAGTGCACGTAGTAATTTCATGTAGGTTCTTCATTGCCCTATATCTTATATTATAATTATTAATTATTATTTTAGTTTGATTTATTATTTTCAAATTTTTAATCATAATATATAGATCATTATATGATTCGACTAAATTCATTTTGCATTTTCTAGTTAATGCAATATTCATAATTAAAGAGAAAGTAGGAAACAAGAGCAAAAGCATTGTGCATTTCTCACATCATATTGTTTTTCTTGTTATCACTATCCTACTTAATGTGTTATAATTCCTATATGCTACTAAATTTTTGGTCCATGTGAAAAGTTTAGATTGATAATAATCAATATGTATATAAAATAAGGATAACCCATATAAATTTATTCTTTATTTTTATAAATTTATATAACCTAATCGGCCTTCAAAAATTAATTTTTTTTTCATATTTATGAAATATAATTTCTTTAGCTATCACTTAGAATAATTGTGAAAAAATCATTAGTATCTTTTTTATATGAAAAAAGATTTTAAAAAATGAAATAATGTAACTCTTTTCTTAATTAATCCTAGGACTTGAGAGGAATCCAACATGAGGGCTGACCAGTAATTTTTTGTAGCCGGCCATTAATTATTCATATTTCACTTTTTTTTTAAAAAAGTATATTAATAATTGATATATCTAACTCGCTAAAAAAATTTAAATGTTGTAAAACTTACCGTCAATGGACGCCTAGCGTTTGGAGTTAAGTTACTTAGATGATTGAAAAATATGAAAATTATTATTCAAAAATTGCGCTAAGAACATGCCAACTCATAAATAGTTTGTCATAAAAGCTAAAATCTCTAAAAATTATTAATGTGAAATAATATGTTATCAAATTGTATGACATAAGAACCCAAATGGGTGATGTGTGTCATGAGAAAAGGTTGGATGGGTTTCATGTTTGTGTACTTTTGTAGAGACAAATTGCAAGTGGGCTGCGTGCAGATGGAATGGCACTAATGAATTTGTAGGGGAAGACGAACATGAGCTTGAGCATGAGCATGTTTGGTCTCTTTTTTCACTTTTCACGTAACGCGTAGACAGGGCAAAGGCATAATTGGGACATCTCAGCATAACATTAGCGGTTTGATTGGGTTTTTTTCTATTGATAGAAAGGGACCCGAAGAAAGATATATTATCAAATCTTAGATATATTTATAATTTATTTTTTTGTAAATAAATTTTTTATTTATATTTTATAATGATGTATATATATGTGTGTGTGTGTGTGTCGAAATAAAAATTAAACAAAATCTCTCACAAATAAATTCATTTTACTCTGTCCACCTACAATAATAAAACAAATTAATTTTGTAGACTCAGCTTCACTTCTTGGATTCTGTCCATTATTGGGCCCATTGAGGCCTAGACATACATTAGAGTTGTCCAAAGGGAGCTGGAAGGCCCATTGTTTATTAGGCCGAACCGATGAATACCCGTTCTGATCATGTCCTAATAGGATGGATTTTACCTGATCCGTTTAATAAATAAGGTGGGGTTATAGATTCAGATCGGAAGTAGATGATACGTAACCATTGTTCGATTAAATTTTTATTTATTTGGAATTTTTTTAATTTACATTTAAAAATCTAACCTAATTTATCTAATAATTTAATAGTTTAAATGCACATTCAAATTATATAGTTCTATTTTCATTTTACTTATTATATATTTTTCATTAAAGTAGATAAATATATAATATTAAATAACATTTATTAGTTACAATAAATATTTATAAGAATGCCTATATAAATGGTTTGTTTTATTTATGCAAAAGGTAATATTTTAATTTGTACTTTATTCTTATACTTTTTTTCTATTTAGAGGAATATCTATTCTTTTGTTTCTAATAAAATAAAATAAAATAGGCTTTGAATTTTTCAAAAATTTTATGTTATAGCTTATCATCTTTCACTAAAGTAATATTTTAATCCACTCCAAAATTTTTTACAGCGGTTATATTTGGATCAGTGACTTTATTTACAAGATTAAAGTTTTTACAAAATTATTGGAATATATATATATATATATATACACACACATTAACAAATTAAAAAATTCAAATAGAATTATAAAAAATTAGGAACTCAACATATCAAAATAAAAATAATTAGTTAACATTTTTCCTTAAGGATCCATAAAAATAATAACGATAATATAACATATAATATATTGGATATTATATTGTAAAATAAAGGAATGATAACGTTTTGAGTGTCTAAATTTTTTGAAATTATATATTTTAAGTGCTAATTTATATATTAAATAATATATTAGAACTCCAAAAAATTTAGACACTCAAATGATCAATTATTCCAAAAGCAAAATCTTCTGGAGAATACTCAATTTACAATTAGATTATCAAATATTATAATATACCAAATTCAAAGAAACATTCCTTTCCTTCTCTCGTATAAGGACACAAGCTTCTGGCGTAGAGCTTCAGATTCTAATCTTTGAGTTCCTTCCATCTATAAAACCCAAAACAAATAAATAAATTAGAAATGAAATTCACAAAATATGTATATGATTAATTATTTTCATATGTTTAATTATTTATATGATTGGAAAAATTTGCAAAAAAATTTTAAAAACCAGAAACATATAAAATTGTGGCAAAGGCAAATATATATGTACCTGAAGAAGTAAATTGTAGAAGACCCTCCCTCCAGAAGACTCAAAAGAAGAAGAATTTATCAAAACGAAACCCTCTTCTTGCAAGTGAAGTATGATTTCTGAAAATGGAGTTATTGTATGCACATTATTACTGTGAGTGGAGATTTGAATGACAATTTCTGTGTCACTAAGCTGAGTAGCTGAGACTACTGAGGAACCACTGCTTTTTTTGTTGCTTTTTCTTTGCTCTGCTATGTGATTTAGAAGATGCTTGTCTTGCTTTGATATCTCTGATAAAATTTCTTCTTTCTTTTGAAGCAGCATCTCCACTTCTTTCTGTAGCTCTGGTATGTACTTTAGCACCCGGGACACTGTCGCCGGTATGCTCAGTTTCTTCTGTCAACGAAAACAATAACAACCGAGACTTAGTCTTTAACTAGTTGGTGTCATCTGTATGAATCTTTTTAACGCTACTTAGTTCAAATATCATAAACTTGTAATTCTTGGCAAATCAAATAAATAGTGGAAGTAAAATAAATGTTAAATACCATTTGATCGGCTGCCGGAAGAAGTGATCGGAGGGAAGAAAAGAGACAGTTCATCTTCTTACGACGATCGCGTTCGCTTGCATTATGGTTAAGCTTCTTAACCATGTTAGGATCACCAGTATAATCTGTAAAAGATGTGGAGGGATCAAGCTTTGATATATCTGGTGGGTGAGATTGAAGATAATTATGAAATGATTGACCTAAAGTGCTATTATTATTCTCATTTTCTCTAGAGAAATAGATTTGTTGATTGGGTATAGGATCCTCTAAAGGCCACCCATAGCTTGGAAATACAGGAGGAGGACAAAAAGCTATCATTCTGCAATTTTTAGCTTTTAGGGTTAATTAATTGTTGAAACCAACTTCTTATGTTGCTTAATTAGAAAGTGAAATGATCATGACTTGCATATATATATATGTATACCAAAAATTATACACCTCATAGTTTTATTTGATTAATATTGGATAGTCCAAGATAATAAAAAATAAATTATGATGATGATGATGATACTTCCAAGTGTATAAGATATTACATTATTATATATAAGAAAATGTTAAAGAAATGGTATTTTCTTAAAAAAAATTTTCCTTTGTCATTGAAGATTGCGTTATACAGTAACTTAAGAAAATGATATTCTACCTTCCACTTGCTGATTTATGTGCTGTGGTACTTTCTATAATTTAGTTCTACATATTGCTGTATTCTTTCCTTCTTTTTTATAGTATTGATTTTTCATTATTCATCGATACTTAACTCTTTATTTGATCGATACTTAACTCTTTATTTGAAATAAATGAATTCTATAAAATTTTATGAAATTCATATTTTTTTTTATTTAGAATGAAAATAAAATGTAAATTTCAATTATATGGAATTGAAAATTACTAAATTATATAAAAATAAGTGGAATTTCTAAATGAATTTCACAAAGTTAAGTAATCCAACTTTTTATGGTGAAACTAACTTCCTTCTACAAAAAAAAAAGTAAATTTTTTATTTTTATTTTTGCTTATTTAACTTATTGATTTTATCAAAACTTCATCAAAACAATTTTAATTTTAATTTTTTAGGAAAATACAAATACACTCATCGTTTATTATTTAAAAAAAAAGAAAAATTATTTAGAATTAGTCTCCATTTGTATATTGATCTGAAATATTCCTTACCAAAAATATAATTAGAGTCAATGGATGCTTGAATTCATTCATAGTATCTATAAAACTTTTGGAGTCATTTTTGGAAACTGGTTTTTTAATATCTATCTAAATTGTAAGACTGTTATTTATTTGAATTTTATATATTGTAAGACTATTATTGCTATAACAAATCTAAAATGTGAGTGTATTTATTTATATGAATTTCATTATTTATATTTGAATAAAAAAACTAATATAATTATTATATTGAATACAATAAATATAATTAAAGTTTATTATTTGATTTTGTTAAATTATTATGTCAAGGTTATTTTAGAAATAAAAATAAATGAATTTTAAATTTTATTTCAAATATAATTTTATAAAATTCAATTGAATTTCTTATTTCAAATTATGACATACTAAGCAAACATGAGATTTCATTTATAAATGAATTCTATGGCCTACCATCCATTCTTAATGTATTCCAAACATAATGCAAATAACAAAGTTACTAGGTAGTTATTAAGTAATTTTTATTTCATTTTATTTTTATAATTAAAATAAAATAATTAGAGGATGAGTTTAGCCTCTTGAATATTTTTATAGTTGATGACCTTATTAAATTTTGATTATGACATTGACAGGTGTGTTTCAAACCCTTATGACCTTTAGTATATAGAACAAGTTGAACATAAATTGTAAATTTCGTACAATAACCTATATATACTATATTTGAATTCAATAGAGGAAGAATCTTTTCCAAGAGAATATTCTATTTCATTTTGTTTTAAATTATCCAGGGTGCAAAAGTGTAACCTAACCGGAAACATCGAAAACTAAATGTGAGCTTGTATTAAAACCGAACCGTATCAAAATAGTTCAAAAATCAGTTTAAATTTGTTGGTTCAACATCTAGACCGATGTAAAACTTTATCTCTATTAATCATACGGTTCAGTAACATAATTTTTATGCTAGTTTAATGTTAAATGTTATTTAGTTTTTAATTAAATTAGTGCTAGAATCCACGCGATGCGTGAAGTAATATTAAAATATGAAATAATCTTTTATAATATTATTCAAAAATAATAAAATTATTAAGAGTGTTAAAATAGATCGACATGTCGGGTTCAACACATATTTACCTAACATGCGACACGATTAGGGTCAATACAACGCCGCCCATTTAACAATCGTGTCAAATTTATTAACACAAACACGACGGGTGACACGAACATAATACGTGTAACCCATATAATAGCATAAACATGTTAAATGAATTGTATTGACTTATATATGACCTGTGTTTTTTTATTAACAAGGAAAAAGGAAGTGTTTTTTTTTTTTTTAAATTGTGTTCTTTTTATTAATGAATGATTAGAAATACATTTAATCTAATTTTTTTTAAAGAATTATTTAATTTAATTTAATAGCTTGGGTTATACGTATTTTAATTTAATTTAATAACATAATCTTGATGGGAATATACCTAATAGATATTATTTTCATAAAAATATTATCTGAAAATATAAAACAACCGATCTTTTTACAATTGTGCTAAATAACTATTCTCTTTCACTTGGTAATTTAAAAAACTTACACTTGGCTGTCATTTAGGATAGACGTCTCTGCTTTTATATATTATATAGATTTTTCTTAACAATCATATACATATTTAATTTCCCTTGATTTCATCTAATTAAACAATTAATATTTTTTTATTATTTTAAATTAAACAGTTAATTAAATAAATTATTTTTACCGAACACTTCTAATTTAAGCTGTTATATTACCGACTACAGTTAAAAACTAATCGCTAACGGTTAATATTACTAAATATATCGTGAAATTGAAAATCAGTAATCGAACTAATTGGTTGGGCTAAATTTTTCTGTTTTTTTTCCAAAAATATGCTAAACCCTAATATTTTCTTATTTTAACTTAAATATGCAACAAGTTGAATATATAAACATGATCACTAATCATACAAACAAAAGGAAATAAACATAAAATGCTTTGTGAGCTCACCAATGACGAAACCTGTTCCATTCTGTATTTTTAAATTTTAATTCTCAATTTTATTTACAAGTTACAGCAATTAATTATAATCGACCTAAGACTGGACTTATCCATATAACATTTAATAATTTTTTTTTTCTCTATAAAATATAAATAGATTGTGTGGGCATCGGGTGCACGTATAAGTAAAATGCGTGTAATATGCATGCGAGCACGTGGCATGCACACACTAATTCCTCAAATGCACGTGTTTTAGCTGCCACGTCTTGTGGAGGACCTGCTTTTTCCCCGTTCCCCAACTTTCTTCCAAGGCTTCGGCATTTCATTAATCTTCTAATTATTTTAATCACCGTCGTCATCGTAGTGAGTTAGGAGAGTTTATTTTTTTCAAAAAAAAAAAAAAATAACAATAATCTTGATTAAAATTTTTAATTCTACATTATTTATATAATGGTTGCATTGCACTTGGTATTGTAAATAAGTCACTAAAAAATTTTGTTAAATTCGAAGTTGACTTGATTTAAATTCAAACTCAATTGATTTTTAATTATAGTTAAAAAAATTGATCTTTTATAGACTCGGACGCCGATTTTTTTTTTTCCAAACCAAGTATAGAACAACTCATTGGCAGATTGAGTAAATTTTTCTTTTTTATCCATTCGGTATCTGAAGTCTACTAATTCAATTAATCTAAATT
The DNA here is from genome assembly GCF_014843425.1 of Jatropha curcas. The sequence goes on from NW_023590580.1 coordinate 141,578, forward strand.
TTCATTAGATAGATCTACAAAGTGGAAGCAAAGCGCTCTTTCTCGAATATTTAAAGAGATCTCATATCCAAAATTCAAATTCAGAATCTTTGATCGAGAATAGGAAATCTCTATTATTCAATCTCACCTATCAAAATTTCTGCCATATGATCTAATCCATGAGATAAGCAATTTATTATTCAACTTGCCGTGCATAACTAAAAACTGTACAAGGAGATGATATGGATGAATAAGCCTGCAATCTAGCAGTAGCAGAGACCAATAGTTCTGGAAGTAAATGGGCCAACGAAACAAACTAGAAATTGAAAGACCAAAATATTAAGCCTAAAGCCCAACCCCATTTAAGAGTCTTGAATTCTTAGACAATTCCTTCTTTAAATCACAAAAGGTGACCTGTATAACTTTTGTTTTCCATTAGATTTCTTTATCTATAGAAAATGGACGAGAAACATTGGGATTGTCAAAAACGTCTACTAAATTTATCGATCAATAAAAATATTATTAAAAATTTTAATATTAAATATAGTAAAAGTATAAAGAATTAGATTTTGATAAAATAAAAAATTATATAATATATTTCCATTAAGTATTTCTTTTCTTATATTGATAAATGGACGAGAAACATTGGGATTTGTCATAAACGTCTACTTTTAAATTTATCGATCAATAAAAAATATTATTAAAAATTTACTATTAAATAAGTAAAAAGTATAAAAGCATTATGAATTTTGATAAAATACAAAAATTATATAATATATTAAATATGGCTATATTGAGAATTATACTAATGTTTTTTCTAGAAACAAAAATAGTAAAAGAATCGTAAATTTAATTTAGCAAAATAAAAAAAAAAAAAGTAAGATTGAGCAAAGTTTAAGCAAGTAAAGAATATAAAAATTTAGTTCGATTAAAAGTTGAGGGGCAATTAAATATTTTTGTTGTGTTGGCTTCAACAGGCTTTTTTTTTTTTTTTTTTTTTTTCTCTCTCCTATGTAAACTCTCATAGACCCCATTTAAAAAATTCTTAAATTTTTTTTTAAAAATTCTAAATTTATTAAAAAAAAAAAACCATTTTTTTTTTTTTTTTTTTTTCTCTCTCCTATGTAACTCTCATAGACATTTAAAAAATTCTAAATTTTTTTTAAAAAATTCTAAATTTATAAAAAAAAAAAAATGCAAAGAACTAGGTAACCGGTTTATTGAATGAGAAATATAAAAGTTGAACAATTAAATTTCTTTATTTAGACTTGAATCAAGTGGCTTTTATTCCAAAGTTTGACAAGTCACCTTGACTTTATATATATCTTTATGGTAATTGTTAGAGATATTAATTATTGGAATGTATATAATTGATTAATGTAATAGCAGCCAGCCTCTATATATATATAGGGGCTGGCTGCTATTAGATTAATCAATTGATTAATGTAAGAATAAGTTAATAATGCACACGTAATGACTTTAGAAAAAATGTTTCAATTTCACCAATAAAATCAAACCTACTCATTTTTCAGATTGCCTAATAAACAAATAATAATTAAGAATCACTGCTAACTCAACATGTGAGCTGAAAAAATGACCCGTGAAGACTGGCCAAGGAATTATTGATTTATAAATTGAAGGAGAAAGCAAAGGAAAAAAAAATTTTTTAAGTCAATTTTTAATATATTAATTAATGAAAATTTCATCTTTTAGTCTAGTGATTAAAGTAAATTAAATGCGACTAAGGACTTTTTTCAAAGATGGAGAATATATAATACCTTCCTTAATTATGATTTTTTCAAAGAAAATATTGTACGAGTATATAAATTAATCTCATTTTGTAATTGTCTTTTTCTATAAATGTTTTGCTAATAGATATCAATTAACTAGATTTTAAATTTTAAAGTTAGATTATGAGAGAAATATTTTCTGTTCATTTTATTTTTATATTTTTGTTTAGAAAAATAATTTATTTTACTACTTCATTCAATTTGACTAAAGGTATCGTTAAGTACTTTTTTTTAAAAAATATTCTCCAAGTCAATTTTATATGCCAAATCTAAATAAATCAACCGAATATTTATGTCCACTAAAAATAAAAACTTTCAAAACAATAAAATTTTTTCTTTAGATTTTTTTTTTCTAAGAAAGAATGGTCAAGGCATTCAATTCAGACAGCGTCTTTGTTAAGCTCGCGACTGTTTCTTTTGCAAAGAAATTTTCCATCAATTTTTTTTTTTTTTTTACTTCCAGACAATATCTATCTATGTTCATATCATAAAACAATAATTAAGGCTCCAAAACCTGTTTCTCTTTAATTTCTACTTACTAAATCCTCAATCTTTACACCATGTCTTGCATTATAATATTCATACTGTGTTTCTTCCTGAACCTGTCATCTTCCTACAGCAAAATTCAAGACAGTGGGTTTTTATTTGATGGTTACTTCAAGTTAGGCAGCGAAGGTACAGAGCTGAACAATTCCAATCTATTCTCTCGGTTAATATATACCGATGGAGGCTTAAGCAAAGCAAGCCAAGTCTTTTATAACACTCCTATTCAGTTCAAGAACTCAAATTCTACTAATTCTCTTTTCTCCTTCTCTACTACTTTCATCTTCGCTGTAGTACACAAAGATCAAGAATTTAGCGGCCATGGACTTGCCTTTGCTATTTCGCCATCAAAAGGTATCCCTGATGCTGTTGCAAATCAATATCTTGGTCTTTTTAATGCAACTAACAATGGGAAAAGTTCAAATCATATTGTTGCTATTGAGATTGACACAGATCAAGATTTTCAGTTTGATGATATTGATGATAACCATATTGGAATTGATATTAATGGGTTGGTCTCTATAAATTCTGCTACTGCAGGGTTTTATAGTAACAATGACCATAGCCGTTTCAGAAAGATGGATCTCAAAAGTGGAAAAGCAATACAGGTTTGGGTAGAATATGGAAGCTTGAATCAAGAATTAAATGTTACTATACATCCAGTAGGCATACCAAAACCTCAAGTTCCTCTTTTGTCTTTGACAAGAGATATTTCCTCTCTTTTATTTGATTTTATGTACGTTGGGTTCACTTCCTCTACTGGGTCAAAGTCTGCTCATTACATTCTGGGTTGGAGTTTCAAGACTAATGGTCAAGCTGATGAGATTGATCTTTCTAACATTCCTAAGATTCCTGGTGTTAATGAGAACGAAGGGAGTGATAATGGAGGAGATGGGTATGCAAAAAAACAAGAAGTGTTGGCCATAATATTATCTTTAGTAGGAGCTGTTCTTGTTATAGTTCTTATTTTTGGAGGTTTAATCATTTTTAGGAGGAGAAGATTCATCCAAGTAGTTGAAGATTGGGAAGTGCTTTATGGGCCTTATAGGTTCGCCTATAAAGACTTATTTATAGCCACAAAAGGGTTCAGAGATCGACAGCTTCTTGGAAGAGGAGGTTTTGGTAGTGTATACAGAGGAAGTTTACCATTTTCGAATGTTCAAATTGCAGTAAAGAAAATTTCCCATGATTCTAAACAAGGAATGAGAGAATTTGTAGCGGAAATAGCAACCATTGGTCGTCTGAGACACCCAAACTTGGTTCGACTTCTTGGTTATTGCAGGAGAAAAAATGAACTCTTCTTGGTCTATGACTATATGCCCAATGGAAGTCTAGACAAGTTTCTTTACCGCTTACCAAATAACACCATTCTGGATTGGAAACAAAGATTCAAGATAATCAAAGATGTTGCTTCTGCTCTATTTTATCTACACCAACAATGGTTACAAATTATCATCCACAGAGACGTTAAGCCTGCAAATGTTCTAATAGACAATGACATGAACGCCAAATTGGGAGATTTTGGACTTGCAAAATTATGTGATCATGGGAATGATCCTCAACCCTCACATGTAGTAGGAACTCCAGGTTATATAGCTCCGGAGCTTGTTCAAAGTGGAAAATCAAACACCTGTACAGATACTTATGCATTTGGAATATTTATGCTAGAGGTCACTTGCGGTAGGAAACCGGTTGACCCTCGAACGTCGCCGGAGAAGGTAATGTTGATTGATTGGGTAATGGATTCTTGGGATAGAGAAGCTATTTTGGAGACTGTAGATCCAAGATTAGGGGAAGAATATGTTAGAGATGAAGTTGAGTTGGTATTGAAACTTGGGTTGTTATGTGCACATCCTATGGCTGAAGCTAGGCCAAGTATGTCCAGTGTAGTGGAATTGTTAGATGGTGTTGCTCAGTTGCCGGAGAATGTAAATTCTGTGATTAAATTTCAATATTCCGATCGAGGAATTGCGAGACATGAATCAATCTCAACTGGGGAAATTTCTATTCCTTCACTAACTTTTACAGAACCATTTGACTCTGATGGTCGTTGATCATGTAATTAACTATATACCGTGGCCTTTTTTTTTAACCTTCTGTGTATATATATATTTTGTATTAATTGCAACTATACTAACATAAGTCATGAATTTTAGTTTAATTTTGGTTTGGTTTATTATTTAATTTTTTAAATTAAGATGAAATTAAGTTTTGTAGGTTTGAATTTTTCTAAAAAATAAATGCAATAAAAAGAAATGTACTTAATGAATATATGAATTATTTTAAGTTAAAAAGAAAAAACATTTGTAATTTGTTATCTACTCTTGTGGTCCCTTTGAAACAAATGAATCATGGTTGTAGAATTTATTTGTAAATGAATTCCAAGTCATATTTGGTATGCTATTGTTTAAAATAAGAAATTTAATTGAATTTCACAAAATTATATTTGGAATAAATTCTCAAATGGAAATTCATTTGTCTTTATTTTTTATAATACTCTTAACATAATAATTTAACAAAAGCAAATAATAAACACCAATTATATTTATTATGTTCAATATAATAACTTGTTATTTTTTATTAAAATATAAATAATAAATTTGATATAAATAAGTACATTAATATTTCAAGCTAATTAATTAATTATATAAGCAGTAACATTCATCGTGATAATTATTTTTAATTGATGTAAAAAATTTTGTTGATTTAAGTAGTTAATTTGGAAACTAAAAAAATATTAAGAATATTATTATTGTTTTTAATTGCATTCGAAAATAATTGTTGATACTCATTTTTATAGTTTCACAGTAATAATAACTAACGTTATTACTTAGACTTCAAAAAGAAAAAAAAAAAACGTCACTGGTATGAAAATTCCCAAAAAAAAAAAAACAAAAAGGAAATAAAATAAAAATATAAACTAATGTCATTTTTGGATTAAAAAAATAACGTTGTTATAGTTTGAAAATTTTCAAAGAAAATAAATAAAAAAGAATAAAAAAAGTAAAAATAGTTAAGTTTATAGTGGAGGGTAATTTTGTTAATAAACATTTCAACGGTCAATTTTGTGAAATTCATTTATAAATTCTATCAATTTTATTAGAATTTCAGCTAAGTATACTTAATTTCATAAAATTCAATTCGTAGAATTCAAATATGTATTTTTTTTCCATTCCAAATACAACATTTTGGATTTCCAAATAAATTTCACAAAATTTTGTGGAATTTATTTATTCTCAACGAGCTCATAATATATTTTTTTTTTTGAAAATGACTATTATTATTTATAATTTTTGCTTTTTGTTCCAAATAATAAAACCGGAATTATTAAATGGAGTGCATGTATTATACACATTATTTTATGTATTTATACATAATTAACTTTATAACTTAAAGTGAATGTGAGCATAAGGTACATTTTTTCATATATAGTGTAAGCATTAATAAATTTTCCATAGCCAAAATTCAATTTAACATATACTTTCACCTTATTAGATTTTGATTGGTCACTTGAAAATCCTTCTCCCCTACAAATCTTTATTATAGACTCAATAAATCATGAGTCTAGCACAATATATGAAAATTTTACTTTGAAGGATATTTAGTTGCCCTCTTAGGTAAAAATTATTTTCTTAAGAAATTCAAGGTTTAGAAAAATAATTCTAGAATTAAATTATCATATTTAGTTATCATTAAATTTTTCTCTTGAATATAAAAAAAATTGTTTTGTTGGAAAAATACATAGTAAATTACAATAATTCTCTTAATTTATAATAGACATATTTGTTAAGCCTCAACACTATTTTATTGTAGTCACAAAAAAATCAAACATATAAGAAATAAAGTTAACAAAATATGACATAATATTTATATTCAATTGTAATAGAAGGGAAAAGCTCAAGTATAGGGCCTTAAAGCCCAGCCCATTAGGAAAATGAGGCCCAAATCTACCAACACGCTGAATAACGCAGCCCTAAATTGGTAGACAGCAACGATAACAACACTACATCGTCTTCTCTGTTTCTGTCTCCACTGTCACTTTAATCTTAAACCCTAAACCCTCCTCATCTTACTAGTTAATCGTTCCTCCTGCTTCAACCTCCATATATACGAGTACTCCCCTTCTCTTTCTTTCTGCTATATGACTGTTATATCAGTGGAATTTTCTTATCTATACATCTCCATGGAGACTTAAAGAAAGGAGACTGCTATATTTTTGAAGTAAATTTTTTTTTTTTTTTTTTTTTTTTTAACTCCCATATAATACGAGTACTCCCCTTCTCTTCTTTTCTGCTAATAGACTGTTATATCAGTGGAATTTCTTATTCTATCATCTCCATGGAGACTGTAAAGGAAAGGAGACTGCTATATTTTTGGAAAGTAAATTTTTTTTTTTTTTTTTTTTTTTTTTGCATTGAAGGTTTAAATTTTTTTTTTTTTTTTTTTTTTTTTGCATTGAAGGTTTAGTTTTTTTGGGCTTGAAGAGAAATGGTAAGGCCATATGGGGTAAAAGGGCAGAAGCGGAAGAAGAGAAAGGAGAGATATGACAAAGAGGAAGATGTGGATGAACAAAGCATACAAGAGGCTAAGAGAGCTATGACATCAAAAGCTGAAATGGGTACTCAAAGCAGTGAAGAAGAAGAAGAAGAAGAAGAAGAAACAGAAAAGGAACAAGAACAAGAAGAAAAGAAAGAATCAGACGCGCAAGCTGATGAAATAGAAGGAATCCCAATTGTCCCAAGTGATCCTAACGTGAAAAAGCCTGGGATCATTTTTGTGCTCGAAAAGGCCTCATTGGAAGTTGCAAAAGTTGGAAAGGTTAATTGATTGTGATCCTTTTTTATTACATGTATTTGCGTCTTTTTTAATCTAAGTTTTGCATAATTGAATATAGATGTGTAGAGTTACATTAATGTTAAACGTAGTTTGCATTAATGGGATTCAAATTATGGTTTTACGTTATCAAAGTGTAGACTTTGAAGTTTTGGTTTTTGGTTTTCATTGAAAGTTCACTCATTTGGTGTTTGATCATCTCTCCTAAAATTTTTCCTCTATCTAACTAGTTTTGTTTATGCAGACTTACCAAATCTTGAATTCTGATGATCATGCGAATTTCCTGAGAAAGAATAATAAAAATCCTGCTGATTATAGGCCTGACATTGTTTATCAGGTTAGTTCATGCTGTGGTTAAATATTGTTGTTTGTCATCGATAATTTGTTTTTCTTATTGTCATTGCATGGTGTTCTTAACAATGTCTGAGATTTCTTCTATTAGCCGGAAAAGAAGGCTATATCCTGGTTCAAGTTGTTTGGGAATTCTTATTTTAAGGTCACTGCTAGCCTTGATCTTTAGATAGATGGGAACCTAGTCTAAATGTCAGTCAAAATTTTGAGTTCCCTTGCTCAGTTAACAAAATAGTTTTGGAATACGGATGACATTGACATTTCACAATGTTAAATTAACTTTATCTCCAGCTGATTTGTTCCTTATATTATAATTGTTCATGATCTCAGGCTCTCTTATCAATCTTAGACAGCCCAGTGAATAAGGCTGGGAGGTTGCGAGCTGTGTATGTGAAAACAGAAAAAGGTGTTCTTTTTGAAGTGAAACCCCATGTGCGTATTCCAAGGACGTACAAGCGGTTTTCCGGAATTATGTGTAAGTTAAACTAGTCATGCTATTAATTTACATACCATTCTGACTTGGATATTTTTTGTGCTTTAGGTTTCTCTGTCATGCCATTTATTACTTGATTCAATCTTGCAGTGCAGTTGCTTCAAAAACTAAGTATAACTGCTGTTGGGAAGCGTGAGAAACTTCTGCGAGTAATCAAGAATCCTGTGACCCAGTACCTGCCTGCCAATTCTCGTAAAATAGGTAAGCTTTAAGTTTTCAGCTGTTTCATAGTGGATGGTTGCTACTCGGTAGAAATGATAAATGTTCTGGATTTTGCATCAGGGTTCTCATTTAGTTCAGAAAAGTTGGTTAAAATCCGCAAGTATGTAGATGCAATTGGTGATGATACAGATCTTGTTTTTGTGGTATGTTGACAATTATCTAAAACTTTTTTGCAGTCTCTCTTATTGAGACCTATAACGAGAATCTGATCTGTCACCTAAATCTTCAGGTTGGTGCAATGGCCCATGGAAAAATTGATTGTGATTATATAGATGATTTCATAGCAAGTAAGTTCCTTTTGGACCACTCCCTTTATGCAATTTGTACTGAAAGTGCATGTGAATTTCTCCATTCATTGTCAGAATCGTTCTTTACTGTGCATGTAACCTGCATGCATAAGATATGTTTAGTGAACTGGCAAAGATCGTTTTACATTATCAATTGCTGTATTGAGTTGACAAGCCAATTCACTTGCTCCAGTTTAAAATGATAGTGCTGCTTGACTTCTGCAGTTAAATTGAACAATATTGAATTTATTCTTATATCTATCTAAATGTCTTTTGTTTTATAGTATATATATTCCTCCTGTAAATGTAGTCCTGTCATGGGTAACTATTTAAAACTTTTATGTCCTTTTAAGGATTCTTGGAATAGGAAAACTTAAATAAATAAGTAAACTTTATATGTTACTGAGACTATTTGGTAACTTTCTTTTGATCCTCTATATCTGGTTTCTCTGGTTGACTTAAAGAAATATGGGTGTTGGGACCTAGAGTGCTACATCATATTTATTATATTTTCTGTCACGTGGAGTAACTTATAGAAGTTAGAAATAGAATAATAGGAAATCTTCAGTCACTTCCTATGTCATTATCCCTTTTCTTACTAGCTGAAGAATGATGTATCAGACTATCAGCAAGGAAAAATAGCTCCCCAATTTTCAGGAATGAGCTATATGCTTAATTTAATTTTCCATGCTATGCAAAATAAAAGTAGACCAAACATAATGATTCCAACTCCGCCATCATATTCCAAGAATCTTGATAATGGTGGCTGGTCTCGTATCCTCCACTCTTCCTGCAGATGTTTCCAATTTTATTTTAAGTATAATATGGTTTGATATGGTGATGTATTTTTGTATCATTATCAAATTCTAATCAGTTATTTTAACATTAACGATTGTCATTGATGTGATTTGTATTTGGAGCAACATCTTGACTGTCATTATTTCTGTTTTTCGCAGTTTCTGGATATCCATTGAGTGCTGCCTGGTGTATTTCAAAGATTTGTGAGGCCGTGGCTGACAAATGGAATGTAATATAAACGTGTCAATTTTGTGATACCATCCAATTAATACATTTTTGCCATTACATGTGAAACCTTTTAATTGAGAATATTAGCATATGAACTAAAGACCACTTTGAAAAGTCTTAATTGGAATTCTCATCCACATGATTAGATGACCATTTGTTCTTTTTAGCAGATTTTGCGTTTCGAATTCGCTGCTTTGGTTAATGAACATGTCAAGTGAGAAATGAAAAAGAGCACTATCCCGTTGTAAATACTTGCACATCCATATACTAAAAGACTTGAAATGACTGAAAAAAAATGCAAAGGTACAACCATGGAGCAACAAGTTCTACAAGTAAAATCTATTTCATTTGAAGAGCCCTTTTTTGCACTAAAAAATCATGCAATTTAGATAGACAAATGTTTTGATAAACTTTGGTGCCACCATAGTTTATTTTCAGATAATGTACAACAAGATACTGTGTTACAAAGGGTAAGGAGGTAAAATACAACATTTTAAGCTTTTCACCACCCATATAGAAAAGATTGAATATACAAACGGATTATCTAATACTCACTTCCGTTGGCCCGAGAGTTCCTTCTTGAGGTTGAGCACTTCCTTTGCATAAAAAGCCAACCGCTCCTTCAAGTTTGCTGTAGCCTCTCTATACTCCCTATTCATCACATCCAACTCATTTAATGCTTCCTTGTACCTAAATCGAACGGCATCTAAGCTTGCTTGTGTTCCACGAAGCCTCATTCGAAGTTTTGCCTTCAATATATTGTTCTCCACTTCATCCTATGTTAGCAAGATCAATTTATTTCTCTCTAGTTCAAGCAATAAGGATTGGCAAATTTCAAAGTGCATTAATAACAAAAGTGTGTGTGTGCATATATATACATAGAGAGAGAGAGAGAGAGAGAGAGAGAGAGAGGAATGAAGGTGTCTGTATTTGCAATGAAATGAAACTAATTTGACACCCAAAAGCATTTCTAATCCTAATACTGTGAATCAGAAGTGAGGCCCATAATAGAAGGAAGTCAAAAATTAAGTGATGAGTGATTGCACATATTTATGTGAATACTTACATTCTGCATCTTGGCTTCCATACTGGAAATTCTTGCATTCAGTTCCTCGACTTGAGCTTTTGCACCCGCCAGCTGGCACAATTTATTGTCACATTAAAAAGAGAAATTGGGATACAATAGGGTACGACCAAATAATGAACGAATTTATGACCAAAGTACCATGTCATCGCAATTTTTTCTCATAAACTCCACTTCACTAGCATTGGTCAGATTCCCTTCCATCCTAGCCTTCAATGTATCACGTTCTTTCATCATTTCAGAAAGTTGGTTCTGAAGATTCTGTTAAAACCAAATGATCAACTTAAAAAACATAGAATGGGAATGAAACTCAACTCATGAATAATATGAAGCCTATTCCTCAATCCGTCAATCAAGAACCACAACCTTATGGTTGATTCACTCTAAGATAGGAATAGAATGCAATTCTTAGAAATAAGGTTCCAACTTCTTATTTGTTGCACAAGGAACCAAAATTTTGTATGATATTTTTTATTTCAATAAACTTGAATCAAGGTAGAACTATCTAATTTTTAAGACTACCATTAAATTCTACTTGTTTAATTAAATGGTCCCTTATTTTCTCTAGTCAATTTTAGCTCTTGTACTGAACTAAAAAAGTTTTTGGAGGATCAAAAAATCAATTCAGATTAAACGACAAATTCACCGCATGACATCAGTATTATGATAAAAAGGCATTTACTTATGAAAGATAGTACATTGTTTAAGTATTATATGGCAAAAGCATAAAAGACATCATAAAATGTGAATTAGTATTATCATTTTAACAGAAGTCAAATATAATTAATCTACAATTGTCGAAACTCTTTTATGTTCATTACATTGATTCGTCCATAAAATATACTCTTACCCATATCATTCTTTTTAGACCTGAGTATTAAAGGTAAGCAAATAAGTAAAGAATGGCATGTTATGAAATGTTGTGAAAGAGAGAATGTGCATGGCCTCATTCCGATTGCAATAGCTTTCGTCATTGAAGCAGTTGATCTAATTTGGTTATTAACTAGTATTAATAATCATGTACTAGCGCTTAATAACTAATTTGGTTAGCTCAAGATAGTCAATTGATTCACAAATGGAATCTGGAAGTCATTTGCAGTTCTGTTCTGTTGTCCAGCTGTCCATACAAAAAATGTTTTCTCATTTGTTGTTAAAAATATTCTTCTAAAAGTGAATCCAGTTTTTTGCCAGCATAATGAACTCAAACAGAGCATCTCATATTCAATTCCAAAATCTTAAGCCAGAAAGGGAGAAAAGTAAATGTTAATTAAACAATTACCTCTTGAGATTGTTTGCTCACAGCATCAACTCTTTTCAAGTCATCTTTTAGCTGATCAATCTCTAAAGACTTCTCCATGCTGAAACAATGGAAAAAGGAGCAGAAGTTGAAGTTTTCAGTAAAATATAACTTCAATATCAGCATTGAAATTATTAATACAGCTTATAATAAATGGTACAGTTGCTGTCCCCAAGGAATGGCTAAATCCACTTTCCATCTACTATATTATATATACAATATGACAAACCTGCATTTCATCTCATGTTTCTCATTCTCCTCAGAGCATGCTAATCTTTCTTTGAGGTCTTTGCATTCTTCCCTACAAAACTCTAACTCACTTCTTACCTACATTTTATCACTTTTCATTGTCAATGTAAAATGTAGCTTATCGAAATAAGAAATCAATTCTAATAAGATTTCGCAATATGCCAAACAATGTATCAATTATGAAGGATAATATAAAACAAATACTTGTGCATGTGATTGTTGTATGTTTATGATAACGAAATCAAAATAGATTTAATCAACAGAAGTACACTTTTCCCTCTTTAACTTTATGATTTACTTTTCTAATGTTGTTTATAAAGAATAACTAATGCAATCAAGAACTCAAGCAATGAAATGTTGGATAATTAACATCTTATGTTCAACAAAACAGCTACAGATAATACACCAAATGACAAAACTTGAAGACCTGGACATCCAAGGTCTGTTGGAATTCACTCAATTTTGGACAAATAATAGAGCCATGTCATACAAATGACAGTAATGAAAGTCAGTTTACCTTTTTTTTTTTTTTAATTCAATTAAGTTTCGAGGGTTTATATATTTATTCATGTCCTTTCTTCATTGGTTAGTGCAGTTGATAGCTGTAGTAGGGTTTTAATAACTTGTGTCTTGGTGGTAAACATTTGTGTGTAATGTTTGTTGTAATGTTTGTTGCATTATATCATTACATAACTTCCTTACATGCTGAGCAACAATTTATCCACCTTCGCTAACTCAAGCATCTTAAGGCATTTGACAAGGTTATCCAACACAAGCTAAGGATTGAAACCTCAATAGCCGCAATAGAATTTTAAAGAACAATTCAATAAATTGCTTGATAATCCAACTTGAAGATAATTGTTTTCTCATGTCTTTACTTGGTTAAAAAAAAAAATAGTGTATTAGCAAACGTTACATCTCATTTTGTTACTGCATTTTTTTATCAATTTACGGATGGCAAGGAATAAAATTCCACAACTGTGCAGCAAAATTCCTTGAGAATATAATAAGAAAGTGTTTCGTGAATTTTACATCTGTCAGAAATAGTAACAAAAGAAGAAACAAAGAAATTCCTTTCAATATAAATTCTCCTAAAGCTAATCTTTGTCATTCTAAAACTGAGTAAATCTTAGACTTGGGATAACTAATCCAGCACAGCACCACAAATACCATAATTCATCAAAAAGAAAAAGAACCTTCCAGAGCAGATAAGCTGACCATTCAAATTGTCTTATGAATCAGATATTGTAGCTTACCTCTGACAATGCGTTGGAAAGTGACGTAACCTCCACATAGTATAAGTTTGTTTTCTCTTCTATGGCTCCAATAGAAGCTTTCTCCTTTGCAGACCATATAGCTTTTTCCTCTTCCATTTCCAGTAGTGAATCAGTAAGTTGCTACAAAATCAAAGATGATGATCAACAATTTTCCAACAAAACACAATGAAAATAATACAGCATTTTCTTCACAATCAAACTTAAAATGTTAGGTCACCATTGCTAATTCTTCCTTCTCTTCTACCAACAGTTTGATAGAACTTTCCATTGCTTGTTGGTTGATTTTAGATTCTTCTAATTTTTGTGTCTGAACCAGGAGAGAAGAATATGAGCGAAAATGGACAGTAGTATTTCAATTTAATGGAATCAATGATGACCGTATTATACCACAGAGATAAGAGGAAATTGCAGATCAATTTACCAGGACTAAAACCTCTTCTTGCAATGTATTCAGTTCAGCATTTGATAAGTTCAACTTTTCAACCAAGGCTTCCAACTCTGAAGCCAAAATGTCATTTCTAAATATAGCCTCTTCCTTTTCCTTGTGTGCAGCTTCAACTTCCTCTTCCAGAGAAGCAATAGTTGCTTCCATTTCAAATCCAAGAACTTCCAACTTTCTGTAATCTTCCTAAATGATACAAGAAAAGATATGGAGACAGATGAGAAAGGGAACTTAAAATCTTAAATCACCAATATGTTCAAAATAATTCTGATCCTTCCCAAAAACATATCAAGATGGAATTCCTAGGAAGGAAAACTCAGCGGAATATCTATCTAAAAAAGCATCAAAAATTTGTAGCATTGCATGACATTGCCTCAAATGCACAAGAGATGAATGAAGCAGATGAATACATAAATAATGAAAACTTTGAGTATGATGCAATATTAATAACCAATAAGAATTTTTATTTAATTCTGTATTTAAGTGCAATTTAAATAAAAGTAGGAAACCAAACACAATGTTATAATATCAATGCTTATGATTGGCCGGCGCAGTCACGGAGTGACAGCAACATAAAGAAAATAGCAATAGCTACTCAAAAAAAATACTGTAACATTAAATTGCAAAAATTACCACTTAAGATGAGAAGCAGAAAGGCAGGCAAGAATGAAACCAACAAAACAAAGTTCATTCAAAAAAAAAATAATAATAATAATTCAGAAAACATATTGATTATCAAATCTTCATTCAACACTGATAGTGCAATCTAAGTAAATTTAATCGACTTCTAACTGATGCAGAGCATATAAAAAAAAAAACATTTTATCCATGCCGACAATTATATATTCAATTATAGTTAAACAACACAGTACCACTGTCTTTGTGATCGAATACCTTTAAACTCTTCTCAGAAACTGCGTCACACCTTCTACCAGCAAATGAGTCACGCTTGTTAATATCATGCTCAAGACGAGTATTCTGACCATACAATCGTTTAACCTCCCTTTCAGAAAATGCTTTCTCACTCTACAAATTTGAAATATGCAAGTGAGGAATAATAATTAAATTTGGATAGACAAGGCATACTGGAAAGTCCAAGAATATCATACAAAACCTCCAGTTTAGTTTTCTCCTGAATGGCATTCTTGAGCTTGAACTCTGTCTCCTTTAGCTTAACTTTTGTTTTCTCAAGATCTTTTCTCAAGTTTTCCTTTTCCTTGGCCAAGGAACACGATGATAAGCTAAATACTTCCTTTTTAAGACTTTGAACTTGAGAAAGCAGTTCTTCTTTTTCCATTCCCCAATTCTCAGAGAGCTCCTGCAAGATATAAAGAATTTAGACAAAGACATCAATAAATAAAAGCCAATGCATACTAAAAAAACAGAGCTCACTTTCATAGAATCTTCATAATTTTGTGCATCACGTCTCAGTTCTTCTATTTGCTTCTGAAGATCAACAGATTGATTGCACAAACGAAGCTGCAATTCAGGGAAAAACTCAGTGAACTTGTTTTTCAGATATGGTGTAGTCTCATGTATCATACATAGCATGACCATACCTTCTCATTCTCAACCTCAGCAAGCTTTTGCCTCATGGAAAAGCACAAATTCTCATGATTACTGGCAATCAATTTTTGCTTCTGAGAGCTCTGATAAATCAAAGCCTTAAAATCCTGAATTAAAATGAACAACAGTTAACCTTTCGATAGATGCAGGACTCAAGTGTATATAGATAGGCAATATAGATAGAATAACAGCAAACATCATGGACAAAGGCATAAATACCCCAAATTGCAGTTCAATTGAAAAAGGTAAGTTTCAGGAGAGTTTTTAAAAGTACTCACATTGAACACATCAAATATACCAGAAAGACTCTGGAAAACCTCATCCAAAAGTGACGGAACACTGTCCATAACTTTTCTAGAGTTCTGAACTTCACACACTATATCTTGAATCTCCATGGAAAGCTTCATCTCAGACTCAAATGCCACCTCCAAAAGATAATAGAAATCAGCTTTCAAGGATTGGACCAACAAAAACATGTGACCGAAACAGTTTACGTTATGCAAATTATAGAAAATGTAAAGAACAAGTCCTAAACAGATCCTCACATGATTGGAAAAAAAAAAATCAGAAAATACACATACATCAATTACTCTTGCTGATTCCCCAGAAGCAAGCTGTTCACGAGCCACCCTAGCCTCCTCCCTTGCTTTTTGGAGCTCTTCATGTAGCTGAGATTTGTAAAGCATACACAAATTCAAAATCCAATTGCAAAACGCAAAAACAAAACTTTCCAAATGTGCAAAATAATGAAGTGAAAAAGGACAAATATCTATTCACATGAATATTCAAGGAAAAGTGCCACTAGCAACCTACTATTGGGTTACATAAACACAAAAAGAAGTAGAGAAATCTAAGTTCAAATTATCTATGTTTTTATTCCTTTTATTGAAACAATTTTTTCAAACGACGGATTGCCCTTATGAGACATCTTTTATGAGTTATATATAATTTTCCACGATGATATCTTTGACAGCACCTCCATAGGACAACATAATTTGCCAAATTTTAGCAATCCTAAGCAACCGCGGCAAGTTTACGAGCATTTTACTCATGGTCAGAAGAAAAAGGTGCTGATTGACCAAGTCCAAGCAAGATCTACTGTTGATGCTTCTGTTTAGTTTTTAGTGGTGCCGTCTTCTTAGTGCTTAGTTGAGTTTCAGTTATTCGTATTCTTAATTGTGTCCCTTAGTTGTTGGAGGATATTCCTCCAAAGTCTGTTTGCATTTCTTTTTTGTAGGAGGTGGTTATACTTATACCTCAGTTGTATTTAAATTCCATAAACTTGTGAAATGAAAATTTTCCACAGTTGTTGAGTGCTCAAAACTCAAGAGATCTACAAGTTCTCTCTAGTGAGCTTGTGCCATTACCATCATAGGCAGAAGAAGAAAATTCCCCTCAAACCCCACTCACGTGTAAAAAAACTTCTACCCATAGACCCATTAACCAGATCTTTATCAAGGGATCATAACACAAATTCATCCCTTTCCAACCAAGAATTGCAAAATATAAGGTTTCTAGAAATAAAACTAAAACATATAAAAACCAGATAATAAAACTCACAAAAACTTCAAGATAAGAAACACATGTTATCTTATTAGTTATGCATTAACCAAATCTGCGTAATTTAGACAAAGACAGAGAAAATAGATTATTCTCTACTGCTCTTAGCATCTGGAAATTTAACTCTCTGAAAATATTCAATAAAAATATAACCAGCATCACATGCACAAGTTCATAAAATAAATTAAAAACCTGCTCTCCATATATTGTGAATACCCCCAGACTCCGTGGAGCTCAATTCAATCTAGATTTTCCATTTTTCCCTAAGAGGAAATTACTGAGCCAACGGTTCACAGCAGTTGATTCCAATAAGTGAAATCCATTGTTGCCAATATAAGTTACCTTGCTTCTTTTTAAGTTCACTCAGGCAATAGTCCATAATTCAGCTCTATTCCTGTCTTAGAAATTCAAAAATTGGCAGAAATCATGATTACCTCTTCAAACGTCTCCCTGGCACATTTGCTTTGCTCTGTTGCTAGATCAACAACACTATTAAGATTTTGCTGACTTGAGGACTTATCCATTTCTAAGGTCTTAATCTGAGAGGTAAAAGATAAACTATAAATCACAACTTATAAGTAATAAAAAAACCAAGTAAAGAAACCAATTTTACCTAGATGATAATTTACAAAAAATTCACAACAATGAAAAAGGAAATCAAAAAATAAGTATGTGAAAATAAAGAAACCAAGCTTGCAGAGAGGAAACAAAAATAAACCTTTTCTTGAAGTTGTTTGATAACATGAATTGCCTCTGACTCCCTTGAACTTATATTTTTATCTACATAATTGGAACTTCTATAGCCATTAAATTTAGCAGAGTCATATAGATCAGCCTCAGCTAGTTGTCTTGTTAAGCAATCAATCTGTATATCACTCAACGTTCTCTGTATGGAAAAGAATAAAAATAATTAGTATAAAGATCAACAAGAAGGATAATAAAGAAGGTGGTGCATCATGTTCTTCAAAGCAGAAGCTGCAAGGAAAGACAATAACCTGAGTTTCAAATTTGAGAAGCAATTCCTCATATGCTACTTGCATTTCTACCAATTCGTGGTCCTGATAAAACAAAACATATTAGGGAGGCACAAAAATCTGAGGAAATGTTAGTGAATGTTGTGATACAAACCTCAAGGGAGCTTTTCTTCCTTGGTGGTACCTTTCTTCTATTTGTCACATGCAATAAAGCGCATGGATCAGGAAAAGTACAGTCTTCTGATGCATTATTGTTATCATCTTCATGTTGCTGGCAGAAATCATTCCCCACTTCATTTCCACTCACCAATTCTTCAAAAGGAATAAGTGGGCCCATATCACGGCTCATGGGTTTTATGGAAGAAGCCCTTGATTGCATATTAGCATCCATCTAAGTGAAAGCAGAACATTCTCAGCTTGCATCATTGAAAACTGACATATCACAAACCTTATTGCAAATGTGTGGGATTTATAACACCAATACCTCAAAATTCTACTCAGCAGTTAGTAGTTAATATCAAAATGAGGCAAAACAAGGTGGATAATAACATGGGAAAGAGATAAAAGCTTGCATAATTAGGAAAAGAAATTCGTCCAAACCGAATAAATTCTTTTGATAAATGATAATTTTATCGTTAATCGTCAAATAGTCTAGTCAATTGAAGTCCAAAACACATTCATTCATTAAGAGTTTAAACATCAAGTATATTTATATCTACTTTGAGAAACAATAAACAAGATAGGTAAATTGGATGCATTTTTAGCAACAGTAAAGATAGTACCTCTTGAAGAGTCTGCCGTGAAAGTTCACCTGGGCACCATGTATCCCGTCTCTTCCCCTGGAGCATCAAATAATGAACTTGTAACAAATATAGGGATGGGGTTTTTTCTCTTCTTTCTATTTTTTTCTCATATTGGTTTTTCCATCAGCGTTATAAATATTGAGCGAAACACAATGAGAGCACAGAATGCAGTGGAGAGAATTAACTACTTTTTAGTTACTATATGTACAACATAAACAACCAGGTTGTACAGTAGTTAGTTTGGTGCATAAATCAGCAGCCTATGACAAGGCCAGATAAAGCAAGATCATTACCATAGCTCTTTTTGAGAATATATTTAAAGTTAGCAATCATTAAAATAAAATTATGCATTTAGGGAAAAAAATAATTCCAGGCCTGTGCAGCACGAACTCACCTACACCAAAGAACTTTGTTTCTAAATCATGGGTCAGTTATTGAAATAGGTGATAGCATAACTTTGGTCATATCTCCTCAAGTTGGCTATTCTAAATGAATCAAGACCAAGAAGCAAAATTAGAATACACTATATAGCAGCGCTCCAACTAGGATAGTAAAGTAATTTCATAAAATGGCAACACAAGTTCAGAGGCCAATGCTAGAATACAATGATGTGTACATGAGCAATCCTCAACTAAACCAGAATGAGGAGAAGAATATGGATTATGAACATAACAGCATGGTCCAACAACAGCTTAAATAGCCTTGAAGATGTTCATGAATCCGATTGCTAGCCCACCAAAAATAAGGTTTCAACATCTAGAAATTTTCAAGTTTTCTAATAAGCAGAAAGTATATAAACAGTTAACAAGTAGCCATTACTAGAAACATCTTGATTCTTCTTCAATAGACAATAGATACATAAGTCGAGTATCATATTTTTGGATTCTTTTATGAACCTAAAAAGAGGTCTTTGACTTTGCAGCTATAACAAAGTAGTGTCTCTGGCCTCTTTAGGAAGCATATATATATATATATTCTACATTTTTGTAAAATCCTTTAGATTTCATAAAACTTAGGGAAGTCCATTTTGTGGTGATCTTTATAAAGGATAAGGGTTTGTTAATACACAAGAATTCCCAGGGCATAGGGAGGCTATTTATATTTCACTTTACTTATCTAGTCAGAGCTAGAGAGAGAGATGAAGACATCTGTGCCTTCAGATCATGTCTAGAAAGAATAGGCACGAAGTGTCGATCAACCTCATAACTACCCTACAAATAGATCAATTGACAAAGTGCAGATGTCAGAAGCATTTAGGTTCTGGGTGCTTCAAAGCTAATTAGCAAATTTCAACCGCTACTGGAAATCTGATAGACAAAATAGATTACAGTCTTGAATTCTTACTGGAAGGCACTCAAACAAGAATAACAAACTTCAAAATTGGCTTGATGTATTGGTTTTGAATATCTAACTCAGAAATTGCAACTTGTGCATCCAATCTGATCTCAGAGTTTAATTAGCAATTGAAAGTAGTCTCCTTCTAACAACTGGATTTTGGGCCATTAAGACCAACTTATCATTCAATAATCTTAAGTCTTGCAGCATGTAGCCAGACCATCAACTTATACTCCTCACCTAGCGCCTATAATCACACTAGTTTGACTACTCGAAGGGCTTATGTACTTACAAATTTTCTTTTTAAGAAAAGCAAAACTGGAAAAAGAAAGAGCTAGAAAGAGAAATGTATCAAATATGCATTTCCAGTGACTTATATTAGAAGAACAGGCAAGGAATAGAAACCTTTTTCTGTTGATTACGACTTTCATCCCTGTTGGAGTGCAAAACCATCGAGCTCAAGTTTTTTATTTTCTTGGCCTGCTCTTGCAGAACCTTTTCACGTTCAGCTTGGGCTCTCTTTTCCTCCTCCAACTCCAAAATTATGCGCTCCCTCTCCAATTCAGACTGTAGAGCATTTTTAAAAACTTTTAGAATATGGCCATACAATCTTCTAGAAAAGGTTAAACATAAAACATGCAAATATTGTCAAACCTGTAATAATGTGTTCCGAAGGTTGAGAATTTCATCCTCCAAATGCTCTGAATGAGAACCCTAATTGAAATGAAAGATGGTTAACAACAAATAATTTCCAGAAATAAATAGAAAATTAAAAGATAAGTCTATATGATTCCATATAAATGACCACGTATAACATACAAGAGACACCAACCTGCAACTTTGCACGAAGCTCCTCAATTTCTTTCTTCTGACGCTTCAACAAGGCAGCATCCGTCAAAATCTAGCATGCAAATAGTGAGGATTACAGCTCAAGCTCCACGAAACACAATAACATGCTAAAAAGATTGATTTAACATAACAAATGAAGGAAAGATAGAATATGAATAAAAAAAAATGTTGGAAGTAAAAGACAAACTAGAGCAAACCTCATTCACATGAGCACAATTTGTGACACGTAATGCTCTACTTGCAAATTGAAGACTACTTTTTGTCTCATCTGTGTGAATCTACCATCAAAACAAAGCTTATCAGATGTAATTAATACAACAGAACAGGAAGAAAAGCACAAGACAAGAGCAACCAAGGAAGCATACAGTGCATACTTTTTGCACATATTGGCCTAATTCATTTGATTTTCTCATGGTAATAATTACATATTTACAGAAGATGGAGAAGTGCACATCCTAGCCAAAAAAAAGAACTACAAATTGCACTGGAAAAACTTGAGAAGCATGTATAACTGCTGCACAAGAATCCAATTAAAGATGTATTTCAATCCTAGTAAGGGACACTGTGCTCAATACCATTATTTCCCTGATAGATCATAGAAGATAAAAGTACTCAGTAGCTTATATGGATATATCCATGGTTCACACAATGCAATGCTACATAAAGTAAAACCAACAAGCATGAATTTTAAAATGAACTTAAGTATCAAATAAAGGTTTTTGCCTCCATTCATTTCTGTACTATAAAGCCTTAGCCACTTGGCATTGGTGTTTCCTTTACTTACCTCATGCAACAATTTAACTAAGTATTAGTCTCAGTGTAGTTGGGCAGGCCATCTAGATCCTTTTTCTTCTATTTAACCCAGTTGAAGTTTATCTCTCGGGCGACAAAATATCTTTTGACTACTTCCTATCACATAATCTAGGTTTGACTCCCACTTTCTTTTCTCCTACAACTTCAATATACTTCACCTTCTGTAATGCAGCAGCTGTTAATCTGAGATGCATTTTCGAGACCATCTTAATCTTTCTCTTCTCTCATATGCCATAATGATGATTTAAAAAGAACACCTACTCACTAAGAAACCTAAACCTATTAGCACATTTGCAATTATACTTAACCTTCCCAAACAGATAATTTTACCCAAACCTTGACAAGTTGGCTGCATTGCCAACTGTACGCATTAAGATTAAAGAAAATAATATTTTCTTGCTGTTCTAAATTAAATTATTTTATTCCTGCATGTGACGTGTTTCACACATGCTTGGTGGTGAGAGGCTCAATTCGGAAAATAATTTGGCCTTCATAGTCTTACTTTGATGTTCCTTAAATAGGAAAATTGCAGAATTTTACCTTTTGGAATAGGGGTGATTTTGTAATTCTGATCCATTGGAAAAGTTGCCTAGATGCCATTGAGGAGTTTATTTTTGTTGCAGCATAAGCATTAAGAAACCAAAACCTCTCAAAATAGATTGTTTAGATACCCATTTGATTAAAAGTACAGAATCAGTTTTTAAAACTGGGGAGAGATTGTAGAGTTATTCTAGATTTGATCTTGGAGATGAGTGGTTGGATAAAATGATAAGTATATTATGCTATATTTCAATTCAATTTTAACCAAATGGCTACAGTTGCAACTCAGTTTTTAAGTTTTGGTAAAATAGTCTATTTTGGCAGGTTTTGGGTGTGATTGCAATTTTTCAAAAAAGTTTGGGTTTTTTTGCCGTTAGGCGTTTAATTTTTAGTTATTTTGATTCCTCATTGGCTTAGGATAAGGTTATCACTTCTAGTCTTTTTCAGAAGTCCAAAAATCCTAAGAGGATTAGGAATAGTTTGTGGTCCAATATCTTAAAGATTTATAGTTAGTTCTAAGTCTATAAATATAATTGTTCATAATGCTTAATTATTCCATTTACATGTCAATAAAAATTTAAAGCAATTATACTTATCTGGATTATGTGATGCAGTTCAACCCTGGGCACCATGCCAATGGAAACATTTAGTGTGATGCTTAAGGAAATACTAATTTGAACTGTTCCTGGATACTGTTCAAACCCAAAATCTAGCCTAGATAATCAGCTCTGCAAGCTGTTCTACATCGAGGTGAGAAAACGGTCAAGGTTAAAAAATGAAAACCCGAAGTTTCTGGACACCAGACCGAACCACTCGAACCGAACCAGTCAGTTCGGCCGAAATTGGTCGCTTTTTGCCATGTCGGTTTAATTTTAGACCCTACTGATTAATTTCTATGAAATCAACTCGAACCAAACAATGGCTTCGATTCAAACCGAAAAACCGAACTCCCTTGAATAGGCTGACTGAATCGAACCAAAGTGGGTCGGTTCGATTCAGTCAATGGTTTTGCACACTCCTAATTCTATATCACAACTGTGCACCACTACCCTAAACCAATATTCAACATACAAGAAATCATTTAGCGAAATAATCACCATTTAAATTTTTTAGCAGGAAAAAGTTCTATATATGCATTTAATGAGACAACCAAGTGCACTTTAGACCACCTGAAGGAGTTCTACCTGTGCAAGTGTAATATTACAGATTATAGCTGTATTTGCATTTCCACCAAGTGCAGGTTGCAAAATTCGTGTGAGCTTGCTATCTCTATATGGAACATGACCCCTACATCAAATGTAAAACAGTTAATGAATAAAGACCAAAGGAGAGTTACTCCAACCACTATGCAGTTCTCAAAGAACAGCTATGTTCCTAACAATTATAGAACCTACCCTTGGCTTTCAGCACCTTCACTCAGTTTTTTAATCACAGTTCCAAGTGTCATTAGGCTTTTATTAATGTGGGAACCCTCTTTAAGCCTGACACCTTCCGCACCAGTTTTCGCAGCCCGTTCTGAACCAGCAAGGTCCACCAAATTCTAGATAAAAAACCAACCATGGTAATAACAAAATAAAGAAATATAACTATGATACTTTCTTTTTGGGTAAACAGGCAGAAGAAAGATTATATTTATGGTAAGTGCAAAAAGGACTGTAAATTGTAAACCAAGAAATTTAAAAAGAAAAACAAGTGGAATAAAGACCAACAGTTTTACTAATAACGTACCAAAACTGATACACGAACAGCATCACAGGAACTGCCAACATCCATATCCTCAATTCTATCCCGACTCTCTATTATCTATACAATTAAAATATGAGGGAGAGAACTTATAAGATAAAATATTTGATAAGACTGGGAAGAAAATTAACCTTACCATACGGAAAATAGTGTGGGACCTGCTACTGTACACATTCATATTTGTCTCTCCAATATGTCTATGTGCTGAAATTTCACAAAAGGACATTGTATTAAGCATCCAAACAGAGATTCCATATAAACATAAATCCAAAACAGAGAGATATTGAAGGGCTTCATAATGTTAATGACAATTAAAGCCAGCATGCTCAAGCAATAAAAGCAGAACATAAGTAATAAAATTTTAAAAATAGATAAAATCAAACTGGTGTACTTTGGGTAAATTAAAATCTCCTCCAACATTACACAAAATATACACTTCAGTCATCTCATTAAGTTGATTTATATGCTCCATATCCACTTTTATCGAATCATAAATATCATCAATTCTAGTCCTTTTTTGAAAACAGCAACCTTTTTAGTCCCAAAGTTTGCAATGAATCAAGGATTAAAGGTAGTTCCATTTGGAAACCAGGGGATGAATGTATTAACTAAGGACAAAACAGGTTGCGAGTTTGAGAAGTTAAGGACAAATAATTCATTTTGAAGTTCTAAGTTTTGCTAAATGACTAATTTACTTCTTAAATTTATTACATTATTATTTGAGGTGTCAGTTTCCAATCATAAATGTACAATGTTATATAAGCAAGTCAGATTGACAGTATTTTTAAATTGAATAAATCACACTTCAGTCAAAATCTCATAGAATTGGAAATGGTACATATTGATTACATTCTCCAAACTGCATCAGATCAAGAACTTGCTGAGGAAAGGCAACAACTGCTTCCTGCAAACCAGCAACATATATCCCCCGCTGTATGTGGAAGCAAAATAAATTGTTAGTGAAAAAGGACGATCTAGTGCAGGAAGCATCTCACATGTGTGGACTCTAGGGAGGGTTGATGCACGCAGCCTCCCCCATTTGTAGAGAGGCTGCTTCCATGGCATCGACCTTTATATATATATATTGCTAGCATAAAATTATACTAGACATTATTTCAAGTACCTCTAAACTTTCATGAATCTGAAGCTTTCGGTGCTCAGGAACCAATAAGTCATTGATATCCTCATTATAGATCTCCATATATGACATTCGCAGAAGAAACTCCCGACCAGCATCCTAAATTGCATGAAAAGACTATCAACTAACAAGAAACAATTTTCAGAATTTGCATTATTAATTCAGATTATAAACGAAGATTGCCAAGTTCCAACTCCACTATCCATTCAACCAGATATCTAGTAAGCTTATATCATCCACTAAAATTTGTTCTTTTATACTAATGCTAATAATTATTCTCTTTGGATTGATACTTCTTCATAGTTTTCCATCAAAGTTCGTTAATTTCTCAAAAATGGAACAAAAAAATGAGCACTTTCACTGACAGCTCAAGAGAAAAGCTAAATTTGTGGAACAAGAAAGAAGGTCATTATAGCTTGGGCAAAGAATAGACTGCTCTGCCTATAGATTACTTAACAAATATTACCATATGTAATCCCAACAAATGATACCGCAAGACTTCAGATTGTCTTCAACCGAAGTCCAAAAGGAAAATAACATGTTTACTTAAACCATTATTGCATCGATAATTTCATTGCCTTGTGGGCAGCAGTTATGGGGCAAGTAGTAGAATAACATCCACTGTAATGCGCCTAACAAAACTACAAAACTTCAATTGCTATTGAGGGCATCGATAAATTAAATAGAGAGGAAAGTAGATAACAAAATAGAAATAAATCAACAGGAAGGATCTTGCTTAAATTTAGGTACAAAATATTTGAAAACAAAGGAAAGCTAAAATGTTAAAATATAATCTTTTGATAAGAGAGGGGCAAAGAAATGCTAACAAGGATTGAAGAGAATACAACATGGAGCATAAGGCATCCTCCTATGCTATGAGCTCAAAATAGCAACAAGAGAGAATGACAAGATTAAAAATTTAACACCATCAAAACAAGCCCAATAGCTCATAAGGAAATCACTACAAAAGACCATGGAGCACAAGCCACAAGCAAACCAAGAAAATCAATCAGTCCTCCAACAGGTTACGGGACAGCATGTGGTTTTTGAAAATGCAAGCATCACTCTCCAGTCTCCATCAAAAATATTCTACAAAAAGGGATGTCTCCAGTGAAAAAGGCTCCTTGGTTTACAAAGGTTGAGGGAGGGCCATTTGCAAAAGAACTTTAACACCTTAATTTACCAACCACTCTCCATTTTATAGCAACAAAGAATGTAGACAGAATCATTCAAAGATTTGGCATCTCAAAGTCTAATTCAGGATTCCAATAATATGTATCTCTGTCTTTTACATTCATAGCTAATCTATATTTCTCGCCTAATAAAGAAAATGTATTAACCACACATTCAATGCTTTCCTACCTACAGTAAACTGCCATAACAATGCGCCGAGGTTACCAGCATATCATCAATCAGAATTCTCAGTCTAGCACAAAGCAATAAACAACACAGATGAAAACAGCATAGGAAGGAACTAAATAAAAAACTTTGTGACTATCTCGAAAGTAATCAACCTGTTTTATTATGTCGAACAAATCATGGACAGCCAAAGGAATAACCCCAGGTTCAGTAGCAGAGCCTCGCATTGTATGAGTTTTTCCACTATTAGTTTGCCCATATGCGAACACAGTGCCTACATTGTAGCAAAATATAACATAATTCTACAGATATTGAAACGTACCAAAAACAAAATCCAGTCAAAAAATAGTTACACATTTAATATACTACACAAGGTGCTTATATTCTATAATTAAACAGATATAAATACAAAATAACAACTTCTAAATTAGAAGTAACTAAAAAATCAGCCAACAAATGAAAAATGTACCATTGAATCCTTGAACTGCTGCACCAACAATTTCTTTAGTACGAGCTCTGTATACCTCCTCAGTCTTGCAGTCTTCTCCAAAAATCCGATCTAATGGTCCAAAAAATATTAAGGATTTTGAAATTAAAGAAGTAAAAAACTCTAAGCAAAAAAGTCATAAAGTGAAATTTGAATTTGAATTGTTACCGAATTCAAACTTAGAAGAGGTGTTGGGGATGAAAACAGAGTTTCCGGAGATTCTCCATGGGCTTGTCTTCGCATCCTCCGTCGACAATGGCCGCGCTCGGACAGTCACGTGTATTCTCTCCATGTTGGAGAGCGAAAGAGAAAGAGTCTGTACTGTATTTGCTTCTGCACTCAAAAAATCCCTACTTTTGCTTCTTCCAATCTTTTCCCGCCCAGACTTTTTGCTTGGGGTCTTTTATGCTTTTGCTGTAAATGTAACTTGGTGAAATTGATTTTAAATTTGTTAGATTTTATTCTATTTTGTAAATAACAAATTTCAAATCCATTTTGTAAAATTTATAATTTTAATACATTTCAACCCAGTCAAATTCATTTTGACTTTGCTGTTGCTGATGCCTAATGTAACTTCAGCCTTCTCACCAAAAAACATTTCTAGGTTACAACCACTTTAAAATTTGACAAATTTATCCAATCATATTAATGACTTAATTAATAATTAAATTTTTAAAATTAGAAATTTCAATTAAATCCAACCAAATTTAAAAAATAAAAAATAAAAACATTCCCTCCGTATTATAATTTTTTTTAACGGTTAACGGTGATGTATTATCATAATTTTTTTTAACGGTTAATGGTAATATATTTGACTAATATTTACCAAACTGGTATTAACCTTTATGGTGGAGACAACTCAAACTCGAGGCTTTCTACTCTCTACATTTGCTACAAGACATATAAAAACCAATTAAAATTATTCATATAAAATAGAGTTTTTTAAGTTTATAATAAGAATCAGTGTGATTTAATAAATTAATAACCTATTACTCTCTTCATACCACTAAATTGTCTTTCAATTTTTATTTTGTGTCATAATAAGAAGAAAAAAAATTTTTTTCTACAACTTTACCCTTGTTTTTTTTTTTTTTTTTTTTAATTAATGGAAGAGGTTAATAACTATTACTCTCTTCATACCCACTAAATTGTCTTTCAAAATTTTTTTTTCTTGGTTTATTTGCTGTCATAATAAAGAGAAGACAAAAAAATTTTTTTTTGTCTACAAACATGATTTACTCGCTTGTTTTTTTTTTTGTATTTTTTATTTTAACATTCATATCACACTGTAGTACACACATTAATTGAACTTTATAAACTGACAATACGATAACAAAATAATAATCTTAGTTTAATTGACTAATTAATTTTTTACAAAAATCTCTAAAAGACTGTTGTTTTGAATCAGGATATCAGCCTCATCTGTTCATTGACCATTTGTTAGCCCTCGTTATGAATTAGATTTTCCTTTTCCCTTTCCTTCCCAATGTTTATGGAATAGGAAAGGAAAACAATGCTATAATAATAGATTGAACTAAAATATATACATTAAAGTAATTAAATATCAAATTTATTATTATAATAATATTACGTTTTTTTTTTTTTTTTTTTTTTTTAACATATATCCACTTAGTACACATTAATTATTTAAAAACTGACAAAATAATAATTTAGTTAATTATAATTATTTTTACTAAAATTAAGATTGTTGAACAGATATCGCCTCTCGTTCATTGACCATTTGTACCCTTTATGTTGATTTCCTTTTCTCCTTCCCATGTTTATGGAATAGGAAAGGAAAAAATGCTATAATAATATTAACAAATATATTACATTAAAGTATTAATATCAAATTTTATATTATAATAATATTATTTTATATATATTGTTGAACTTGTCAAAAGTATCTTAATCATTTGTAAGTGTCATTTGAAAGCTGGTGAGTAGCTTCAAAATTAATTAATTTATTTAATATTAATTGATTTTATAATAATTTTACAGAAGTTACCATTTCATAAAATCCATAATAAAATTAAACTAAATAAAGCAAATAATAAATTTTGACTATATAATATAACTACTAATGTGGATTGTGAACTACTAATTTGAAAGACAAACAAACCACCACAGGGGAAAAAGAAGTCTATATATTATTTCCTCACCACGTTTATTTTATACCAAGTCTGTCTCTCACTAGTTATGGCCTCACCTCTACCCTCTACAAAATACAGAGCAACACCACTGTAGTGACAGCCTCTTTCTGAAAGCTACATTATACCTGTACATATGTATATATATATAATAACTTCCATCATCTTGGATGACTAAGACCTCTCAAACCTGCACCCCTATCCTTTGTGCTACCTGCATCAGCAAAAATTGAAGAAATCATACAGAGTGTTGGTAATAATACCCCTATCCTAATGTTCTTACAACTTATAAAGAGAGTTAGATAGCAAGTTTCATTAATATGCCATAAAATTTCTCTCTAATTTGCATGTAACTACTGTGTCGTAAAACTTCAAACTGTGTTCTAACCCACATTCAATTGTTAGATTTTTCAAACTGCAATCGTGAAGGAGTACTATTCTTCAGAAATGTTTCATACTGTCTCTTCCTCGCTTTCAATTTTGACAATTTTGTTGAATATTGAAGGCTTACCTCCTCAAAGGAATTGACATCACTTCCCCAAAGCCACGCATCACAGCCTGCGTCTCTTGCACCCCATATATCATTCCTGCGATCATCTCCTACATGCACAGCCTCCTCAGGTTTTACTCCCAACAGTTCACAAGCTTTTAGAAATATCGTTGGGTTTGGCTTCTCTGCAGCAACCTGTTTAGGGAGAAAGAGAGAGAGCAGAAAACTACAAATATTGAAACTTCATAGCCAAATTGACCAAAACAAATGCACCACAATTTGTCAACAAAATTCGTGTTGCAGTTTACATGCGTGATTTTTTTTTAAAGAATAGGATCATTTATTTTAACTGCACATTTCAACAAATCATTCCCTTTTTCCCCAATATAATAACTGATAGCATCAACATGTCGTGATGAACCATGAAGAGATAATGTGGAAAGAATTTTATGCAAATTAAGCAAACCCATAAATAAGATCAGAGTTAACCTAATTACTTCTTTAATAATTGTCTAATGAAGCAAGAGCTATTGACTAACGATAAGCAACCTACGCAAAGATAAGAAGCATAACTGCCCCATTTGTATTATTCTAAGGAGTGAGGAAGAGGATTAAAAGAAAAACTGTTTCTTACTTCAGCTGAAACTGCCACAGCATCGAACCAATGATAACAGTTTAAAGCCTGTAGGAGAGGTCTAAGTCGAGTGTCAAAGTTAGAGACAACAGCCAACTTCACACCTGCCTTTTTAAGAGCCTTGAATACTTTCTCAGCATCAGGATCACAGAGATGCCAAGCCTTGAGATGAAAACGATGAATGAAAAGTTACAGCCAGCAACCAAAATAAAGCAAAATATCTATATCTCAATTAGTCACCCAACCGTACCTTTTCAGTAGTATAGTAGCTATAAAGTTCTTCAAAGTATTGAGAATCTGAACAACCAGTAGACGAACTGACTATATATTGCCAGAAGGGTCTTCCATCATTTACATATCTGCAATATTTTTTTTTTTAATGAAAAAAAGGATCATGCTATTGAAAACTAAGTGAGATTGCTGCGAAAGCGAAGTGCATTTCAGCAATCTTTAGAACAGTAGCAAGTTTGAGAAAAAGCGATCAGATGTAATATGCCACAAACAAGAGGTAAAATGGGATTTACTATTTTCAATGTGTCACTTTCCATATATTAATTTCGGTTTTGCTTGCACCAAATTACACGCAATAGATTAAGCATTAATCATTAAAGAATGATTTTATATTAATCCAATAAACAAGACTCTATCTGCTTTAAAAGTCAGAAAACCATAAGAAACAAACCCTTTGGTTGGGAACTAAGGGGAGAAATTTGAGGATTGGGAAGTGGAGGGAGTAAATTGAGAAGAATATATTAATTTAAATTACTAGACTATCCTCTACCTTTTCCCTTCAAGTTATAGTTATCTAGATAAAATAGTAAATATGTTGATTTTACCCCATTTCCTTCTCTGCTTTTTTCTCTTCCTTGCAAAATTCTTGGACAGAGAGAAAGACAATATAAAAGTTGGTTAGACGATCAATTCGTCAACCAAGAATGAACCTTAGTTACCCTCTCTATGACCCACAAGAACGCTTATACGAGTGTTAAAGAGACAATGGTTATACAAAAAGTTTGTCTCACATTAAATAAGTCATCATGATTGAGCATAAGATCAAAGTTTGTCATAAATGTTAATTGAATTATTGGGGATGCACATACACTCAACTCAACTCAACTAGGCCTCAATCATAATTGTAAATCCTTTTTGTTACTTTGCCACTTGTGTGTCTGTGACTGGCCCACATTCTCAGACCGAATATTTTGATGCATTCTAATAACCAATAAGGACTTAAATAGACAAGTTGGATTTTTGAGATTCCTTGCTACATTCCACTTTAAAGTAAATTTTTCTTTCAAAATGTGATTAAATGCGTTGGAGGGAACTTTTAACTTGTAATTGGTATTTCACTTGAACCTGCAATTTCATGCAAAAAAAAAAAATGAAAAAACTTTATTCATTATAGTTTTAGTTTGTCACCATCAAAATTTTCCTCTGCATTTAACTGCATATGTCAGATCAACATCACAGTAATTAATGATGCAAGATGCACCTCCTAAAAAAAAAAAAAAGACAAAAGAATCCGACACTTGAATCAAACTGTCCTGAAGCTTAAGACAGCATGCTTGACACTTGAAAGATTTAAAATTCCAAGCAATAGATCTTTTAACAAAGTGAATATGCAAGATTTAATCACTCATATAAATATTTGATCATATTTAACCCCTAACAGAGACATTTATAATCGTTCCAAATTTATTTATGAGCATATAAATCTATCTTTTGACTAATATTGATTTCAAGATTCCCAAATCAAGCTTTTTAAAGCTTGCAAGAGATACAATAGACAGATAAAAAAGAATCTATGAGAAGGCTAGGCACTCTACCACTTGGTGGCTAAACCAATGGCTGCATTTCTTTCATCAATGATTTTTCTGTGTCAATGAGAAAGTGAAAGCCTATAAGGTCGACTTTGGTTAAACATTAGGAGTACAGAAATGCAGCGGGAAAAAACAAAAATAAATGTCAAATCAGAAGGCAAAAGCTATCATAATTCACAAAAATGAAGCACATGAATGACTTTGCTTATCTCATAATAACCTTAATGCTTTTTCCTTTTTGCTCCCATAAAAAAAAGGTATAATAAAGTTGCAAAAAGTAATGGCTACAAGTACACATGCAGCAAAATAAGCAAAGGATAAAAAAAAAAAAAAAAAAAAAAAAAAAAAGTAGCTAGGCAACTCTACGCGATTGGTGTGCTATATACCAACGTGGCTGGCATTTCCTTTTTATCTCATCGAATAGATTATTTCCTGTGTCAATGGAGTGAAAGCTGAAGAGCCTAATATAGGTCGGACTTTGGGTTGAAACATTAGGAAGTGACAGAAATAGCAAAGGCGGTCAAAAAACACAAAATATTAAAATGTCAATCAGGAAGGAGGCAAAAGACTATCATTAATTCAACAAAA
The DNA here is from genome assembly GCF_014843425.1 of Jatropha curcas. Next base: position 174,300 of record NW_023590580.1, read on the forward strand.
ATGGAAGCGACATGAATGACTTTGCTTAATCTCATAAATACACACATTCAGAGTCGCATGTTTTCCTTTTTGTCTTCATATGTGACAGTCTTCCAGCTTGATGGTGTAAAAAAAACAGGTATAATAAGAGTTGCTATAAAAGATAACTGGCTTATAAGGTTACACCTAATGCAGCAGATAATAAAGGCAAGGATAAAACAGAACAAAAAAAAAAAAAAAAAAAAAGGAATTTGGATTTTAAAGGAGAGAAATCAACATTATAGGTAAATTTCCATGTAAAAAAATTACGGGAAAAAGGAACATACTGAGCCGATGGATGTCTACGTCCCCAAGGCTGCTCATGAAAGCCCTTCTATATCTATTCAAGTATCTCATTCCTCTTGACTACTGCACTCCATATTTTCTCCCCTATCTTTTCTATAAGTTATCTACAAGAAAAAAACAACAACATGTCCCACCAGACAGATACATGTTTACGTTGAAAATGAAATAAATAATTTGAAAGAAATTCAAAGCTACCCGTTAAAGGAAAAAATGTAAGGTAGCATGAGTTATTCAAGCAGATTATATATAAAATAAATATAGAATCAAATTTATGGCTATGGGTTTTACAGAAAAGAAAGAATTTCAGAGGCTTACTGCTAAATAACACCAAAAAATTTGACAAAAAGAAAAATCAAGTGCTAAAAAAAAAAAAAAAAAAAAAAAAAAAAAAAAAAAAGGAATTGGATTTTAAAGAGAAAATCAACATTATTAGGTAATTTCCATGTAAAAAAATTACGGAAAAAGGAACATACCTGAGCCGAGATCTACCCCAAGGCTGCTCATAAGCCCTTCTATATCTATTCAATATCTCATCCTCTGAGTACTCCACTCCATATTTCTCCCCTATCTTTCTATATATCTACAAGAAAAAAACAACATGTCACCAGACAGATACATGTTTACGTGAAAATGAATAAATATGTTGAAAGAAAATTCAAAGCTACCCGTTAAAGGAAAATGAAGGTAGCATGAGTTATTCAACAGATATAGTATAAAATAAATATAGATCAAATTGTATGGCCTATGGGTTTTACAGAAAGAAAGAATTTCAGAGCTTACTCTAAATAAACACCAAAAATTTGACAAAAAGAAAAATCAATTAAAAAGCTAATTATAGAGACAAAATAAACCACTCCGTACACCGTACTCATGCAAAAGAGAGAAAAAGACAACAAAATTAAAATTCAAGTGGAACTAAGAGGTATCAAAACACCACACAAAGTTTAAATAAAATTCCCAATCTAAAAGCAAAAAATAAAAAATAAATCAGAAATCCAAAATATGTATATATCCATAGATCACAAAAATCCCAGAAAATGTTACATGCAGAAGCACATCAAGAGACAAGAGACAATATTTATGTACAGAGTGCAATATAAATACAAACATAAACATAAATATGCATTTGTACCTGTGCTGTGGGCTGTGAAGGAATGACAAGGGTACCAACAGCATCAACAAGCAAAGCTTTATGAGTGATGTCACCATACAAAGACCTTCTATAATCTTCATAATCTTTGACTCCCAATATTTCCAACCCAACTCCTCTTGACCTGACCAATTCTTGATCTTTCACCGCGGCCACCGCCCCGGCCGGAGACGAAAACCGAGCCAACCCAGTAAAGGATGTTCCAGATCTTAAGTAATTATTCAAGATTGTGTTATGCTTGTTATAATTATTATTGACGAGAATAGAAAGAACCCTCGTTAGTTTCGCTCTCATCGCCATTGTCGCCATTTTCGTTTCTACATTTGCAAAAATGTTTGGATTTCAGGTCGTTTTTTATTTAAAGTGGCCAAGGAAGAGCATTAAGAAAGACTTGTTTAGTGCGAGCGTCAGGAGACCTTAAAAATGGAAAGAACGGACAGAGAGCTCCAAGTGTACTATAATGTCCTGTGGAATTTGACAATATTACATTTTTAACCCATTTGCTCTCATTGTTTATTTCTTTTATTTGCTGATAGATTAAAATAATAAAATATCGATTTCGAGCCATCTCAATTATTATATTACTTCTCTTCAAGCTAAATTTTAAGATTTTTTTTTTTGTTTCAGAAAAGAAAAATATCAATACTTTTTAATATGAAAAATCTTATCCTTAGGGAAAATGAACCACTTTTTACAAAAGAGGAAAATAGTTTTTAAAAATTAATTTATCATAATCCTACAAAACATATTCAATAATTTATTAATTATTGACAATTCTAGTTATTATTGATATCACTATTAGTCATACAACCCTTCCATATTAGTCCTTGATAATTAAAATAATTTATTATTTTTTATAATTTTTCTCATATTTAATAATAATTTTGATTGACATGTAAAATTTATTATTTTAAATACTTTTATAGTATCAATATTTTTAACTATTTTTAATATTTCAATTAAACAACGTATTTTCCCTAAAATATTTTTTGCATGCAACTTATTTTTAAACAATAAAAGTAACCTTGAAAATGTTTAAAAAATGATAATTATGAGGATGCAATTGGAATGTCTATAAGGATATGATGATTTAGCATCGTTTAAGTAAAAATAGTTATTTTAGTAGTTTTAGATATTTGAATAACTTTTTATAAAACGATAAAAATTAAGCATTACATAAATTTATTTTTTATTAAACTCTACCCTAATTAATTAGTGTAAATGATATATTAATAAATAATTTTTTAAGCGATACTTAAAAAGCCGGTACCCAAGACGATCTTAACTCCCTTTTGAGATAGGATAGTGGCAAGAAGCAATTTTGTAATTAAATGGAATAGTTTGCCTACACTGCTAATCTGTATGCTAGTCTGTATGCGCATACGATACTCCCATGAGCTGTGTAAATAAAGCAAATAAGCAATAACGTGGCAGACAGCAAAGTTAGTTGACGCCACGTCATCAAATTCTCCATTTGCCCATCACCATTTTATCTCTCATAACCGTGGACCCCATTTTCATGGTCTCAATTGAAGTGGGCCCATTATGTTCCATAGTCATCACCGAGTGTGGCCCTAATCGAATGACAAACCGCCTTAAGACAAAAAAACTAAGAAAATAGTGTATATATTATTTTATTATTCAAGTTTTGATAAATGGAGAAACCATATGACTATTAAGGCCTAATCGGACGACAAGCCTCTTAGGACAAAAATTATATACGTATTATATTATTTATTATACAAATTTAGATATTTACAGTTTATAATAAATTAATAGGATGGTGCCTAAACAGCCAAAGGAAAAAACGAAATGATCGGTAGTTTTTTATTTTATTTATTTATTTATTTAGATTTTTTATTAATTTTTTAATCGTACTAAACTTATTTTTTTAGATTTATTTAAAAATAAACTATCCACGACAAAATTAATAAAAAACATAATTATTATAAAATTTAATTTTAATTCTAAGAAATATATTTAGAAATATATTGTACAATTTCCTTTTATGTAATTTTCATATAGAAAAAGTATAACATTTATGTATTTATTAAGAAATTCAATTAGGTCTTGTTTTAGTACAATCATTTGTACTGATAGTGATATTCAATTTAATTGTTATTTCATGTAACAGTAAAATATAAATTTCCACGAATTGCAGATTGACACGATATCGAGACAGCAATTGTCAAAACATCAAAATGAAAATTATAGCTAAAATAATTAATATAATAAGCATGAACAAAGTTTAAATTGACTTTTCATCAATTAAGTTGAAGTTGTGTGACAGCTACTTGTAAGAAGAGACCGAAATATCAAATAAGGAAGCTCAGCCACATGAGTTCTTGAGGATGGAAATGAAACCATTGCACAAACCACATATTGCTGTATTATTGGAGACGATGACACAAATTGAATACGACCCACCAACCCATCTACAAATGTAAGCATCAATGAGAAAAAAAAATTTGAAATTGTATCACCAATTACCAAGTTAATTTCAAACTATATTATATTTTAATATTTTTGTCTTGACTTTCATAATTTTTTTTATTAATTTGTGTTATCAAGTTTAAAATTATGTATTATTAATAGAAAATATTTTATTTTGTTAAATATTTATGAAATTAGTTTAAAATGAATTACTGCAATTGAATCTTCATTTGATAAAATGAAATTTACACAAGACAACCTATAAATGAATATAAAAGATTTATTCAGAAAACTTAACTATTTTAATAATTGTTAGTTGTTTTAATAATTTTTAATTAAAAAATAAACTAAATGTTATCAAACGTACTAAAAAAACGGTGTTTAATATTTTGACAAGTTCCGAGCACAGCCACATTTGACCGGCAAGATCTAGAATTTCATAAAGTGGGACCAACTTGTAGCGACATCGTCTCTATATCGTTTATCATCATTTTTTCATTCTTGGAGATAAGGCTCGCCTTTTCCAGGTGACAACACTCAAATTTAGATCAGATCAGTTATCCTCTTTTTCTTGAAATTTTCAAACAAGTTTTTAATATTTTATCACACATCTAAATTCCATTACCTAGGAATTAGGTAAATCTATTAAATTAGAAAAACTGACCAAAAATGGGTGTCATAACAAACTTTTAAATATATAAAAATGTTACTCATCTTATCTGCCTCAAATATTAAAAACATGTAATGAAACCCAAAAGAAAGAACCTCTTCATCTGATATGGTTTGATAGCTAAATAGTAAATGAAAAACAGAACTCCCACATATACATTTGTAACCCAAAAATCAGAAGTTTGTGAACTTACAAATCAATAACTTTAAGAGAATATAGGCCTTCTACACTTTGTTGATCATCACTGGTAAAATCTATTAATTCCTCTTGCTCTTCATCATAATAATTTGCATCTTCTTCATCATCTAATTCATAATTGTCCACTTCATTATCTGAATCATCGTCATCATCATCATCGTCATCGGCATATTCTCCATTAACAAACCTAGAGGCTCCATTATCCGAATATCCTACAAGTTGGTTAGCTTCTTCCTTTTCATCTGCCGTTTTGGCCAAAGATAAAAGGACGTTTTTCGCTTTCTGGTCAGGAGGAACTCCATGGCGCTCCATTTCCTTGTACCAAGAGACTGCACTTCCAAAATCTTTGTTCTTACCATGTGCATCCATTATTGTTGTGAAAATCGTTTGATTTGCTTTTACACCACTTAATTGCATTTCTTCATATTTTTTCATCATATTTTCAAGATCTTTTATCTTCGCGTAACCTTTGATCAACGTACCATATGTGACAACATTTGGTTCGAATCCATCTCGTTTCAATCTAGTGAAGAATTTTTCAGCACCCTCCATGTCAGATGCATTCGCATATGCTGATAACATCGTTGTATAAGAGCAAAGGTTTGGGGTGCATCTGCAAAACATGAAATTAAAAGAACACATAATTTTCAATAGAGTTTGGAAGACCTATAACATAATGTCAAAAAAAAGCACTCGCAAAAACATATCAAGCATACTTTGAACCATTTTGAACTTGTAAACCGGCAGGTTCATCACGGTAATTGAACTAATGTTATATCTTCATGGCCAGAACATAAAATCCGAAACCTCATAATATATGATAGTATTCTAACCTATGAAGCACTAACATTTCAATCTTGAATATATGTCCATGTTGGACACTTCTCCAATAATACATCACACACTTCCGACGCGTCTTTCATGTCCTATTTTTTTATGAAAATCGCCATGCCAATGCATCCACATTGTTTCAGTGTCTATGTCTGTGCTTCACAGAGACGATGTGGATGCTTTGTAAAAGAACAAAATGTCTGTGCATCCACCATCATGTATTAAATTTTGGCATATGGGATCAATATAGGTAAAATATAAAGTACAAGCTCTAGGAAGTGCAGTGTGCAATAGGGTTACAGATAGGAATACCTGTCTCTTCTCATGCTCTTGAACACTATTCGAGCCTGCTCCACCATTCCCGAGATTGCAAAGGCATCAAGCAAAATGTTATATGCTTTGTGGGTTGGCCTATAAGAGAAAGCATAACAACATAGTTATCTCCAGAAGAAAATGAAATGGTATTGAATGTAGCCAACAGTAATACAATATCTAGAAATGAGTAACTACAGATTTGGCACATGGTAACCAGTAAAATTGAAGCAAGAAAAGGGAAACCAACACAAGCTTCCATCTGACACATCATGACAACAGGACAGCGGACTGAAAGGTAATATTTGAAGTTCACCACACAACGACAGGGCAAGTTCCCCAATTGCAACAAATCTCCAGCTGGAAACGACAAGTATTTGATGACATCTATGAATGATTTGGAAATTTAGAGAAGACCTATTTTGAATTGTCAATGCGTCCTCAATAATCAATATCCAATTCAGGACTTCGACAGAAATGTTTTTTTGGGTGTGCATATTTGTGCCAGTCCATTTTTCTAGGATCTTGATGGAGATTAATAAGCTTACACAACAACAGAAACAAATAGAAATAGCCATTATAAGTTATTTTCATCTTTTATTTGGACTAAAGAAATCTATCTGAGGAATCTGTTAGTTCCAAAAGTATTCCCCGTGTTAGTTCCAAGTATTCCGAGACAGGTGATTGATGAGTTCAAACAATACATTTTATCAATACAAATTCCAGATATTGGTTTCCAGTATAACAGTACAACAGTAAGAATTGCAGTATACACAAACCTGACACCAGCATCCAGCATCTCCTCAAAAACTGCCAAAGCTTCTTCTTCCCTTCGAGCTTTTCCATAAGCATTGATGAGTAATGCATAGCTCACAACATCAGGTTGAAGACCAGATCTTTGCATCTAAAAGTATGCATTTACTTCAAAATCTGATTTTATTATAAAAAAATATTAAAACAGAAGAAAAAGAGGAAAAGTAAAAAACAAAAAGGTCCAACTTATAGAACACCAAAAACATTTGATCTTTCAACACGTTCAGTAGAAAGCAATTGCATTTGTCACTCAAGGCAGATGCTAGAATCTTAAAGGTGTGGAACTTTTGGTTTTTCGTTCGTATCAGCAAAGCAAACAACTGTGGAGAAACAAATTTACTTTACTTGAAAATGTGCACTAGTATCCTTGATATATCTTAACAAGTGGTATGTTATGTTTATGCCTGGCGAGAATAGATATCCACCAAAGGTTCTTTGATGACAGAATGCTAATTTTGGAGAGGGGAAATCCAAATTCCCCTTGAACATTAGAAAAGCTCAACTGAGTCCTCATATATCAATTGGATATCTAAAGTATAATTTTTTTCATCAAGTTGATCCAACGATTAGTGCCATTTAACAGTTCTGTTAACTATTTTAAGGAAAGTAAATGGGACTCCCATTGAACAATGTCAAGTCTGATAAGAGACATGGTAAGTTACTTTTCTTATTTTATTTTCATAAACACGCCACGTATATTGATATTACTAGATTTGTCATTGTTTAGTGGGACCAGCATTTACTTTAGTAAAATAGTTAATGGAACTTTTAAGTGGAGTTAATTGTTGGATCAATCAATGAAAAATTATAGTTTAGAACTTTAGTTACCAATTGACTGCAATTGAAATAAAATGACTCAATTCAGCTTTTTGCAATGATTTCCCCCTAACTATAGATATACCAATTCAAAAGAACTAGTGGCAAAGGATGGCCTTATGATAAGTGGGTTAATTGACAACTACCATAAGAAGTGAATATTTACTTGCAAGCTCAATCTGTCCTTTTCATGAAACAATTACAAGAAGTAAACTTTTACAACACGTAAGAAGTAATGTTTAACCAGTAAGTTCATGAACTTACACAAAAATTTCATAGATAAAGTTTTCTCTGTTGCACAAGAAAGGATATTCTTTATTTGTGCTGAGAGTGATTAGCAATAAAATAATTGGAAGCAAAACACAACTTAATCTAATGCCAGTAAGAGGCATACAATGCATATTATAATTTAAGACGCTCTGGCCACACAGCCTAGGAATTACTATATTTTCTTTTTCTCTAATTGTACTGGTGTACCTGCAACTAAAGGTGAATGGTTATTTTAGATCAAAAATACCTTAATGCTCAAAGGCTGGAAATTCTATCGGTGATTAGATATTAGCATTATGTATAAAACACAACCACTAATGGTGGAAATTTAAAGATTGCTGTCTCTATTTTTCTTGATAGCAAACTCCTCACACTAGCAATTCATCATCCAACCACTGATTGTTACTAAAATCTTAGCCAAATTGGCAATTAGTCATATTAGGAATGCTACCAAAGGAAAAACAAATAAAAAATAAAAGACCATATCAAGGAAAAGAAGGTACATATGTCATATCAATAACTTAAGAGATAAATTAAAAACTGAGGTTAACAGAAATTGTACATGAAAAAATATCAAAACAAAAAATCAGAAAACTAATCACACAATTGATTCTTTGATGAAGTTTTTGGGATAATCTTTTTCTTATTTTTAAAACAGTGACATTAGTAACTGTAATGGAACAGTGAGTGCAAACATTCTGATGTAAAAAAAGAATCTTTTTTAAAATTTTACCTGGTCATAAATCTTTGAAACTTCCTTGTAATTGGTCTCGAATGACATTAAACTATTATAAGTGACAGTAGAATGTGGGATTTCTCGCTGGGTCATTAGTGAAAACATTTTACGAGCTTTTTCATAATTCCCAGCTTTTCTATACATGTATATCATCATGTGGAACATTTTCTGATCTGGTTTTAAAGGTGCCCTTTCGTCACTCAATAGAGGCTCAAAGACTTCTTCAGCTTCCTTAAACTTGTTTCCCTGCAGTAATTCCAAAGATAATTATTCTATTGCAAGTTTCATGATATGGCAGCTCTACACAATATAAAGCATGAGTGGTAAGACCAGCGAGCCAATATTAACATAAGACTTTTCAGATTAACTCGAATAGTTTGTATTCCTCTCATAGATGTAGCCAATTATGAACCATGAACTTCATCCATCTCGGAGAGAAGGGCCTCTTTGTCATCTTTATGCTTCTTTTGGTAGCAGGAAATTTAATAAGTAATTTATGTTTTATCTTATATTTTAATACGACTATTTAGCTTTCTTATTTTAGCTTATCTATTTAAGGTTTTATCATCCAGGTACATTTGTGTTTTAGTTGAATTAAATTGTTTTTGGTGTGAGAACTTAGCATTCTACATCATTACTCATTCCCAGTGACCTAAAACAAATCTAATGCAGCAGTATTCAACCCCAGCAAGTAAAAATATGAACAGAAGTAGGAAATAAATATGTCAAAGCATCAGGTATATCTCTAAAATGTTCCACATTTATAGTAATTCTACAATTGCAGCAGAAAAATCCTGATCAAGTTATTTCTATGGAGAAATTATTAGATAGGCCCAACAAGTATGAGGGAAATAACATGGCCATTCTTGCATCATAATTTTCACATCTCTATACAACAGTGAAACCAGAATTGTTCAAAGTATACCATTTCACAATTGGTGCCCAATTATAATACATTTGAGTCCAACTACAGGACTTTATTCACCACAAGGGATACAGCCAAGAACAATAATACTTTTGGAGTTTCTAAAGAGAAGCATCTTACTGCCAACTTATTTGACCATGCTATGAAGAATGAAGAGAAAAAGGGAAGAAAAATATGCACTAATGCACAGCCAAATGTGTTCATATTGAGTTTTCTTTCTTTCATTTTCTTGTTCTTTTTTCTCCTCCATGGTTGTTTGGTGGTTTTGGCAGAAAGTTAACTGTGATATGTATTTAGCAAATATAGAGCAAAATTTTCCACCAAGTACCATTAAGATCTAGAGAAAGAAAAAATTTTCATTCTAGGGCTTGTTGAGGATATCCAAAGTAAACTATTCTCTTAAAATCTACAAATGTAAGTGAAGCATAGATCGCCATCCTTTTCTTTAATGAAAGTAAATGGATAAATTGCCCCTATGCCATTAAGTCTAGAAGAAGAGTCAATCAACAGGAATATCATATAGCTGCTCAATATTTGTGTAGCACGCGGAAGATAACAAAATAAACTTAGAAAACATTGATATTTGTAGGTATGTAAATGCATGATTACACTTTATATGTATCCCAAAATATTATTGGACCACAATTGATTAAGCACATCCAAGTTCCAGCCATCTTCCCAAGGTTCAACCACACAGAAACAAGTTGATTGTATTTCTAAAATCATGCTTAAAATTTTTGCATGCTCACAAATAAGAACATTATCTTGATATTCTAGCCATGTCAGTAGAATTATATTCGTATGAAAAATAAAAGAGAGAGACTGAAAGCAAAATAACATGTATTGTAAATCAACTTAAATTGATGTATTATAGAAAGCAAAAGCGCATGCACATGTGACCAAGTACATACATGTGTAAGTACTCACAGCACAGATAGATTACCTCAACAAATGTTTTTAGTATTATTTGATAAGTCAAAGCTGAAGGCTCAGGTCCCAAAGTTTGCATCCTTCGGAATATGGCTTCAGCATTATTATACCGACCTCCTCTTCCATAGGCCTCCATAAGGGCAGTATGGGATACAACATTCGGTGCATAGCCCATCTTATTCATATAAGTTAAAATCTTCTCAGCCTCATTGAAGTTCCCTTGCTTTCCATGAGCTGTGATAAGCCTGATCGAATCCATTTCACTGAAGTCCCACCAATGCTGTGTCCGAAGCCATTCTAATATCTAGTAATAAAGCAAATTACGACACAATAAGCAAGCAAAACATCAAAATCATAAAAACACGAACAAAAATGATCTCAAAAGAGCAAAACCTCCTGTCTCTTGAAGAAAATAAGAAACTAAATGAGTAAGCTATATACACAAGATTCACCAAAACCAATAACATTTGAAATGACATGGATTTGAATCCAATATTAGAATTAGTATTGTAACTTTTCACCAAATTCAAATTCCCTTCCAAGTCAAATGCACACCTATTCAGATTGAAATTAATTCAAAAGCACACATATTCAAAATTAACACCAAGATTGATAAATCTATTAAATTAATCAGCTGAGATGCTATACCTTATGGAAAGTTCCCAACTACTTGCATCTCAGAAAGTAGCATATAACTTTTCACTAGCTATAATCTTCATAATAAGGATTTGCAAAATTCAAAAACTTGGCAAAATCCCTACTTATTTATAATACACCAAAAAAATTATAATCTCTACTTATAATCTGTATCATATGAAACTTCCAAAATTCAAAAACATGTAAACTCCCTACTTATTTATAACCAAAAAAATGGCAAAAAAGGCAAAACTTTCTTCAATTACAAACCTCAGAAACAAGATTCCATTTCTTTAACTGCTGAAATCTAACCAAAGTACCCAAAACAAGATCTTTAGGAAGATCCTGATTTTGGGTAATCCTTTTGCTTTTAAGAACTGCAACGGCAGAACCAGTTTCTTCAATTTGCTTCATGACTCCTCTCCAATTCTTCTGGTCAGCTTCATCTGCTGCGTCTTTGAACACTTCCACTTTCCTTCTCTTCTGCATGAACTTCCTTTGAGATAACATACCCTTTGCTACTACCTCCAATCTTCCTCTTCCTCCTCCTCCACCTCCACCTCCATAGATTTTGGGGATTGCATTGAGAGGATTTACAAGCATTTTTGGATGGCTGAAATAGAAAAAACAACAAAAAAAAAAGAAAAGGTAATGAGTAATGGCGATGGAAGATTTAATAGTAAGAGAGAGAAAGAGAGTTTGGACCTCCAATTAGTTGAAGGAGGAGAAATGCAGGGCCTGAAGTAGAGCGCTGGAGCCATTTCCGTTTGGGTTTTTGAGGTTTATCGAATCCTAATATACATTTGTCGATATTTTATTTTATATTTGCTGTGGATATTTATAACGTTTGGATAGGGAGTCAAGTCAGTCAACTGCACTGTAGTGTCATGTTGAGCGGCGCACGAGGGCTTAAAGCGGCATCGTTTTCATGAATCCATATTTTGCAAAATGCGGGATAACATTTTAATAAATCCTGTTATGTATGTACATATTATATATAAAATAACTGCTAAAATTTAAACTAACCATACCTAAATCTAGTTAAAATTTCATATTCATACATTTGGTTTGAAATACTTATATTTAATGTACAAACAGTTTTATTATTATTAACGGAAATAAAGGAGACTAAACTGATTATTTAATTTTAAAAGTTAATTTGTTCAATTTTAATGTTAACAAAATGGAATTGCTTCTGTATTAAAAAGACAACAAAATATTAATGGAAATAAAAAATAATAATAAGAAACTATATTTGACTCAAATGAAATGCAATATACAATTTTATCAATTTTGATATAAATAAAATATCTTGATACAATAATAATATTTTATTTCTGATAGTATCCGTTCGAGTCGATATTCATTAATTAATAAATTATAAATTATGATTCAAATTTCATGATTTCATCTTTCTTTTATTTTTGCTTCCTATCTTTGATTAATTAATACAAAATAAAAATATCTTAGGCAATTCAAATATCATACCTTCCTACAAAAGGCAAATCAATTGATCCAATCCATAATTTACCATCTTTTTCATTAACTTCACTTAAGGACTTGAATCTTTTTCTATCTTCAAAAACTTCCAATATGTCTCCATCTTCACTTAACCTAATTGCCATGCAACTACTCTTTCTATACTTACCCAAAATTGAATAAGCTTTCATCAAATCAAGAGGAAGCTTAATCAAAGAATTCCCAATCCAAGGGTTTAAAATGGTCCATTCCAAGATTTTTTCTCTCTTTGAGTTAATAGCAACCCAATATCCTCCTCTAGGGCTCTTTTTTATGTTGTCAGGAAATCCTGGTAGTTCTGCAAAAACTTCAAGAGTTCCAATTTTAGGTGTTTTTATCCAATATTTTAGAATTCTACAAGTGGTGGTCTCTGCAAATAAAATGGAGTTTCCATCTTTACTTATTACTACTCCATTTGGAAATGAAAGGTTGCCAATTAGTACTTTCACTTGTTTGCTTTGTAGGTCATATTTCAATAGCCTTCCTGATTTATCTCCACTTAATATCACATATATGTAATCCCTGCCAAAAAAAGAAAAAGAAAAAATAAATCAATCCAAAAAACAAAAAGTGTACGTAATATGGTCGATTTAGAGTCCGTTCGACAAAATTAGTTATTCCAGTAGCTGTTATGTTACTAAACAAAAATAAAAACTACTTAAAAAAACTGTTGCCGAACAAAGTTTTAACAATGAAAATAGATAGTATCCATGAATTACTTAACTATAATTGAGCTCATTAATAATTTTAATGTCTATCCGTAACTTTCAATTTTAAATTTGTCATAAATCTAATATATTTGGAGTCCTGAACGTTTAAACTTAACAACTATAAGTTTGAGACGAATGGAGTACCTTCTTTGGTATCGGGAACTGCTATCGGTGAAATAGACGGCTCCACTTGACTGATCAACGTCCAGGTTATTGGTGAAGTTGAACGGTACCTTATCGGCACATGACACGATCTTAGTGGCCAACCCACCTTCAGACCCGACCTTTAGAAGTCCCATGTAAGCATCAGCAATGTACAATTCACCGTTTGATTCGTTGAGCCACAAACCTAATGGACGCCCACAGATTGGCTCCATCTCGTACCGATTACAAGGTTCCTCGCACCCGATTCTATTTACAATTTTACATGGTCACATTTAATTAATTATTAGTATTAAGTACATATATGTAAGCATGAAGTATATATTACCTATGATAAGAAGTAACAGCAAAATCTATCCAACGTTGTTCATTTTCCTCCCACTTGAGAATTCGACCGTCGGATACACCGGTATAGGCACCCCGGCCAAACTTATCGAACGCAAAACTTTCAGGTCCGGTTGCACCACCGAGGCAAAGAGTCTCCGATTCTTGTTGCTTAAGGTTGTCATGATCACTAAAAGAAAATTTTATATTATTATTATTATTATTAGAGGGTTGATATGATAACTTGGTACTACGATTAATGGCAATTAAGGTAGATATTAGGACTGTTACAGTTGTTGTAATGAAAAATATCTTCGAGGTGATGGCCATGGAAGAATAGAAATGGGAAATAGAGATTGAAAGAGAAGATATTGAGATAATGAAGCAGAATTCTTATGATAAGAAGAGGATAGAGTAGAGATGTGTCATTTTTGTATTGTTACGTGCATTTTTTGAATCATTATCTCTAGTTGAAAAAAGTAGGAAAAAAACAACTAAAACCCAAAAAAGAAATTTATTTTTTGGTATGAGACTAATTATGTTTTATTAGATTCGGTGTACTTAGCAACAATTTTCAAGGTGAGCTTCAGTATTTTAACTAATATCAAACCTTTATTATTCGTAGTGTTGGATATTGTTTAAAATCTGGGAGAGTCAGATAAACGCTAATAAAATAATTTGCAACGAGTATAATAGCTAACCGCTATTAAAATATTTAATAGCTAATTTTGCTGAACATAAGCCAGTACCTATGTGATTACCATTGTACAAGTATTTTTCCGTTCATTAAATTTAGAATTTAGGCGTACCTAATTATCAGTTGACCTAATTTTGATTAATTAAGTATGACAAGCTTTTCATGATGTTACAATTAGTTTTTAAAGATTACATTGAATGTATTATTAGAGGTTGGTATTAATTTACTGACAAAAGGATCATTAATGTTTAAAAATTTTACTGTTGTAGATTTCAACAATTTAAACTCTGTGAATTACAGTTAAAATATGGAAGAGCATGCGTAGTTCTCATCCATGAAAAAAATAACTAAGCGTAAAATAATTAATTATCAATAAAATATAAATCTTTACAATTCATAGCTAAATTGGCACTAAATGTAATTATTCTAGTTAATAGATTTACTAAACATAATAGTTTGATTAATGGCTATGCAAAACTACAAAATTGTGCTTATTGAAAGGAAATAACTAAAAAAGATAGAGGAATTAATAAAATGCAAAAGATATAATGAAAGGCGACCAGTTGGCTCACCAAGACATAGTAAGTGTATATATAATAGATTCGAGTTTGAATCACCTTATTCCAGTACTCAAACAAATAAAAAAAGCGACCCAGTTGAAAGCTTAGCCCCCAATTTGTTTTAAATGTTATTCCTTCAAAGTATAAAAAATTACATTTTTTACCCTAAACAATTCAAAACATTTCATTTCAGTGCCTAAACTTTATTTTCTAGTTTTTTGTAGCTTATTTTCTAGTTTCTGTCTAGCTAGGACACATTTAAATAAAAAAAAAAAAAGTTAGGAGGAAGGAAAAAAAAAAGACTTGCTATACAACTAATTAATAAGGTAAGCATTAATTTTTTGTGGGCAAGAAATATACTAGTGTGGAGCAAGTTGGAGTTGGAGGAAGCAATGACCCTCTAAAATTCCAAACTTTTGAAGAGAGGTTTATTATGTTCACTACGTTTCATTCCCCCACCAACCCAAAAGGGATGACAATCGCAATCCAATTTGATTGGAGAATCCCTTTTATGGAGTTGTTGAAAGAGTATATCCATGGGTTCACAATATTTATCAATCCCAAAACCTTATTAAGTCAATAGATTTTTCCTACTCACATGCTCTAGAATTGATAATCTCTAAAAAAAAAAAAAAAAAGGGTTCACAATATTTAATCAATCCCAAAACCTTATTAGTCAATAGATTTTTCCTACTCACAGCTCTAGAATTGAAATAATCTCTAAAAAAAAAAAAAAAAAATGAGATTACTAAATGCTTTTTAAGTCCAAAAATACAGGTCAGTTTAAGTTTAAAAAAAAAAAAAAAAAATGAGATTACATAATGCTTTTTAAGTCCAAAAATACAGGTCAGTTTAAGGTTTTTGTACGAGTATTAAATAAGCAATTAATTTTCCTAAAATTATAACAAAACAAATAAAATTTGACCAAATTATTTATTATTTCAAAACCAAAAGTAATTTGCGAAGGTATTTATTGTATCATCATATATTATTCCTTGCATACTCAAAACAACCTATTTTTTGAGACAAAATAATAACTAAAAAATGACTTATATTTTGAGACAGAGAGAGTACTGCCAACATTAATCGAAGCTAAACCTCAAGTTACAAGTTCAAATTCGAAAGGCCAAATTCCTTTATAACCGAATGGGATGGCGCTCCCTAGCTCTAAAAAAAGAAAGAAAGAAAGGAGAAGAAAATATACCTCATGTGTTGGAGAAATTGAAAGCTATCTATTGAGTAATTATTTAGATCAAATTGGGGACTTCGTATTCTTTTATGCCTCTCTATGTTTAGTTACTGTTGATTTTCCATTGTATGACCTAGGTTAAACATGACCTTATATCTGATAATGCCAAGGCATCCTTCAATTCAAAGATGTTTCTTTTTATGTTTGAGTCTGGTTTATTAATTATTATAGTAAAACAAACAACTTCGTTTGCATATGAAATCACTTCATCCCATAATTCGGGCTAATTGTTAAAAAAATATGTTGACCTTTTGCCCTAAAACATAGGGTGTTACAGAAGAGTCATGGACAACAATAGAAAGAAAAGGAGGGTAATTTTGTACAAAAAAGAACTGAAAAAATTTTCACTGATGTATTTTGTATTTCACTAAAATGATGAATTAAATTACAATATCGCTATTTTGCTCGGAGTGCCAAAAACTTTTAAATTCTGCGGTTCGAAGGGAATTAAATCTCCTGATCATACCAAAAATAAATAAAATTACAATATCGTTACTCATTGAAATATTTTATCCGAATTTGCCTAAATATCACCTCTAGTCTGAACATGGAAGCATGTGTGCGAACCAAAACAATACTAATAATAATTCACTCAAATATTTTTCAAAAAAAAAAAAAATTGGATATATTATTTTCCTCAAAAGGACTTAGTGAACTTTCTAATACCATGGAAAAAATAATTCTGAAAGACAGTTTTAACTCAATCCCAAACAGAGCATAAACATTTAAAACACAACAATTGGGGTTTCACTTACTAGGCAATAAATGCAAATTACACAAAATCCCTTCATATATGTGAGCATCTTTACTGCAAATTATAAACACCAAGGAAAGGCATCAATACCGACCCAATCAACAACTTACCATCCTTCTCTTCCACTTCACTAATAAACCTCAATTTCTTTCCCTCACAATCTTCTAAAACTTCCAGAATTTTCCCATCCTCACTCAGCTTTATAGCAGTTGCATGAGGTTTCCCTCCTACCAACAGTGAATGCAGTTGCTTAAAGCTAAGTGGAAGTTTTAACAATGTCTTTCCAATCCATGAGTTAGAAAGAACCAACTTTGCAAAAAGCCCTTTCTTGGCATGTAAAGCTACCCAAAACTCTCCTTTCGAGTTTCTTCTGATATTATCTGGAAATCCCGGAAGCACTGCGAAAACATCGACCTTTCCAGCGTCAGGACCATGAAGCCAAAACCTTAAAACTTGACAAGTAGTGGTTTCTGCCACCAGCACAAAGGAGTTGTCTTTGCTCAGTGCTACACCATTGGCAAATGCAAGGCCTTCTAGTAATATAGTTACTTCTTTGCTTGATTTATCGAACTTCAGTAATCTACCTGTCTTGTCATTGCTCAAGACGGATGCTATAAATTGCCTGGAAAAAGAAAAGGAGAACAGTAAATAACTTTTCTCAGGCTACGAATAGAGGAATGAGCTTTTACACCACTTCTATATCCAGAAGCAATATCTCAATGCAAAACTGAGTTTTACACCGAGGAAAAAGAAGACTCAATTAGCTCAGATGCTTTGCAAGGGAAGGGTAAAAATAACCCTAAAGATGTTTTTAGGTGTCTTTGACATAATAGTTACCTGTTTCCTCGACATTTGGGAACTCCAACCTCAGGGAGCATCAAACTCAAAAGTGTTTTAAAGAGAATCATGTTATTTCACTGTGAAATTATCCTTATTCACAGATGTTATAACACAATTGATTTTATAAACCCTGCAACAAGTTTGTTTTGAGATACAGACTTGTTCTAATCAAACATAAAAGTCTACAAGTCAGAATCCCATAAATTGATTCTATTCTCCCTAGACTCTATTTTGTAAGTGCATAATTATCTTAAATATATTAACCATTTTTTTCATTTCCAATCGCTTGGAAGGTATTCTCTCATTTTCTTGAGAAAACTATTAAAAGCATGGCCATAAAATAAAACATTTCTCGTGGACTTCAAGCTAAAATCTTCAAGTTCAAGAATGATGACAAGTTTTTCCGGTAAAATTACCTCCTTTGAAAGACTTTGCTTGTATCTGTGAAGTAAATCACATCTTCTTGCTCATCGATATCCATATCATTGGTGAAGCGCAAGGGGTGGCCTTTAACTTCAGTGACCACTGGTCTCGCCAAACCTCCATTTGGACCAACTACTTGAAGACCTAAATAGGCATCAGCAATGTAGAGATCTCCAGTTTTTTTATCAAATCGCAGTCCCAATGGCCTTCCACACACATGCTCCATTTCTGGTGCAAATGGGCGAATGCATTCCCTCCTTATAAATTGAGATTGTTCCATTTAGTCAAAATTATGAAAACCTAATAATTGCCTAGTTAAAAATGGAAAAGAAAATTGATACTCCAGCAAAATATTGGTAAGTCTTGCATGGAACATTTGGAATTCACACATAATTGACAACTGCAACTGTTTCTTCTTGTTTCTATTAGGCACTAATCTAGCAACTACTTTACAAATTAGGCTTTACATAATTGTGAATGGAGTTAATCAAACTAGAATTAAAGCATCACCAATGATTAAATGCATATTTACCAAGAAAATGAAAGTTAGAGCAAAGGTTGCATGCTCCATTCTCATTAATGGTTAAACAAGTTGTGAACCAATATATCTTGGTATTGACTGCTGTACGCTTATCCCAACTGTTGCCAAAGACTTTGCTCTAATGAAAAACTATGCATTCAAAGCAGACAATCAAACATAAATAATAACGCCAACAGTGAATACCAAATTGACTCCCTACAGATACAAATCTGAACTTCCTTGAGTAATAATTGGAAGAAACCAAGCAATAAGGATAATATCTTGCGGTTGGATCTTAATTAATGGCACTAAGTTAATTATACATGGTCTGACTGCATGCATAGAAATAACAAGCAAGAGAAAATTTGTCTTCAAAAAGCTCTATTTATTTGCATGCAAATCAATATCATCTAACAGAGAAAGGAAGTGACAAATAGGAACCAAAATAATCCTAGTCCTCCATCTGATTATATCCTAATTTATGGACAAACGGAGAGTAAAGTCCACCCTTGGAAACAATGGTTCCTAGACTACTACTAGCACACTAAACCATATGATTGAGATTGACATGCATGTGATTTTTCATGATTCTTCACTGACATAATAAGTAAACTCCTTTTATAATATGCAACAGTTGCCTTATTGCAATTTTTTTTTAAAAAAAAAGACAATACCAATGCTAGAATGCCACTCAAGAGCCAATCTCTCATTCAGATTCAACCAGATTGATATGAGGCACATCACTGAACACCATATACCGAAAAAAAGAAAAATGAAGTCATTAGAATTAATGAAAATTCATATGGAAGATAATGGATCATGTAATTGGAGACCAGAACCTTTTTGATAGATGGGAGAGGAAGGACAATGAGAGAAGTTGAAACTTAGCATTCTGTACTATAAAAGAAGCACTTAACTATTGGGTATTGGCCCAATGGTAATGATGACTAAAACCTTAAGCATAACAAAACTTATTACATGTAAAGGACAAAAAGAACTTGGTAGGTATAGCAAGTTCTTGTTAGAAAACTGGTCTCTTTTCTTAGAAGCAGCAGAGCAACAACACAGGAGTGGATTCCTGGCAGGAAGGAGACAAAAGAGAGCTATCTTAAGGCACATCATGACCTACAGGAAACAATGCAAGACCTAGAAAGGAAACTCCATTGGGAGTCAAAAGGATTCTTCATGTGATTTAGGAGAAGTGAATGATGGGTCCTTCATTGCAAGTTGAGCCGTGCTCAACTCTTAGTAATCTCAAAAAAGTTATCTACTATTCCTTTTTTTGGATGTCCCAAAGTATATGTACATGTCTACAAAGTCAAAAATTTTTAGAGTTAATTTTCTTATTTTATCCCTTATTAGTTCTCCAATTTAGAGGGTGCCTTTATTATGGTATGAGGAATATGTAAGGGATATTAAAGAAAATGATATAAAAAATATGAGTTGACATAATATTTATTATATTCTCTTCCACTATGTAAAAAGAGAAAGTGAGAACCTCTTTGGGACAATAACAGAGGGAGTATATAAGCTAAGCTAAAAGGAAAGTTGCAAGATGACCTAGACTATCATGTGCATTGTTCGCGAAAGCAAAAATATGGCTTACTAAGGTCGTGGAGAACAAAGAAATACAGAGTGTAGACAAGCAAGAAAACAATCATAACAGCGTTAAAAGACCTATTTCACAGAATAATAGAATGGAACTTCAGTGTGCAGTTCTAGAATCAAGAGGTGAAAATTGAATGCATGGTTTGGATAATTGAAAAGCCTTATATACAGTATAACTCCATCTTCATAACCTTTATTTTCTTTGACAATTGTTGAAATTGATGTTGTTGGTGACAATATAAGCAAAGAACTGGTTTTGTTGATAATTTTGGAGCTAGAGCTTAACTATTCTAATCCCAAATCCCGATAATTTCTCTACACATTTCCAGCTTAAAAACCAAGTCTCCTATTCTTGATGAATTACTACAAACTACCAATTAATTGTAATTGCTACCTTGGAAATAGAAGACAGTGAAGAACATAGCTCTTTAATAAAATTTTAACAAATAAACTTAATTCCCTGAAAAGAAAAAAAAATACCCAGATGGTTTGTTACCTATCAGAAGTGGTGGTGGCAAAATCAAGCCACCCACGGCCATCTCCAAGCCATTTGAGAACTCTACCATCCGCGACGCCAGTGTAAGGTCCTTCTCCATTAGGATCGAAGACCAGACTCTCCGGTCCTACAGCTCCAGTGACATGAACGACCTCTGCGTAGTGGAGACGATCAAGAGACGATGGTATTGGAGGTGGTGCAAAGATATTGTTGGGATTGGTTATTAGGATGGCGAAGAATGCAACTACCGCTGCTGCTGCTGTAGCTACTATCAAGTTCTTGCTCATGGCTTCTTTTCTTCATTGATGATTTTTTTTTTTTTTTTTTTCCTTTATTAGGATGGCGAAGAATGCAACTACCGCTGCTGCTTGCTTGTAGCACTATCAAGTTCTTGGCTCATAGGCTTCTTTTCTTCATTGATGATTTTTTTTTTTTTTTTTTTCTTTTTTTTTTTTTTTTTTTTCCTTTTATTTAAAAGGATACAAGTAAAGTAGCTGAATGGCAACCGAACCACCCTAACCGAAAATACCGAACATTGAAAAAGCAGAAACCGAATAGATAAAAATCGATCAGAATAAAATCGATTGAGTTTGCTTTTCTTATTTGAACCAGAGTGTGCTTGCTTTCTTTACAAAAAGCTCGAAGTAATCTCCTATTCCTACTTGCAATTCAATTATTTCGGTCTATTTGATTTCATTTATAGAAAAATCAAACCAAAATTGATAATAATCAAACTCAAATTTTCCGTCTTTTGAACCAAACTAATTTTACCGGACAATCCAATCAAATTAAACTAAATATCACATATTCTCGGTATTAAGTTTCACGAGGTATAGCTTAAATTAATTCCATAAAAATTGATGGAATTCAATTTAATTTTTATTTTCATAATATTATTAATCATATAAAATTATTGTTTTCTATTTGTGTTTTAGAAAACAGTAGAAAGATTAGAAAAAATTATTAGAGAATCACAAAATAAAAATATAAAATTTATAGAGATAAATTTAATTAGAAAATCATAATATCTACATAAAGCAAAAATATATATCATAATCGATTTATTTGGTAAGTATGACAATTTAAAAAAAAAGCCAAGTTTATAATTATAGATTAATTTATTTATCTTTTGTTTTTCTTTCTTCATGTGAAAATAAATTAATATTTCAATTTAATACTATATTATTAATATTATAAAATAAAAAAATAAGCGACGAATAATAACAACGTAACGTTATGGAAAAATTAATTAATACTTAAGAAGTGTTATGGGTAAAGTAACTTGCAGCCCAGCCCATCAGAATATTGACAGGCCACACTTTCGACCCAAAAAGATTTGCATAGTTATGATTGGGCCTAGAATTACACTTCAAGGGTTGGGCTAGCTAATTCTAACATAGAGCCTGGGGAAGCTTTTATTATTTATTTTTAATTCATTTGATGGAATAAGATTTTCACTAAAAATATTTAGAAATTTTCGATAATTATCAAGTTTATTATAAATTTCATTTAAAAATTTCAAAAAAGATTAATTTCTCTTTTGCAAATTCTTCTTTGTGCAGCCCTCATAATATTTGTAAAGATCAAATTTCAAAAGTTTGATAATGTTTGTAAAGATGCTTTTTGTACATAATATTCTTTAAAACATTTTAATAATCTAATCATGTGCTTCCAAAGGAAGAAAAGATTTTGGGGAAAGATATGATGCCCCAATGACAAGGCCAAGGGGACATCAAAAATGCCCCAATAAGCCATCTTAGGGACACCATTATTTTTCTTATGAGAATGATTTGGTGAGATTATTATTTTTAGGACACTAAGTTGCCCTACAAGATTAAAAGGTTGGTGTAGAATTGAGTTTAAGTCTATTTTTTTCTAAAAATATTTTGTATTTTTGTTTTGTTTTTCCTAGACTGTGCTTTCAGATTTTTTTTTTTTTTTTTTTTATTTTTTTTTTTTTTTTTAATACATACGAGGGTAGAAATGCTCTAAGAAAAAACTCGAGGTCACACTGCCCTTGACAAATCAGCCCTCAATAAAACCTAGTTTGCAGAGGTAGATTTTTTTTTTTTTTTTTTTTTAATACATACGAGGGTAGAAATGCTCTTAAGAAAAAACTCGAGGTCACACTGCCCTTACAAGATCAGCCCTCAAATAAAACCTAGTTTGAAGAGTAGATTCATACAAAATAGTCAACCTCGAATATCGAGTTAATGCCTCGTTAGCCAAATTGAATAATTATATCATACTTATTATAATAATAGGAAATAAATATGGCCAAATATATAAATTCACTCTTAAACTTTGTTACTTTAACTTTGTGGCACCTAAAACTTTTACTTAACCCATCAAATGCTTCAATTTATAAAATTACATATAATAAACACTTCAATTTTCATTTTTATTGAACATTTTAACTTGTAAAAATTAAATAAATTAAATACTCATTAAAAAAATTAAAATTTATGAAAATTAATATTTAAAAAGTCATGTTAAGTACATGTCAAGTCAATATTTTGAAAGTAAAAAGTAAAAAATCCTAAAAATTATTGATATTATTATCCAAAGGTATGTAATATTATTAAAATTTACAAATTCAGGTAAACAACATATCATCCGCAAAATTCAAGTTGTCTCAAGGTTAAAGTTATAAAATTCAGGATGAATTTATATATTCACTTAAATAAATATTCTAAACATTACAACTAGAACACAATTTATGAAGAAAATATCATTCTACTATGACTTTTGATATAATAATATATGTAAGAGATGCCTATATAAACATATAGCCGTAATGTCTATTAAGTTGTAATCACATGATACATTGAATTAATTGGATGTAATAAAGCTTATTGAATTCTTAAGTAGAATCTTATTTTTTTTTCATGAGGTTCAATAAAAAACCTTATAGCTGGCCAACATATCAATGGAAAAAAGTCATCCTTGTCTTTGATATTAAGTTGCTTACTTGCCAATTTGTGATTTTGATAGTTTTCTTTGGATTTGCTTTTGATTTTCTATAAATATTTTGATAATATATAATTGGAGAGGAGAACTTGGTTTTGTTTGATTACTTGTAATGGCTAATTATTGAAGTATTGACTCTACCACAAGAGATAGGGGAATAAATTATTAGATATAGCAAATCTTGTTAAAAAAAAAAGGTTTAATCATTAAAAAAATTTTTGAATTTTTGAGTTTTTTTCAAATTTGGGTAATATTTCTAATTTTGTCGATCAATACCCTGTTTATTATCAACTATAATCTATGTCCAGAATCCAATTAAATGTAGTAGAGTGATACATCTCCGGAAGTAAAGAAATCTACTTTTCGGATCTTAAGGTTACTGAAGGTGCTAGTTGCTTATTGAGGATACATAAAAGTCCATTTGTTGTAACACAATCTTCTAATTTAAAGATTCTAAAATTAAGCATGAGCCGCCAAAGAACACAACGTGAATGTAAATTAATACGTTGTGGTCAACTAACGGTTAAATAAGCAACAAACTAATGGATTTCGACTGAAGGCCATAATCGATAAGGAAAAATAAATTTAAGGAGTAATTGAAAAAATTAAAAGTATCAACTAAAATTTGCCGAAATGTCAAAATTTAGATTTTTTTTGGTGATTTAGAAAAAAAAAAAAAAAAAGAAGAGGAAGAAGAAGAATACAATATCCTATTTTTGATGCTTACATATTCAAATGAATCAAGTGAATCATCATGACTATGGAAAAATTGCAAGATTTAAGTAATATATTTTGTGATAATTGAATGAAAAAGTCAAAGCTAACTAATAATTACTTTTAACTTATTTCTAAAGTTTACATGATGGACATTGGATATGGCACTATGCAAGAGTGAAAGAGAAATGACTATAATTTGCAATTGTATTGGATTTTACCCTTTTTTTTTAATATTATGAAATTGTAAATGTAAATTAAAATTATTAAATTGGAAAGGCATTAAGATGACTTGTGATTTGGGTATTTGCTACTTTCATGTGAAATGTAGGCTCTTTTTGGTAAATTAGTTGTTTCAACAGCAATTTATTGACTTACTAGTTATTAACTGTTTGACTAATGTTTGACTAGCGTTTTTATCAAATATTAAAGAGAATAATTTTTATATTTTCAAAAAAAAAGAGTATCTCTTAGGGAGGGGCAAATAGTCTTAAATTGTGATTAAGTCTCGAGCCGTATTAATGGTTCTTTATAATAAGGTCTGCATACCAATAATTTACATAAAAAATAGTAATTTGACTAGTATTTTTATCAAAAATTAAAGAGAGTAATTTTTATATTTAAAAAAAAAAAGAGTAATTTTTCAGGGAAGGGCAAAGAGTCTTAACTGTAACTAAGTCCCGAGCCGGATTAGCGGTCCATGATAATAGGATTTGGATACCGGTAATTTATATAAAAAAAGAGTAATTTTTCATAATCCTCTATTTTAAACTCTAAATACTAATATAAATGCTATATCTTTGAATACTATAAATAATAAAGAGTATTTTGATTAAAATCAAAATATAAATTCTACATTTGCCCAATATGACCGTAACAGTTCTTGGAAGTCTATTCTCTTTCTCATCTCTCACGAGTTTGAATTAATGGCTATTACATAATGATAGTATAGAGTGCTCTATACCTACCTACCATTTGATTCTGATTTCTTTTCTTCAAGGACAAAATTGGAATAAAGTGTGGTTTAATTGACTTTTCCAGTTGACTAAAAAAAAAATCAATAAAATCTAATATAATTAGATAATCATACCAAACAAATTAATTCAGATTTTGAATAATTTAAAATTATACTATCAAAATTAAACAATGCTAAAAAATAGCAATTCCGAGGAGGATACTTAATTGATTAAGGGACTTAATAACACTTTCAAGATTTGTGTGAAATGAGAAAAATAATAAGAAAGAAAAGAGATATTCTTTATTATATAACTAATTTAAAGACGTACCAAAGAGTTATTTAAATAAAAATTATTTCATGCAATTTGAATAATTGATTTAAATGTATTAAATAATTTATAGAATAAAATTACAAGAACTAATTAGTCTGACTTTAGAAATAAATAGATTATAACTTGTGAATTGGATTTAACTTAAAAATTTTACATTAATTAATCCAATTTATTATATATATATTGGATACGGTTATACAAAATTTTTAAGGAATTGAAGGACTACAATGAATAAAAGAGATTATCATAAATAAATGATATTATGAGAAGCAAAAATAAATTAATCTAGTAAAAAATAAACAAACGAACTGTGGAATTTAAATATTCATTGGATTTCTCATTTTTTTCATTTGATTTAGAAAAAAAAATATGTTAAAATAGAATCCATGAAATTAATGAATTTCGTCCTGATCTCATTTTCACCATTTTAAAATCGAGAGAAGTAAAATTTCCTTAATTCCATCGTTCTTTATCAATGATGTAATTTAAACTATTTAATTTCACTCTAAAAATGTCATTTAAATTCACTGATTTTATTTTCGAATCAGAATATTAATTCTATTTTTTAATCAAACACTGAAATATGAAATATCATTAATTTTCCAATTCACGAATTCTATATTTTGTGAATTTTAAAATTTATAAATTTTAAATTCCATCAATCTAAACGAAAATAAAAGATTTGTAAATGAATTTAATTTCCGCTATATATGAGTATTTCCCTTTTTTTTTTTTTTTCATAGATTTAAAACCCCAAAACAAAAGGCCTTTTTTCCAAGTATTTGTTTAGAAAAAGAAGAGGTGACCCACAATTCCCGGCAAGAATCATGATTTTTGAAAGCTCCAAATTTATAAAGGATCTTTTGTTACTGCATTCTTGAAATTGGGACTCATCTCTCATCTTCCCTTCTTTAAAATTCACTTTTTATTTTTCTTCTTTTTTCAATTATTATCAACGGTGTCAACCCTCGGTTTTAACTTTAAATAAAAGTAGAATCAAAAGTAAAAAGAATTATGCTCCGTTATTTTAGTTATGACCGTTTTATTTTATATAATAATAATTTTCCAACAGAAAGTCATATTCTCTTTAATTACTATTTATATTGGTTTAAATATGATTATGATATATTTCTTTTCCAAAGATAAAAAGTAAAACTGAAATTGAATCGTTAGCCTGTAAAAATAAAATTAAGATCGCGTTTAATTCCATCACCGAACATTTGTCAAATGTTGTTGTATGCTAATATTCCATTTTGACTGTTTATTATATTGTTTAAATAAAATGTGCGCGACGACAATAATAAATAAATAAATAAAACAATAAAAATACTTTTCTTTTCTCTATTTATCATTTATTTGTTAATATGATTGAATATAAAATGAAAATAAAAAATCAAAATTCCTAATATTTAAAAGAAAAAATCTTATTTTTCCGAACGTCCATGCTCAGTGACTCAGTATTCATAAAAATCTTCTTTTTTTTTATCTTTTCTATATTTGAATGTTTATTTTATTTTACACCTAAGACCTAATCTTTAATTCCCATTATAAAAAGCTTTTAACTAATCTTTTTTCTGATTATGTAATTCTGCAAAGAGATCTCAAAGTACAATTATCTCTTTAATTTAATTAGCCTTGGTAAAGGGTTCACTGTATCAACATCTTACCTGCCATTTTTTAATTAATTGACCTTATTTTTTTAATTAATTAGGTCTGATTCCCTTCTTTTCTAGCAATTATTTATTTTATTTCTTTTGTTTCCACTCTCTTCATGTGGTTATTTTTAATAATAATTTAGCAAATGCTTCCAAAAATAAATAAAATAAAATAAAAGATAGATTTTGTTGTTACTAATAATATCTTTTTGGCCAATTGGGCATGATGAAAATGATATCACAGGCACAAGTTATAATAATGATAAAATAAAGTATCATATCTACCTGTATTTGTTAATAATTGTTTGATTTAATTAAACAATAATATTAATAATTAATTTAGAATTAACCGGTGGATTTAATTCTAAGAAGGGACGAATTACAGTCATTGGTTCAGTTAATATTTGATATTCCTTTTATAAATTAAAAATTTTTAAGTTTTCATTATTCCTAATAATAAATTATTGTTCTGATAATATCCCGTATTATTTTTTATATAAAATATAATTTGGCATTAATCAATTATAATCATAATTTGTGGAGAAACTGCATAGAAATTTGGGGCAACTTGGCTTCTCAAATTTGATTTTTTCCACATAGATTTTGTGTTTTTTTTTTTAAGTTTTTTCTTTAAAAAATTATACGCACGGGCTTCTCTAAATTTTTTCAAAATGTAGTTTTTATCTAGTTATTTTTGTATTCTATTTTTTCAAAGTTTTATTTATTATATATAATTTTAATATAATGCATATACAATGTCTCAAATTCTCGAATCCTTATTAATTATTTACATATATAATATAAATTCATCTCAGTACTTTTCATGAAAAATTATATTAGCGCTCCCCACTTTATGGGAGGCCTACTATGCTGTTAAAGTTAAAAAATTTTATTAGCATTATATACTTACCCACACTTGAAAAAACGATTAATTGTAGAGTTTTTTGCTTTTAATTTGTAAAATTTTGATTTGATACGTAATTAATATAACTTTCAGAAAAATAATTTTTTACTACTTTTATATGCAAAATTTTAATTTGATATGTGATTAATATAATTTTCAGAAAAATAATTTTTTACTTTTTTTAACTTTCAATAAGTGCTCAATCGATTTGATTTTAAAAATTAAACTATTTAATAATAAGGAAGTATTTCATATAATGTAATATTATAAGTTAAAGTATTTATTACGTTAAAATAAAAGTGAAGGACGATAAAAATTTCTTGGCTAGAAGTACTGTATGAATGAATTTATATTCTAACACGTATAAATGAATAAACATGATAAAAGATGATGATGAGTGGCCATTAACGACAATATATAAAGTGGTACCTAAAATCAACTTTAAGGGAAGGTTGGGTTTGTGTGTATTTAGAATTTGGAGAGATGAGAAATGGAGGAAAAAAGAAAACAAAGAGGGGACCAAAGAGAAAGGGGTAAAAAAGGGACCACATACATAAAATATATATTTGACACACAAAAGCCAACTGATAATTAGTGTTTCTTTCCTCTCTTACCTGTCAAATTCTCTATGACTACAAGCCATGTGCTTAAGCTCTTTCGCTTCCCATTTCATTATACCCTCAACAATACTCTTTTTTCCTTTTTTTTTCCCCGAAATTTAAGCCGCGGAAGATGGAACCCATGATTTAAGTTATAGTGATCAATTTCATAAGTATTTTTTGCCACTGAACTACCCTCGTTCGAGTTACACTCTCCTCTTTTTTTTATCTTATTATTATTATTATTATTATTCATGAAAGAATTTAGAGTATATATTTATTAAAATTGGAAATTTAATAATTCATAAATACTATAGATAGAAAAATATTATTGGAAGTCAAATTTTCTATATTTTGCTCATGTTAGTTCTTATTATAGATTTAAGAACTCTCGAAACCATGCAACTATATATAATATATAACTAAATGACAATAATTTATTTTGTTGGGAATTAAGGGATAAAATAATAACTTGCTAAAATAGTGGACATTTGATATTTTAGTGGAGTTAATTAAAAAGCACATTTAAAATGTTGTATGTGTCCCAAAGACATAGTAAGATTGCCATGACACGTGTTTTTTTTTTTTCTTACTAATTATTATCCCTATGTAAGATTGTGATTATTTAATTTTGAAAAGGTGGAATAAAATTATGACAATTGGTTAATTATATATTCAAGAAGAAGAAATGGAAGACACAAAAGCAAAATATATTATACATACTACTCCTTCTGAAACATTTTGCTTACTTTTTGTTTATTTTTAAATGTTCCAAAATATTTGGGAGATTTTTAAATTTGCATGTTTAAATAATTATGTTTTCTATAATAATCTTTATAATTATTCATACTTTTATTAATATCTTACGATTTAAGTGTAAAAAAAATGATAAAATAATTTTTCTTAACTAAATTTTTAATATGCGTATTTTGTCAAATCATGCAAACAAAATGAGTTGGATGGAGTATTAATTAATGCTTAAAACCCTAAAATAATAATAGTTTTTTGTGTATATTTTGACTAATAAGTAGCATTTCATAATGCATATATATTTCATTTTTATTTATATTACTATGATGTATAATTATTTATATTATTGCAAGGGTTAATTATTTGGCCAAATATATAATTTAATTCCTGATTTATTAAAAAAAAAAAATCTTATAGCCTCTTAAATTTTGAAAATAATTTTGTGATTTTCTAAATTTTTACTTTTGGCCTTGTAACTCCTAATATTTATTTATTTTAATAATTTCATGAATCACAGATTGAAAAGTGAATCTTATGAATATAAGAAAAGTAAAATTCAGAAGATTACATAATTGTTTCCAAAATTTAGGAGTAAAAATTTTTTTTATGTGAAAGTTGGGAGATTAAATCACGTAATTCACCTTTTAACTTCCCATATTAAAATTTGGCATGATATTTGTCAAACTTTTCATCTTATTTTTTAATTATATGATTCTCTATTTGGAAGCCACGTATACGAGCATTCATTACATCAATACATTCATTCTCTTTTGAGTCTTTTCATAACCTTTTTTTAATGGTCATAAGTTTCTATTTGTTAGGGCAGCATCGCTAGCAAATTTAGGTGCATTACTTTGACTTACTCTCACTCGTGTCTTAGATAATTGAGTATGCAATTGCTGAGTTACATTATGCTAAAATTGTAAGTGCAAATAATAAATTTATTTGTATTGAACACATGAATTCTTATTGTACATTTGTAATTATAAAGATGTTGAAATTTCATAGACCTTCATATTTATAATTTGTAGTTATTATGTTTGTTAAATTTACTTGGCAAGATAAAATTTAATTACGAGTCTCGATAACTAAGTTATGTTTAATTTGCCCTTAATTCTTTAAATCTTAAGATTTAAGTTGTATTTATATTACGGAGATAACATGTACAATACATGTAATTATTTTGAATTATGAGCATTGATCGAGAGTTAATTTAACTATAATTGCTATTATTGTTCTAATAAAATATTAACGTATTCGTTAGAGAAAAAATTTTGTTATGTTTTTTACAAAAGTTGAAGAATGTAAATTTTAATTTAGTTTGTGATTTCATTATTTTAAAAGAATCGAATGCTTTTAGGCTTATTATAAATTTTAGTAGTTTTAAATATTAAATAAAATTTTAGAGCATGTAGGAAAAGAAATTGGTAACGCCTATCTAAAATTGGAAGTTGTTAGAAATTTGGATAATTTGAAGATAAAAATTCAATATTGAACCTTATGTGAATAATTATGAGATGCGAGTGGACAAGATCCCGAGATGGATCCTTTGGTGGAAGAGAGAGCAAATGTAAAGAGAAAGAAAGGTAGGGACGGAGTGATGATGAAATTTGATAGAGTAACATGTGAAGTTTCTCCTTAGCTAGACAACACACAGTTTCAATCATACTGTTTCCGCTAACCATTTTGTTGGAATATATACATTCATCTTTTATTTATATGGCCTTGATATGTGCACGCTTTAATTTCCCTCTCCATTCTTAACCTTTTTTTTTTTTTTTTTTTTTTTTACACACACAGTTTCAATCATACTGTTTTCCGCTAAACCATTTGTTGGAATATATACATTCATCTTTTAATTATAGGCCTTGATTATGTGCACGCTTTAATTCCCTCTCCAATTCTTAACCTTTTTTTTTTTTTTTTTTTTTTTTTTTTTTTTTTTTTTATTTGCCGGTAATATTAACAGTTGTAGTAGCAGTTAGCTATTAGTTTTTGGCAGTATTCAATAATAATTTTTTAAGTAGTTTTTGTCAAAACGTTAAATGCTATTTTTTTATAATGTTCGATAGCAGAACGTTTGAATTAGCTTTTAGAAATTAATGTACCATTTTATAAAAATTTAACTAATATAACGGTTAACTTTTAGTATTTCATGAAAAGCTATAACTAACGGCTACTAAAATAACTAAATTTATCTAACAAGATCAAAGTTTATATAGTTGATGTTCTATAATTTACCCATTAGAATAGTTGATGTAAACAACTAATTTACCTATTGTTAAAATGTGTAGACTCAGAAATAGCTAATTTAGCTTGAATCTCACACGTTTACTAATGCAAATTACATGAATAACATGGTTGTCCATGTCAGCATTTTCAATAAATTTTTTTGCTGAAAAATGTTAAATGTGATCGACTTGGGACAAAAAATTAGTGATTTCTATACATCAAATCGATGTTTGGTAATCTAATTAGAAATAACTCGAACTTTGAAGACCTCCAATATATTATGTATTTTTTTTTTATTTTGAAAAATCAAAAGTTTATATATTATTCATGTCACCATCAATTAAAGATAAAGAGACAGTATCGCATTCCGTCAAACCGGTTATAGAAACAAAAGCAAGAGTTAGCAAATTTAATATTATATGTTAGATTATATTATTCGACTTAGTTCAGTTTATTTATTAATAATTCAAATTTGTATCTAGTCTGACTTTGATCAACTCACTTACATCCTTAATTAGCAATTCGAGAAATTGTTAATAATTTGACAAATCTTTATGGAATTGTGTTGTGTATTTTGAAAATGAAAGAATTTTGTTGTCTCAGCAAATTTTTGTTGAGGTTCTGTCATAAATTAAAAATTGAAGGAATGATGAATTTAATTATTATTAAGAGGAGTTTCACCTATTTTTTCCCAAAAAAAAAAAAAAAAAAAAAAAAAAAAAAAAAAACCCAAAAAAAAAAAAAAAAAAAATAATATACTTACTATTAAAAAATTTGAAACTTTTATTTTTCAATTTACATAATAAAAAAATTTCAAAGCAATGCATTTATTAACAGTAGTAATGTCAACCAGAAAATTGTATATTGTGTATAAATATGTTTGCTGTGACCTTGTCTATGATATATCTTTTATTCTTTTTTTTTAAAAAAATGAATTTGAAGATAATTAAATATTGATTGACTGTACAATATTTTTAAAAAATTTTGAAATTAAATTTAAAAATATTAACCGTTGGAACCATATCTTAACGCGTTATATACATACATACATGAAATTTATTGAGTTTATTATTGTTGTTGGTGGAGAGGTGAGCAACGATGTTATGAAATGTTAGGGAATTTCTTAGATGGCTCCACCAAACAAGTTTTTGCAATTTTGCAGGTTTGGATAATATGCGACAGGTTGTACAATTTAAAATGCGTCGGGCTGGGAATCTCAATCTGTCTGCATTTTTTTATTTCCCTTTTTAAAAAAAAATAAAAGGGAAGAAAAATCAAATTTGTTTGTTCTTTATATTTTGCCATAATAAAGTGATATTTATTTCATTTCAATATCAATTTGGATTGGGCAAATGATGTCATAATTACTTAGCTTTGAATTAATTAATTTCTATTTATTCTGCTCAAAATATTAATTTCTATTTATTAATCACTTCTCTCTTTTTTCTTAAAAAAATTTATGTGCATAAAGAAATAAAAAAAATGTAGAAGTTGCTTTAATGGATTTAACTTTAATTTTTTATTTTTTCACCGTTATAGCGAAATATTTACATTAACTTTGAACTTTTTGAGAAACTTATTTTACTTTTAAAGTTATAAATTTTAATAATAACGTACATAATAATAATTTATTAGACTTTTAATTTACAAAGTATTAATTTAAAACATGATTTTAAAATAATAATTTTCAATTATATAATAATATTTAATCAATTTAATTTTACAAATTTGAGCGTTAATAAAATTACTTTATAAAATAAAATTTTTTACTAAATACAATTTAAATGAAATTTTAAATGAGTTTAATTAAAAATTAAAGCTGTTATAAATTTTTTTAAAAAAATATAAAAATAAATTTATATATTTAACCTATAAAATATGGGGTGTTCCGCTTTAAATTCATGCTAGATACTTAACTTGTACTATTTATTTATATGATTTAACTTTATCCAGGCTTGTGTTTATCCTCTTTTTGTTTTTTAATTATTTATTTTGAAAACTTGGGATAAAAAAATTAAAAATCCACACCAACTACGTTGATTATTTGAATTTTTTTTTTCCTTCTCCCTTTGATAGTCATTTCTATTTTGTCACACACGGAAGAATATCTTTTTTTTTTTTTCAAAAAAAAAAAAAACAAAAAAAAAAAAAAGATTTTGTTTCCTAGTACAATTTTTTTTTTTTTCAAAAAAAAAAAAAAGATTTTGTTTCCTAGTACAATTAAACTCGATTCTAACATAAATGCAAGAGAAATATTAAAAAAATAATTTTGATAGATTATATTTGAAATGGGGATCTAATTGTAATTAGCTAAGAATTTATATGTGATTTTCAACTAAGTAGATACTTTCAGTTCAATGGGATTAACTGAAAATCTCTCGGGTGGTTGAATCTAACGGCTCTATTCTTGGCTATAAATTTAAAATCTCATTCCTATTTATTTTGACAGATTCACTTAAACTCTCTACGAAACAGTTCCATCTCGACTATTATTATTTTTGTGATTGAATCCGTTTTATTTAATTTAATAACCATCATGATCTTAATTTTTTCTCAAGGTAAATGAATCTTTGAATTTTGTTTTCAAAATTTTGTTTTCAAATTTAGTTTTTATTTATTTTTCAGTACCTTGTTTTAATAATTTATAATTTTATTTGAATTTTTATAGTTACTTTGATAATCATATTTGAAATTTACAATGCATGAAATAACTTTGAAATTTAGAAGGTACTAAAAAAAAAACATTATCATAGCAAACTTATAGACTCTTCATTTATAATTTTTGAATTTATGTATTATAAATTTTTAAAACTTTACTAATATTATTTTAAAAAAAGATATGGGTTATCCAATAACCAGCAACCCTTGGCTAGTGAGCTTTTCACTTGTAAGTTAGATTGAAGTTGTATTCAACAACAACTTTTTAAGTAGTTTTTAGTATTTTAACCGGTCAAAACGCTAAAAGTTATTTTTTACAATATTTAATAACATAACGTTTGAACTAATTTTAAGATGTCAATATAACATTTTCCAAAAAATTAACTTGTTTAACGTTTAACTTTTAGCGTTTCATGAAAAGTTACTCGAACAGTTAATAGGTAAACGCTATTAAAACAGTTACGGTTACCAAAACAACTAAATTTTGCCAAATAAACCTTAAGTGGTTGAAAAAAAAAGGGGGAGGAGGAGGAGGCTTGAAGGGTTTGAGGGGAGGAAAGGGCAGCTATACTACACCGGTTGAAGTTTAAAATCAAGAATTTTTATGTATCTTTAAGTAAAATCAAGAAGAGAAATTATTAACATACTAAACCAATCACTCACTAGCTCAATCAAGTTAACCTTGGTTTGAGTACATTAGCTGTTTAACAAGTTGCTTGTTCTATTTAAAATAACATCTTTTAACCGTTAATTGATTAAAAAATTGATATATATACAATAACGAAATAATTATAAGATCCCTAACTTTTGATTTTATGTTGATATTTTGAAACTTTTCTTATTATTTCCATCAATATTTTGGGCGAAATGACTAAAATGCTAATAAAATCATAATTTAGAGTAGGGATATGCAAAACATCCTACCCAACCAAATTAATAATCAAATCAACTTATTTTAGTTCGGATTAGTCATCCCACTCAAAAGGAATTCGATTTTGTCGATTTGAATTAAAATTATTGATGGTTCAGCTCGATTTTGTAGAAACCGATCGGTTAAACTTAAACAGACCTAAAATGTTAAAAACTGATCAAAATCGACTGAACCAGTATTCAATCCGGTTCAAATATCAATTTCAATTCGATTCAGTTCTCATAAAAATTTTGATTTTATATTTTTAGCCTTAGTTCGGTTCAATTACCGTTTTCTCACACCTAATTTAGAGATTTCATAGTTAATTTTTAAAATAGAAATTACGTATTAAGTTAGCTGTAACTCGGATATTAAAATATCTTTTTTTTTATTAAAATAGTAATAAATAAATCAATCAATCACTAACTCAATTCAATTAATCTTGGTTTGAGTGCATTAGTTGTTTGACAAAACTGTTGAAACAGAAATAACCTTTTTGAAAAGCAATGGGAGAGCAATTATAGAAAGAATCCAATCTTCAAGAAAGTTAAAGCGCATTGTCAAAACTTTTAGAGGATCAATTGAGCAATAAAGAAAAGTTGAGGACCATAAATTAATTACACTTGTAATACTAATTAGTCTTGGAATGGCCCATCAAACTTTGCTTCCTCTTTCTTTTTCCCCCCTTTTTACTTCTCAATGAGATAACCTTTATATCATCTTCTACTACAAACATTATACAACTACTTAGACAATATTTAAGGTCTTAATCATAAAGATTATATTTGACAAAGGTTAGACATATTTAGCTTATGCTTCACAAACAATATTCTAGAGGGTCAATCTATATGTATGATTCTTTGACCTATTTAATGATGATAATCTTGAAGAAAATTTACATTCAAGAAGACTATTATGAGAAAAGAAACCAAGTTTCAACAATAGAATCTGGAATGGGGCTATGAGATCTTCTTTAAGTAAATTTCTTAAATAATATCTAATAATATTCAATTTCAAATTGATGAAAGTTCTAGGTAAAAAATGGGTCAATTTCTTTGTGATTGGGTGGAAATTTTTACTTAATTTTATGGAAAGAAAGATGATAGATATGATTGACTTTTTCAAGATAAATTAAATAATGATTTTCTTTTTTATTTTAGATGAGATGAGGCGGTACAGATTCCTGTTTCTTTAAGTGAGAACTCGAATTTTAGCCTTATAGATGGAATCTCTTTAAATATTTATGAGAGATAATGATGACATTGTTATTGTTTATTCATCTAGATCACTGAATGTCTATATGTCATAGTAAAAAAATAGTATAAATTTTAATATCTAACTCTCTTTAAAAAATTGTTATGTAATTTGAAAAATATCCGTGTTTTTATTATTAAAAAAATTGAAGCTTAACAGACCGGAATAACATTCATCAAATTAGTGATAACTTTGTGATCGTAAAGAGAACTCAAACTTACGACCTCTCACTCCCCACATCTATTATGAGATATAGGAAGACTAATCATACTATACCTATTGGCAGTTTATATGTTGTCTTTTACAAGTATTGAATTAGCTAAAACATCAAATACATTTTTTCAAAGGATATTCCTATCTTTTCCAATCAAATTGTAATGAGAAATCATTTATAAAGATTTTGATCAGAAAAAGCCTATGCCAAATGTAATATTCCTACAATTATTGGCACAATAGCAAATAGAAATATCCAAACTCAATGAAACAAATACCAAATTTCTAATAAAATGATATTTGTTTTCATTTTAAGTTTACCTAAAGTCAATATAATTTCCACCAAACAAATGCAACACTTAGAGCAAAAAGTGTGATTTTCTAGATGAGAGAAATGCATAATAACTTGTTAACTATTATAACATGTAAAAGCTAGCAAGTTATTTTTTTAAAAATAATAAGTACTTGTTTGGATTAATGAAATACAAAATTTATGGATTTTGAAAGTAAACTTCATGAATCGTGGAATTTTAAATTCCATCATAGTTAGTGATAGTTATAAAAATGTAAATAAGAGAAATAATGTTTGAATAGAAAAATAATGTTATCACTAATTATTAGTTGGTCGAGTGAGATGAGGCACCAGATCTCTTAAACAACATCCGAGATTAAAATATTGGTGTTAAGAATGGAGAAAACTGGAGTAGAAGGGTCAGTCCCATAATAAGACTCTACAGAATTCGAATTTGGATTAGTCGGCTTTAGAATTCAAATTCGGATTAGTCGGCTTTCAGAATATTACGTTGGAATTGAGATCATATAACATTCCTTGAGCTGAAATATATAAATTTGATAAAGTTAAAAGTGATTTACTTCACAAAATAACCATACTCCTTACTAAAATAAAATATCTTTATAAGGATTTAATCAAAACCTTACGCTTTCACATTTCATTTTAGCAAGACATATAATTATTATCGAAATGTAAAAATATAAAATTATATCCAAGGGCCACAAAGATGATCGACCAAATAATAAGCTTAAATTTATTGATTAAGAGTTTGGTAAAGTTGCATGCATGTATGATATGGTATGTGACATGAGATGATTAATGGTTATGTTATGTATGGGCATGGGAAGCAAATCTTAAAAGGGAATCAAGAGAGAAAATAGGCCTCTCCTTGCCCACCACCACTCCCCACCTGCTCAAGATATGGTAAGCGCCACATGATTTCACATTAGGGAGAAAAAGGCACCTCTGCTGACATCACCTGTATCTCTTAAGGGGATTTTGATGGGCCCCTCCTTTCTTTTCCTTTTGCTTTCATCCAAAACTTGCTCTATTTTTCTTTTTCTTTTTACATTCCAATATATATTACATACACTAACCTGTTTAAGTTGTTGTACTCATACATACATATAGCAATATATAAATAAAACCCACCTCCACCTTCTTTCCTTAAATATTTCCCATAAAGATTTGTTTTCTTTATTTTATTCTTTTATTATTTGGTTCTTCTGTTTTCTCTTTTTTTTTTTCTTCCCTTGCTTGCTCTGTAATTCAATTCAAAAAAAAAAAAAAAAAAAAAAATTTTTTCCTTGCTTGCTCGTGTTAATTCAATTCAAAAAAAAAAAAAAAAAAAAAGAAAAAGTGAAAAATCCTCTTGAAAAATTTGCAAGAAAATTTGGAAAAGAAAAAAAAAAAAAAAAAAAAGAAAAAGAAAAATCCTCTTGGAAAATTTGCAAGATTTGGAAAAGAAATCTGGTCGGATCTTGCTTTGTGGGGTGTGGATTTTCTTGGGTGCTAAAAAAAGCCTCTCCCTTTCTCTTCTTCTCCTTGCCTTGCCTTCTTCATTTTCTTGTAGGAAAAACAGGAACCCACAAATTTCCAAACCAACAAAAGCTTTCTTGTTTTCTTAATCATATCTGTACATCTTCTTTCTTTTCTTCTTACAAGAATTGCATCTTGGATCATTTTTTTTCAATCTTCTTGCAATGTCCACAGCAACGGAGTCCAAATTTCATGTTTTAGCTGTTGATGACAGCTTATTAGACAGAAAGCTTATTGAGAGACTTCTCAAGATCTCTTCATATCAAGGTATTATTATTATTTTCTTGGCTACCAAACAGAAAAAGTAAAATAAAGAAAAAAATTTTCTATCATGGGTCTTATTGTTTCTTGCATTTTATTGTGCTATTACAGTTACTACGGTTGATTCTGGTAGTAAAGCTTTACAATTTCTTGGTTTAAATGAAGATGACCAAAGCAACTCCGAAACACCTTCTGTTTCTCCAAACAATCATCAGGTATTTTTAATTTTAATTTACTTGAATGCATCAATGTCAAGAATTTGTCATCTTTAATGATAAATTTCCTAAATTTTCTTTCTGGGTTTTTGAAATCTTCTCATTTTGTTTATTTTTTTCCTTGGTTTCATAGGAAGTGGAAGTGAATCTTATTATTACAGATTACTGTATGCCTGGCATGACAGGCTATGATTTACTTAAGAAAATAAAGGTAAGCTTTTTTTGTTTTCTATTCTCCTGTCTCTGTTACCTGCTATAATTATATTCTCTTTTTCTTTGTTTTTTCAAATCTTTTTCCCCTACTGGAAGTTTTAATTCTTTGAATTTCCTTTCTAGAATGAAAATTTTCACGTCCAAGTTCTTTTTAGTTGTCTTGCTAGATTCTATTTTTTGCCCACCTGTTAGAGAATGTCAGCTGAAAAAATAGCTTTGGAATATATTTTCCATCTATTTCAAATCTTAAGAAATCAAGCTCAAGATATTGAAAGATTTACTTGGACTTATTCAATCAAATGGGAACTTTCTTTTAACAATGTCACAAAAGCAAAAATGTAATTTTCTTGGAAACCATTTTTCTTTTTTTTATGCACAGAAAAAAGAAAGATAGGAGAAAATTGAGCCTTTATCTCTGATTTTGCAGGAATCATCATCTTTGAAGAACATACCAGTAGTGATAATGTCATCTGAGAATGTTCCTTCAAGAATCACAAGGTAATAAATAAATAAATAAACAAAAGATAAATTTAGATTTGTTTTTTGCTCTTTTTGGGAAAGTTAAGGAATCTATAATCTGGGTTTTGAGGCAATTAACTGACTAGTGGTTAAATATATGTTTTTGCCATAACAGATGTTTAGAGGAAGGAGCAGAGGAATTTTTCTTAAAGCCAGTACAACTATCAGATTTGAAAAAGCTTACACCTCATATGTTGAAAACTAAAATCAAGAACCAAGAACAAGAAAATCAAGAATTAGAACTAGAACTAGAAAGATCAGCGATTCATCAATCACAACAGCAGAAACAACCGCAACCACCACCACCGCCACCACTCTTACAAACACCACCACCACCGCCGCCACCACCACCCAACAATCACAAAAGAAAGGCCATGGAAGAAGGAATTTCTCCAGATAGAAGAAGACCCAGATACAATGACATCACTACTGTTGTCTAATTAAATCTTTGTATCTTTTTTTTTTTTTCAAATTATTTCTTTTCCTTTTTTATATGTAATTCTGATATCTTTTCTTTTCTTTTCTTTTCTTTTTTTTTTATAATATAATCTCATTAGCCCAACTAATAATTAGTCAAATTGAAGATAATTGGAATCCAAATGTGATGCCATTACCAACTAGTTTATAATTTGAGTAATGATAATAATATTTGTTTGATAAAATAGTAATAATAATAATAATAATAATAATAATATATTCCTTCAAACTTCATAAGAGACAGTAATTAAACAATAGTATAAAGCTAGATTGCAATTTATATGATTAATTTAGGAGAAAAAAAAATTAAGACAAGGATTGCCAAAGCATTAAACAAGAATGAGAAGCAATATGATGATAACATATACTTCACATTCCACTCCAAAAGCATATGCATGAATTCTCATAATTTGGGTGCTTCATTGGGGCTCTTTTTTTTTTTTTTTTTTTTTTTTTTTATTGGTTTTTTTTTTTTTGGGTGTACACCAGTTGCTTCAACCCCA
Source organism: Jatropha curcas (assembly GCF_014843425.1). The sequence goes on from NW_023590580.1 coordinate 215,372, forward strand.
GGCTACTTAATCCGCCTTTCAAAATTTAATTTTACTCTCTGCTGCGAAGTTTTTTTTTTTTTTTTTTTTTTTTTTTTTTGGTTTTTTTTTTTTTTTGGGTGTAACACCAGTGTTCAACCCCAGGCTACTTAATCCGCTTCAAAATTTAATTTTTACTCTCTCTGCAAGTGTGTTTAGCCGAAATTAAAATGCATCTAGTCGGATTCAAACCCAAAGAACATTTTTTACACATCCAGATTGTGTTGCTAATTGAACCACAATCTTTAGGCACTTGAACCTTTTGTTCAATAAATATACTGTTTAATTTTTGAAATTTAGTTTTTTTAAACCATTTAACCTAATCGTATTAGTTTTATTCTATTTGATAATGCATCTAGTTGCCATTTGTTCGTCACCCAGTCTTTTCGTTTTTTTGGGGTTACAACCTTGTCTTATTATTTTTACAAATTTAATTTGATTCTAACAATCTCAGAATGTTATTTATGCTGGAATTCAATGAATTTTTATATATATGAAACACATGAATTGCAAAGTTCATAATTAACATAGGCCTAATTATTAAAAAAAAAAAAAATCCATTTTTTTTTCTTCATAAAATTTATCAATGGCATTTTCAAGCCAATATACCTATCTATCAAGACCAAGTCCCTCTTTCAACACCTTCCAAAATATAACTTTAGAAAGTCAACAAGCAAACTCTTTTACAACTGAATCGATATCATTCAACCAAAATCATAGTGGGAATCTCATTATACAAGGAAAATAATAAATTTTCTAAAATATGCCTGAGTGATAAAGACAGAGCTATTACCCCATAATGCAAGTTAAGGTCTCAAAAAATCAAACTAGTAACCAACCATAAACATACTATTTTAAAGAAAACTTACCAACTGTACATTAAAGATGGACAATCTACCATGCATAATATATTTTGAGTATGGATTCCTATGCTGCACGGAAACAAAAACGAAGAAATGTGGAGACGTGAAAATGATACATAAAAATGATATTTAAAATATAATTTTACACAGAAACTGTATTTTATATGAGGAAACCGGCATGTGGAAACATTTCTGACACGCGGAAACGCCCATGGCTAGAAGTTTCCACGCATCATAGATGGCTTCAATGCAGATTATTGCATATGAAAGTTTAATCCCATGAAGTGTCACAATCTCATTTCAAATGGAAGCATAATTTCCAATATTAACATAATAACTGCATTACCACCACACAAAAATGTTTTCACTTTCCTCAACAAGATAATAATAAAAATCATTCGATGATAGCGTCATAATTTTGAAAGGAAAAAAAAAAAAAATGAAACAGGGATACCTGTTGCATTATTTGATCCTTTTTTTAACCCTAAAAAATCCTAATGTCAAAGTGTCATATACTACAAACTGTAGTCAGTGAAATTTTACACACCAATCTCCTTAGAGTTCTACACATCTGAAGCTTTTTCCCCTCTAAAATGCTATATACAAACCCCTGGCAAGGGGTGCAGTTGGATCTACATTAGAAAAGAGCAAACCCAATTAAAAATAAAAAAATAGACAAAAAAAGAAAAAAGAAGAGGCAGGGGGTTTAAGTGCTACCATAATCTATACGATGAAGAGGCGTAGAGCTAAAAAATGCATTGAAGAGTGAAAAAGTACTGCAAATTCTCACCATTGTTTGATGGCATTCACCTTGAATCAATACTTCATTTGAGAAATAGAAGTTGTTTGAAAATGAAATTTTTCGCTTGATATGCTATACATTAAAGAAAAAATGAATTAGCACAAAGAACTTACCACTGAAATTTCATTGTTATTCACTTCCAAACTCATCATAGCTCACACCTTCTGATATAGTGTCCAACCTTTTACTGTCTCCTGTAAGGCCAGGACGCCAAATTACCTTCATACTTTGTATCACACTAAAGCTTTATCGAAAAATAGCAGAAAATATTAACCTTGATGTTCTCTTTCACGAGAATCTAGAAAGTTTTCATTGTCTGATGCTAGAAAGGGTGATCTTGGATAATTCTCCAATATATCTGAAAATTTTAAAGCCCGGAATTAAATTTAAATATAAACGAACTGAATTCTAAGTTGCTATCAGCATACTTAAAATTCACATGAATGCAGGCATGAAGGTATCATAACTTTGCTCATACACGTATGGGCTAACATTGCAGTCAATCAACTACAAAATATAATGGTAAGCAGGAGGGATAGGGACTTGGAGTTTCAGAAAAAACAACAGGAAAAAGATAGAAGGAAAATACAAGAAAGAAATAAAAGCAGAACATGCCCCCATTATGAGGACAGTGCTCTGGTTCACATGCACACACAGGCGGAGAGAGAAGAGATAAACCTGAACTCTGAGCAAAATCAGCTGTCAAATCAGATAGACTGAAGTTTCGGGGAATCTGGCCCAAAAATCCATATGAAGAAGTGTCCGCATCCAAAAGTGGCTCGTTCAGAGCTTGTGAATTAGACTCTACACTGCTGAAAGAAGCAACAGATGCATCTGCAATTGATGGGCGTGCTTCCAGGACATTGCCATCACTGCCAAACATATAAGGGGAAGTGCCGGAATATCCAGCTTCAGATTTGATCATTCCACCATTTAATCCTTGCATCAAACCCATGTTTGAGCTCTGCGTTGAAAGCATGTTCAGAGGGGCATCAATTCTATTGGCATGAGCAGACATTTCAACAGCAGTGTGCATACTTGAGTGCAGCGCTGATCCACCATTGGTGAATGCATGAGTCATACTGGAACCAAAAGGATGATGCATGTTCTCTGGCTTCAGAGAAGGTCCTGCATGCTCTGGGGCATAGCATGCAGAATTCTGGTGCACTGTGTGGAAGTACAATCATTTTCCATGGAGTCAATATACTAATAACAGGTTGAGAGTAATAGTAAAATATATAGGCACTAAATGAACAATGATAGTAATTCAACTGAGGAATCTTTGGTATCATTTCCATTTTGTTTTTGGTTTCTGTTTTTCTATAGGAAAAAGTTATATATAGGGGAACAAGTTGAGAAACAAGTCCTAAGAACTTCTTCCAGAGAGAGAGAGAGAGAGAAAGAGAACCACAGAAGCAACCAAAAAGTCACAAAATTATTCAACCGTTTCACAACTCTATCTTGAAGTAGGGTAAATAGCCATACCAATGATATCCAATGAGAAAAGTCATGATTAGAAGCTCTATGATTATTGATGTATTAATGTTATTATAAAAATAACAGACTGTAAATATGCAATAGCAGTTAATAGTGTGAGAACATCTTAATACAAAGCCCCATGTTGAAGAGATATGGCAGGATAGAGAACATATAAGCCAAAAACAGACAGTAAACCTAGTAATATTATTAAAACAGAAAGAACAAGATTTTCTCCCGTACTGTGGAATCATATTAAAGGAAATTACTGTGGAAACTCGTACACATCCTCATCCTCACTGAATACGGAGAAAAAAAAAATTAGGTGGGCCATCTCCTCTTTCCTTCAATCTCTCTCACAAAGCTTTGTCTACTTTCTAAACAAACATTATTAACAATAATGACAGAAAATGAACAGCTGACTTATAAGAAAGCTAAGGATTAATACATCATTAAGATAAAATGTCCAAGTGTGAGAAAATCATCTTACTTGCAGGGATGTGTGATCCATTAGAAGTAGGCATTGAAGCAACTCCAGTTGAATTTATCTGACGCATCAATCGCACCTGTTGCTCAAGAAGCTTGTTGAATTCTATTATTTGTTGCTTCACAGTTAGTCTTAAGTAATATGCCTTGAAGAATTCCCGATTTTCTTCTTCAAGCTTTTGCCAAACTAAAAAAAAACAGAGTTGCAGTTTGTCAATAAATCGAAACAACTTGGAGTTGCACTTTCTATGTTACAGAATCATTATATATATATATATATAGAGAGAGAGAGAGAGAGAGAGAGAGGGCGGACTTGGGAAGGCACTTGTTTCTTAAAAGGTTTAACTTTCGTAGATAGAGGGTATTAGAAATTTAGACCTACTATTTAGACTAAAAAGTGAGTTCAATCACATTTTTGTTGCACTAATAACTCCTCAATCTAAATTTGTGAATAAAAATAAGTGTGTAACTTGAAAAGCAGTTGCACCTTGAATGCAACAGAACCATGAGAGAGAGAGAGAGAGAGAGAGAGAGAGAGAGAGAGAGAGAGAGAGAGAGCCTTGAATGCAAACAGAAACCATGAGAGAGAGAGAGAGAGAGAGAGAGAGACGAGAGAGAGAAGAGAGAGAGAGAAGACTGCAAGAGAAAAAAAAAAAAAAATCTGTTGTGACTTCAATTAAGTAAAAGATCATACATCAGACATGACTCAAGTAATAGCATACACTGGCTGCAGGACAAAAGGACAGCGTTAAAGGACGTATGGCAAGAATTTACCCATTAGCAAATGTACATGATACACCAAAATGAAGTATTCTCCATTAAGCATAGATTAAAAATCCAAATTTGTATACCTCAGCTCAGTGAACCCGGGCTCAATTCTTTGCCTGAGCTAAAATGTTTCCACAACTTCTCTTTGGTCATGTACAATTGAAGACACCGAAAAAAAAAAAAAAAATCTGTTGTGACTTCAATTAAGTAAAGTCATACATCAGACATGACTCAGTAATAGCAGTACACTGGCTGCAGACAAAAGACAGGTAAAGAGTATGGCAAGGAATTTACCCATGAAATGTACATGATACACAAAATGATATTTCCATTAGAGCATAGATTAAAAATCAATTGTTACCAAGCTCAGTGAAACCCGGCTCAATCTTTGCCTGAGCTAATAATGTTTCCACAACTTCTCTTTGGTTCATGTACAATTGAAGACACCGTTCTATAAGATTTTGTACCTGGAACCAGAGATCAATAAGCCAAAACAGAATATTAAGAACGCAACTGTCAAAATATCAAATGTCTAAGAAAAAACAATAGTACCCTTTCATTTTCATTTGTCACAGAAAAGTGAAAAGAAAGTGGTAAAGAGACAATCTTTAGCTAATGGCCCATTATAAAGATACTCCGTGGAACTAAAGATGGTTTTCCGTCAACATAGACAGAGTGAGCCTTGGATTGTTTTCCCTCCTAACTGTCCTCAGTTACAAACTGCCATTTCTTGTGGCAGAAATTAATGTTACGTGACTTGCCTCAAAAGCAGCAAATGAGTTACCAATATCAAATTACTCACAGTATGATGTTTTGAACAATATGCAGTTTTTTTTAATCTGTTAACTGCTTCATTTTGCATGTTGTGTTCAGCAGATCAGGATCAGAAAGATATCACAATCACATACAATTTTGAACTGTTACACTTTAACAGAAAATAAACAAATTTTTGGTTCATTTTTTATGATATAGCTCACATGAAGAGCATCCTACGTAATGTAGAGAGAAAAAAAAAAGGTTCTATTCACTAGATTCCTCCACCTACTCAAGAAAACACCACATTTGACACTTAAACTATGTACTCCTTTTTAAGTGCAAGAGTTGTTAGAAGCATAGCCTCTGAGAAATGTATCCAACGTAGGGGGGAAAAAAAGAGGAAACATAGCTAATGTTGACATTAGGGGCTTCCATAATTCTGTTTCAACATGTTCTTATAAAAAGCATGTTTACCATAGATTACCAGAACAGATAAAAGCCTTAAACAGTTACGCCTACCAACTTCACAAGTTCATGACTCCAAGAAACATTTGACAACTATGAACTTATAAGCCACCGATATTATTTAGACATCCATGGACCAGGAGAAAAAAAAAAAAATCTATTCTAGCAAGCTAGTGTTAGATATGAACTTAGGTCAAACAAAAGGATTTTCTTACATGATACGATTTCATTTGGCGCATTTTACAATAGTCTGGTACAGTGACTATGCTGAAAACATTCAATATGAGTAGGGGTGTTAAAACCCTTCATTTTATTTTATTTTATTTTAAACATTGTTACAATGATGCGTCTCTTCTGTACACTAAAGGGAACATTATGATTCGTGAGCAGAAACCTTTTTCATTAAAATTCTGAACTGGAAATGGACTACTAATTTTATAGTCTTTTTTTAAATAAATATAAAGTCCTTTTTAGGCATAATGTCGCAGGTAAAACAAATAAAGCGAAAGAGTTTTTTAGCATAATTTTTTGAATATTCTCACGCTTCTCCCACCAAAATCAACTAGAGCAATTGTGATCCAGCAACATTATCTTAATTTTACCGGAACATAACAGTAGTTATAAGAAGGTGGCCGTAAAACCTTATATTACCATAGTATTTAAGCTATCCGGTTCACTAAAATCAGACTCTTCTCATAACTCTATTTTTTTCCTGCCTTTTGCCCATATATTTATTGTACAATCGTTAAACTTCCACAATAGCGTTCAATTAGCATAAAATAGCTCAGATGCAGAAATTGGAACAGTAGGCTATCAACAAGTACAAAAAGAAAATAATAGCTCAACAGCTTACCACTTGTATATCTTTGGTTGATACCCTTCTCGTTGGTCCAGTAGACATATCTTGAGATTCCAACAAAAATGAAAGTTAATTAAGAAAGCAACTGCAATTCACTTGTAACAGTCTAGATATGATCCAGTAATCTTCAAAGTTCAAGCACCAATGCTTTAACTTGAAAAATATCAAGTGAAGAAGAAGAAACAGTCTAACCTGATGCAATAACAAATGAGAAAATCCTTGGATTAGCCATTCAATCAAATACATAAGAAATGATAGAAAAAATTTCAAAACGAAAGTTCCTTAAAAATTGTCTACATCAACAAGCGCAATAGCGAATTGCGATCTCGAACGTTAGTTCCAAATCGCCGATCAAAGGAAAAATCAATGTTCCAGTAGCCAAACCCTATATAAAGCGAGTTCAAGAAAATAAAGAAACCATGTTAAAATTTTAACTTACCAAAATTCCTTGAGCAGACTATGTGACTAGGGTTCACATCTCACGAAAGAATTAGAGAAAGAACTGATATTCTTAGATGCTGATCGAGAACTCGTTTGCAACCATTTTTTTCCCTTATATTTCCGTTGTTTGGCCTTCAAGAAGAATTGCAGAAATCGAGTAGTTTAAGTGAAGAAAACCAGAGGAATTAAAAGGAAGAGAGGAGAAAATGAGAGGAGTCGGCAGAATCGAAATTGAAGTTGTAACAAAGTAGAATTGCTGTTGTGTTGAGTTAGAAATTCCAATAATTTATTGGCATGTTGGATTGGGTTTCCTTTTTTATTTCAATTATGGGTAAATATTTATTTAGTCCTTTAAATTTAATAATAATTATAATTTTATTCCCCTTATATGATAAATATATTCATTAATCTTTAAAATTTAATTTTATTAAATTCTTTAGTTTTTTAATACAAAAAGTATAATTTCAAATTTTCAATGACAAATGCCTTGCAAAAGGTATACGACCACGGTTTTAAAACCGTCAATTCTAATTATAAAAAAAAGTAGAATTTGAATCAAATCATTTTTAAGTAGTTTTTAAAATGATTTTGAAATTATTAGTTTCTATTTAGAATAAAATTTTTTCATTTTCTAAGATTTTATAACATGAATAAATAATAACAAGTAACAATATTAAAATGATTAAATCAATTTAATAAATATTTTTACTAACTTATTTAAAAATTTATAATAAAATAAAAAGTAAATCTATAATCGATCATTTTTTTTCACGGTTGTTGATTTCTACGATTTCAATAGAACTCGAGACTAAATCACAAGTACATAGTTTTGATTATGGTTTGAAACTAAGAACCATCGACTATAGTTTCATGTTAATTTTAATCGGTGCAATTCCAATTTAAAACCAAATTGTTGTCATATTTACACTATTTAATTCCTTTTATTTATTATTGAATTACTATTAAATCTTTATTGACTTAATGAAATAAATGATTGAAATTAGGGTAATTTTTCATTATCTATACTTTCTAATAATGAAAAATTCTTAATGTAATTTTTTGATTAGTAATGTAATAAAATCATTATTCATTTAATAAAAAATCTATAAATAGCAATAACTTTTTAATTATTATAATGTCACATGTTTCAAATATCATATTACTAAATTTATAAAATTCTGCATCTATATGAATATATTTTGATATTTAAAATTTTATTTTTATTATTAAAAAAATGAAAAAACTTTTTTATTTGCAATTTTATTATTAATGTAACTGAGGGTACTTTGCCGCAAAAGATTAAAATTAGGATAAAATTAACAAAAATGTCAAAATAGAGTAAAATTACAAAAGCTTACAAAGTTTGGAGTACTCTACCACATTAAGCCATAAAAACACATCAATTACAACATAAGAATTGAACATTATTATAATTGAAAAAAAAAAAATGATTAAAGGTCATTTGGCTGGTCAATTGAAAGCAAAGACAACTTAAGATTGAACCTAAAATGGCCCGGTATTTAGTGCATGATCTAAATCAGCAATTAGGTCATTCACATCCTCTATTCCTACGGAGATACGAACAAGATCTTCAGCAAGCCCTCTGGCTTGTCGTACTTCTGCTGGTATAGTTGCATGGGACATAAAGCAGGGCATGCTTATGAGGGACTTAACACTCCCTACGAATAACAAAAACAAAGAGTGAAATGTGAATTATAAACTCGTCTTATTTCGCAATTTAATCAAAGATTGTAAAACCTTATGGAATTAAGAGCTCACGAATTGTAGTATTGTGTTTGTTAGAAAGTCAACGAACCAGACGGTTCACTCACTAGCAAGAGCTTTTGTTTCTATGTCTAATGTTAGTGAACGGAGTTTTTCTCCTCTTTTGGATTTTATTAACATTTTCCATTGTGATCTAACTTAATAAAGATATCTTATTATATACGTAAGATAGTTTGGTCTAGTGGTTGAAGTGCACTAGATTCTATCCTATAAAATTGAGCCGTGAAGTCGGTATTTTAGGAAGGGCGTTTAACGTAATTGCTCCGAAGAGACGAATGCTTACCCTTAGTAGTACTAGGGAAATTAAAGAAGATATCTTATGTATAACTTGTTTGAGTTGACAGGACTATTACCAAAACTGACAGTAATGCTGAAATACTTGGTAGCCTCAACAACGTGCTTTGAGAGTGGCATCGATCCTGTTAAAAAGCTTAGCACAGAACCAGCACCCTTTGCCTACATAAGAAAAATAATTTATGTATTGGCATATATTTAATTAATCTCCTTCAGTTCTAGCACATAAAGGTTTTTGGCCCTTCCGTAAAGTGTGATTCCAGGCATCGAACTTGTGTTACCAACCTGAGAATAGTGCAGATCACGTCCAGGATGACCGGAAAGACCTGCATAGTTAACTTTCTCCACTCGTGGATGTGATGCAAGAAACTCAGCAATTTTTTGTGCATTTTCCTGCCAGGGATACAAAAGCACGAAAGAACTTATCATGGAGAAGTTGGAAGACAGCAATAAAAGCAAAGGGAAAAAATGTATTGTTGTTGAGAGAAAATCTACAAATCTATAGAGATTAGTAAAGAAATGAAACCAATAGAAAGTGGTGTAGATTGAGTGATTTTGGATTAGTACCTGTTGTTTTTCAACGCGTAATGCCATGGTCTTAACACCCCGTAAACAGATCCAACAATCAAATGGTGCTAACCCTGAGCCTTCTGAATTTTGTAGGAAATACAAATCTCTTGCCAAACTACAAAATAAAGCAATTAAGTTTGTACTTTTAGATGTGATACTATATATTCATTTAACACTCAAAAGCCTAATTTTCAATTTGAATTTATATTTTGAATTATGAAGGGAGAAAATGAACTAAATTGTAGAATTTAGACTTCAGCTCATGATGAAATCAAAATAACTAGAATTAGGAATTCAAGCATGGCGGGTATTTTACGGTATCAGTCCCACTCTGACCCATTTAATAAAGATACAAATAGTTAAAAATGAGTTTGAATAGTTATGGGTAATGAAATTACTATTCATAACCTACCAAGCTAGGGTTTAAAGTCAAGGGGGTAAATATTTAAATATGCAATTGAGATAATAAAGTGGTGAAGATATGTTGAATTTTGTGAGTACCGATACAGGTCTCCGTTATATTAAATGGATATGATGATGGGTACTATGATTACTCTATCCATTATTAGTAAAAGCATATTTTAAATAAATTTGGATTTGAATAGTTCAATTTGATTTGAGTACCCATTTGCGGCTTCTTCATTGTACACCAGTTATTATTAAAAGATCTTTCTCATCAACAATCGGTAGGAATGAAAACCAACCGGTAAAAACCTCTTTTACAGTTTCCTACCTCATAAATTCATGTGGATTGTCACCACAGGCTGCTATATCTGCTTCCAAGAGAGTGCATTTTTTAACTCCTGAAAGACCAAACTCTGTCCTTGCACTACTCAATGAACATGGTTTCACCAATTCCCAAATAGCTAAACTTGTTAAGTATAACCCAGGATTTCTTTTAGCTGATCCTGAGAAAACTATTTTTCCCAAGCTTAAGTTTTTCTCATCTGTCGGGATTACTGGCCCAGACCTTGCAGCTCCAAGTTCCAATGGTTGCACCAACACAGGGGACATGATGCTATTATCTACCAATACAAGAGCACCTTGTTCATGAGCCATCTTTGCAATTTTCTGAAAAATCGAAAGTAATTATATTCATGTATATATTTTGATAAACCTAAAATAGAATCTGTTAACAAATGGATTTCAAGAAGCAAGAGAACTCTTACGCGAATGTCAGAAATTTGCTGACGGGGGTTGGTTGGGCTCTCTAGCCACACAAGTTTGGTCCAGGGGCCAATTGCAGATGCAACCTCATCTAGATTAGTAGTATTAACTCGTCTACGCAATATTGTTGAACAAAATTATTTTCAAAATCTAATTGCAGCAAAATCTTGATAAAAAAGAACACAGACAAAACTATACTAACTTGACAACAATTCCGGACTTTGGGGATACTTGTGACAATAACCTGTCAGAACCACCGTAAAGGTCATCTCCAGCAACAATTTCCTCACCTGAGTTGAAAGTTCTACCAGTTAGTTCTCAAAACCATAAGGGCTAATAGATTTTTGCACAGGAGAAGTACGATAGAGAAATCAAAGGGACTCTTTAGAAGAATGCTTTTATATACAGAAAAGAAAATAGTAAGTACCAGTTCCAACAAGATGGGTGGCAGCAGCTAGAGCAGCCATTCCACTTGAAAAGCAAAGTGCTCGATCTGCTTTATCTAGCTTTGCCAAGAGACTGAGAAATAAGAGTACAAGTAGAATTAAATTTATGGAGAAAAGAACTGCTTATTAGGATTCTGCACACAAACGCACCTTTCCAAAGCAGCCCTAGTTGGATTTCCATGTCTGGTGTAATCATATGGGCCATCTCCTAGTGCTGATGGCTGAAATGTAGAGTGTGAAAGAAAACTCAGCTAAAAACCTAATATAGAATGACATGAATGTAGACTGTAAATGAGTTAAGTTGCTAGAAGCTCTCAGTTCAAATAAAATTTGTTTTATGCTCAAGCTTACTGAGCTCATTTAATAAATGAACTGAGTTTCAGCTTTGACATGAGGCTTAAAGCCTCAATATTGATAAAATATGATTTTATCATCATATATAATATATATCGCTGCAAAAAACAATTTTGTTACGATAAATGGTAAATTAAGAGTAATATATAGTAACAAAGTTTGTTTGTCAAGGAATAGGCAGAGATAGACGTATTATTACCTGCTTAAACGTAGCTGTTTGGTAGAGTGGTGTACTCATTGCGTTGTAAGGATCAAATTTGTTCTCAAAGTTCATCAATATCGTTGAAATGCTTGGCTCCTCAATATCCATTTCTGCAAAATAAGAGGAAACCTATAAGCACCAAAATTTATAAAAATGGATTACGCCCAGGGGGTGAAATGGGATAGAAAGGATCCCTTCTCCCTTAACTAGAGTCTTAAATTCAAATTTCGAGTATGGAGTCCCTTTAAACTACTGGCGTAAATCTGGATTAATCGGGCCGGTGAGCTTCTGACACCGAATGATTAAAAGTTTAGAATAAAAAAAAAAATTCAAACTAGTAGGATGAACAACATGATCATACAAACCATTTAGGCACTCTGCAGTCACATCTTCAACCAAAGCTGAAGTACTCACATCCATAGATTTTTCTGCTGAGCAATGTACTGCAAATTTCTTTGATAAGTTCAAACATTTTGCTCTAGAATTCCAACCCTTCCTCACCCGACATTTTGGTGTGAAAGTTTCACCCTACAAAAACAACAAATAAAAAAACAAGGTTGGATCTTTGCTTCTGGTATGCCATTTTTAGCATACTCAAATATAGTTTTAGACCTGAATTTCTTGGACTAAAGGATTGTAACCGGTGCCTGCACGCACAATGGGAAAAGAGCTGCCAATAGTCATCATTTCTTCGCAAATATCTCAGTGTTTTGTGTATGGATTCTCTTCCTCACTTTCTGTGTAAAAACTTCAAGCAAGAAACATGAAATGGAGCAATGAAAGAGCCATGTTGGGCTTCAACAAAATAACTCCAATTTGCAATGTTACTTTCAACTACTTTCCTGAAAACTAGAAAATTTTGTCCAAAAAAAGAAAATTAGTTTAGTTTAGTATTATTTATTACCACAGATTAAGTCCTTTCAGTAAGAGAAAAAATCACTAACACTGACTAATTCAATTGACCAACAGAATTCATATGTTGTAGCTAATTTTCTCACATGTTTTCATGGTAATCAAAGCATAGAATCCATCAAACAAAACACATAATACTGAGAAATTGTAGGAGTAAAAGTAGGGTCCAATTTCAAATATAAGGTCTGTTTTATTTTGTAATTTAGCACCTTGTTATTGTGGTAATCTAAATCCTAATCTTAATTTTTTATTTTTTAACTATTGGCAAAACAAATGTCATATATGCCAACCTAGGTTAAAAAAGATTCATTAATTTGTTTCAATATTTCAAAGTAAAAGGATAAATTTATATATATATATAATGATGATATATAAACCTATAATGCAAGGAGAACATTGATGGATTATCAAAAATAACTCTATTAAAATTATGGATTGACAACAATATTTTTAAAAGTAATTTAATTTGATTGGATACTGTTTTTTTTTATTAGATCTAAATTATATTCGCTAAAAAATAAAATAAAAAATTACATTACATATTAAATACGGTAAGAATATAATATTAAAATTCTATTTGAGTTGTATTGATTTTTAGTTTTAAATCTAAATTTTATTGGCTAAAAAGTAAAATAAAAAATTATACAGTATGCTAAATGTGGTATATGTTAAATATAATAAATGTATAATATAAGAATCCAATTTGATTTGTTATTGATACTTAATTTGAATTAAATTAATCAAAATTTTAAGTTAAATATTTTTATTTCGTTATTAACCTTTTAAATTGAGATATAGCAAATTTTTTAATTAAAAAAAATAAAATATTTGCCAATTATTATAGTTATAAAAATTTCTATGAAGAATCCCAGTACAATAAAATTAGCTTTAAATTAGCTTTCAAAAAAAAAAAATAAAAAAAATCAACTGGTGTCCCTTTCAAAAAAGAAAAAAAATCAACTGGTGTCTTCAGTCAATATTAAATTTGCACATGCAACACCAGTATGCTCCCCATTTGCAGACATAGACATATTGATATTTGCAACGCCAATATGTTCATGCTCTAGTATATATCAAATTTTTTATGAGATATGGACATACATTTAGTACATATCCTCGTTGTATAGTACCGTTTTTGAACTGTATGTCCTCGTTATTATTAGGGTTCATTAAACTTTGGAAAAAACTGAAAAACCGAACTAAATTGGATTATGTTTTATTTTTAGTTTGATTTTTGATTTTCGGTTTTGGTTTTGATTTTAATCTTCTGTAATTTTGATTTTCAATTTTTAAATTAGTTATTCTAAAATATTTATTTTCTAAATTAAATTAAACTGTTTGATCGATACGATGTGTATTGGACCAAATCAATCGATTTAATTTAATTTCTAAATTTACTTTGATCTGATTCGATTTAAAAAAAAAATTATTTTCGATTTTCGGTTCGGTTCCACCCGCTGCACACCGTGCTCGTTATATACAAAACTTTATGTTGACTTTAATTTAAATTGTCCCGTGCTAAAAAGAACAAATTAAGCATAGGATAAAGCAGCATTTTGAGACATTGTTCAGTTGATGAAGTATTGTTTATAGGGATTAAAAAGGTTTAGGGGGTCTATTGTATTAGAATTGTGTTAGATTTTAAAAGAATTATTGAGTTTGACGAAATTGAAAAATTTCCTAAAAATTTCCACGGATTCCACTAGAATTTTGCATACAGTTTTATGGAATTGGTTGGATTTTCTTTATAGATTTTGATTGACTTTAATGGAGTCACAATGATTTTTGTATATTAAATTAAAATTAATTTTAGGACCTAATTTAACAAATTAAAATGTTTTAGAGCCAAATGAAAAATTGAAAAACAATGAGGGACTAAAAAGTAAAATGCATCATCTTCTCTAAAATCATTTTTTTCTTTGTTAAAAACTTATCTCTACCGACAGGGAAAGGCCTGCAATGGCCAGCGTTGGCGACGGCCATCCCGCTCCCGTTAACCGCTATATTAAAAGTGTTCGGTAGTGGGTTCCCTATTCATTATTAGTAAAAAATATATTTTAAATAAGTTTGAAATTTGGATAGTTAAAGATTTGTGGACTCTACTCGTTTAAGAGATACTTTCAATGACTTTTTGGACGAATACAAGTAGTAAATATTTACACAGGTTTGAATATGAGTACTTAAATAGATATTTAAACGGATTTAGAACAGATACGGATACTAAAATTTTAAATGGATACATATATAGGTAGTTTAAAATTCGCTTTACCTACTCTGCTTCCGTTCTATTAAGGGGTGTATTGGATCAAGAATTTGTTAGATTTTAAAAGATTTTTAAAATTTTTGGGTTAAAGGATGGATTTGTGAATGACTCTTTTATTCATACATAATACTCTAAAATCCAACGAAATCAATAATTTTATTGAATTCTTCCAAATCAGCAATTTTTTGAATACCATTAAATTTGTATGGACTTTTAAAAAGTCATAATTAAATACCATCATATGGATTTTATAAGAGTTTGAATTGAATACCACAAAATTTTAATAGACTCTAAAAGAATCTAGATTGAATACCATTGAAATTTTAAAATCTTCTTCCGTTCTATTAAGGGGTGTATTGGATCAAGAATTTGTTAGATTTTTAAAAGATTTTTAAAAATTTTTGGGGTTAAAGGATGGATTTGTGAATGACTCTTTTTATTTCATAATATACTTCTAAAATCCAACGAAATCAATAATTTTATTGAACTTCTTCCAAATCAAGCAAATATTTTGAATACCATTAAAATTCTGTATGGACTTTCAAAAAGTCATAATTAGAATACCATCAATGGATTTATAAGAGTTTGAATTTGAATTTTATAAGAGTTTGAATTGAATACCACAAAATTTTAATAGACTCTAAAAGAATCTAGATTGAATACCATTGAAATTTTAAAATCTTTTAAAATCTAACAAACTCTTAATCCAATACACCCTCCTTAAATTTGTATTTTCGATAAATTTAATCCTGAATTTGTTTAGGATGGTTAAAAAAACAGTTTAACCTTTTAGATCAATTGAGCCCCGATTCTTTATTGTGTTTGCAATGTGGACATTCTTATATCGACATTTATTGAAATTATAGTTTGGAATTAGACCGTATAATTTTTTAAAAAATTAATTAAAAATGGAATAGAAGAAAATGATATATTTAGTGCACAATATTCCTTTGTACATGGACAGATGATTCTAAGCTCATAAATATGTATTAATTTGAATATATTAAAACTAACATTTATTAGTGAGTTTATTACATATGAAATCTATGCATTTCTCATGTTGAATAGCTGAAAACCATACAATATATTTAGAAGAAATAATGCTTCTATGGATTTTAAACTTCTATTTAGAAGTGTTAGAAAAGTTTGATTTGAGTGTCTTTCGTGAAAAATAAGAACGGATAAAAGTTAACCATATTGACTTAAATTAATTTATTGATTTGCACGAATCAAAACAAGGTGAAAGAATAAATTGACTCTGAATGATTTTTTTTAATCATTCTAAGTAAATTGAGGAACTAAACTGGCTGAAAAAAAAAGTTGAATCTTTTTAATTCTTCTATACAAATTTAGGAAACCAAATTGAATAAAAAGTAAAATAAAAAATTATATAATAAATGTATAATATAAAAATTCAATTTGATTTGTTATTGATGTTGAATTTGAATTAAACTAATCAAAATTTAGAATTAAATATTTTTATTTCGTTATTAAGTTTTAAATTTAGAATAGCAATTTTTTTAATTAAAAAACAATAAAAAATGTTTGCCAATTATTATAGGTATAAAAATTTCTATAAAGAATCTCAGTATAATACTAATTAGCTTTAAATCCCATTGGTGTCTTCACTTTCACCCTCCTAGCTTTGGAAAAAATTTTATTAGCCCCTCTAGTTCTAAATTCCAACTTGCTCGAAGTAGGTGTATCTTTTCCAGGTTTAAATGCTAATGGCTTCCAAACTGATTGAGCTAAAATATATAGATATATATTCATTTTATTTTTTTCATTCATTTTGCAATACCTAAGATGGAGAAGGGTACACCAAAATTCGTAATTTTAAGGATATATTAGGTTTCTCGTGAAATTTCGAATATCAAAAAATATTTTTAAAAATCACAGGGATAAATTTATTGATTTGCGCACGATCGCTTCATTTTCAAGGTGATATAATGCCACACCTAATACATTACATGCAAAATAACATATAATAATAGTACTGCATTTTGCAATAAACTACTACATTGATTCAAAATTTTATTCTTTTGCCCTTCATATTAGCTTCATCCTTATTCAAAACACCTGTGAACCGGAGGAAGCCCCGGAGCATCCACCAAATCAAGTAAGCTATTCCAATAAAACCTCTGATCTTGATCAAGATAAATAGTACTCCCATCCCTTGTAGCATTTCCTTCGGCCATTGATGATAAGTTGTGATGATCAACAGAGGCGTTATAAACCATAATATCAGAAAGTCCGTTCGCAATATTAATCCCATTAACATTTAAATTTGCTTCCATAAATGTATCCATGACCCATGTATTATTGTTATCAGTAGTGATGTCATACGTACCCGTTCCATGCACTGTCACTGAGCTACCCATTAATGTTTCTTTCGCTTGCTCCATGCATTTCCATTCATTTTCTTCATTAATCGTTTCCCCTTTGCTTGCAGTATTATTATTGCTAGGGGTGAATTGAAGCTGAGGAATGATTAATGTATTCTCCTGTTTAAACCCACTAGCTAATGCATTTTCTCGAAAATTTAACGTTGAAGTTGGGGACTCGAGTTTAAACCCACTAGCTAATGCATTTTCTCGAAAATTTAACGTTGAAGTTGGGGACTCGAGGCTGTCGCCAGCACCAGAGAGAAAAAACATGCCGGAAAACATACCTTGCCATACTTTAAGCACGTCGAGGCATTTTGGTCTAACTGGTGGAGCTGCAGCCGCGTCAGTGGTGGTGGGTTTGTTGAGGAAAGAAAATTGGTTATGGAGAGGATTTGATGGGAGCTTGGCCTCACGGACTAATCTGGCTTCAGCTTCTAAACGAGCACTCTCCCATTGAGCCATGTGGCTTAGATTGGCAGCTAGATTTGGCAGCGGTCTTAAAGTTGCCCGGTGCAGTGGTGGGGCCGAAAGGTGTCGGTTTTTTGGCTTGTGGGTTACTGGATCTATGCCCATTTGTTCTAGTCTTTCTTGAGATGTGTGTTCCAGTTGAGATGTGTGTTCCAGTAGTTCTTTATTTCATTGTCGGTTCTTTTAGGCAAGTAATTTGCTATAGCTGACCACCTGAGTACAATTAGCAAAAAGAATCTGATAATAAAATTTGGTATTTCTAGAGTTATATTTAATAAAATAACACAATGGTTCCATCAACCAGTTTGATCTGATTTTACTGGAAGAATAAAAAATTTTTATGTTGAACAACTCGAGGTAAAAGATTATACCTCCTCTTATTATAAAAAAAAAAAAAAAGAAGTAACATAAAGATTCCAAATAATTCGTTCTAATTTCGCTAGGGTAGGATATTTTTTTTAAAGGGAGAAATATGATTTGCATTGACATGAATGATAAATAGAAGACAAATAATTCGGGATAGTATCTCAAACTTGAAAACGAAAACGAGTATAAGAGTGAAAGAAATGGCTCCTATGTTAGCTTGCCTTATCAATAATGTATGGAGAGGAATAAGAATGTAATGATCATTGATGATAGTAAGTACTATCTAGTTATGAAATGTTATAGTCTGATCAGTGGGACATGTTAGGACGCTTTTTTTAATTTCCAATCCATCCTCACCGTCTATGTCTCTCATATGCAGCTTATAATGATTAGTTACTATCAGCTAAAAAAAGACGGACTTGGTATGTTTTTAAGATATGACACTTTGTCGGCAAGAAAAATGAAAGGAAAAAAAGAGAGAAAGAACAATAAGACAAGAAAATAATAAATGATTATATTATTTATTTTTTCTTTTTTTTTTTTCTACTTTATGTTTGGATTGAAAGGAAATATATAAAAAAAGAAAAAACGTCGTTATTTTAAATTTACAATTTGATATCTTGTTATAAATCTTTGAGGTTGGGAGAAGATAATAATGAATTTAGGCTTTTTCTCTAAATTGGAGAACTCCAATTTTATGGAATCCAATGGAAAATAGTTAAGATTTCATTCCTTTCAAATTTCCAAACAAGGGAATTTAGCTTTCCCTTGTTATGTTCCACTTTCATTTTCTTTCCTCTGTCTTTCTAAAAATTCCAACCAGCCTAAATAGTTGGTTTGAAACTAATTTTAGCCTAATTAGAACATAAAATCTTATATAAGATAGGCAAGAGGTTTGAAACTTGGAGTTGATACTCCTAATTGTTGAAATTTATATTTGGAGGGAAGGTAAATTTTTTGGAGGCTGTGAGCCAGGTACTATCTACCCTAATTCGAGCACCTATTTGTATAAGCAAGTGATGCAAATAAAAAAAAAATTCATATATAAATAACCTTATAATAAATATTTTAAGCCAATTCAAAGTTATAATATACGTCGAGTTTTATTTTTAATATGAATAATAGAGAGAAAAAAAGAAAACAGATATGTAAATAATAATAATAATAATAATAATAATAATGAGACTGAATTTGAAAACATAAATAAAATTTTATTTTCTGTATAAAAAGTGATTTGTAAAAAAGCTGAAAAAACAAATATAACCAGTTATAAATAAAAAAAACCAGAACAAACTGCTCTTAAATTATTAGTTCATACAAAAAGAAGAGCATAGAGACTTAAAAGTGGAAAAGAAATGATCTCACTTGTTTCCAAGAAGAGCATGGAGTTGAATAATGGTTTGTTCTTCCTGCAAGCTGAACTTTCCTCTCTTGATGTCAGGTCTCAAATAGTTTGTCCACCTAAGTCTACAACTCTTCCCACATCTTTGGAGTCCTATACATATCAAACATACATGAAAAACATGTCAATCTTCGTTTTAATAATGTATGGCCCTCCTATATGTATATTAATTGCAGAACAAAGTATTGAAAATGTGTACTTATTTATTTTTTTAGTTTATTTAAGTGACTTTGGTGTGCAATTAATAAGTTTGCAACAGCTACATTACAGGCATGTCATAAATTGCCTTTCTGCTGCTGATAGTGTTTGCTATAAAAACTTTAATTTCTTATGAAATTCTTTCTCTGGCTATTGAAAGATAAAAGTGTTTTTGAAGTAGATTAGCCAATTGGTAACAACAATGTTGATCCTAGCAGCAAGAATGAGGTTGATATGCATGGTGATGGCAGTTAAAATGAAATTTGCAGCTCATTGTAGGGTAAAATCGATATTTCTTTGAATTGTAATGTAGAAAATTGACAGAAAGGACTTTAATAGTTGCATGAAGTTAAAATAGAGGGACTACTAAGAATCTCTTCTACAAAATTAATTATTTTAATTGAGCGTTTGAATACCTAACAAATACCCAAAATACTTAAGCAGGCATCGTTTCTCCTGCCTTTTAAATTTTCTTTTAAAGTTGTGTACTAACAAGTACTAGTACTCTTAAAAAAGATTAAATAAATTTAATAAAAATGTTAAAAGTTATTTTAGAAATTATAATAAAATAAAAAAATAAGATTGAGAGTTTTTTTTTTAAAAAAATTTCACGGTTTTAAATCAAAATTATTGATTCCGATTTAAAAAAATGAAGAATTGAAATAAATCTATAAATACAGTTTTCATTTAAGCTTAAAATTAAACTGTGGTCATGTCTATAATTATAAGAGGCCAAAAGAATAATTTTAGTTAATTAGGAAACAAATTATTTATTTATTTTTTTAATTTGGGATGCCACAACTCCTTAAAGTCGTAGGCCTTCTCGCTGAACAAAACACACTTTAAGTAATTTTTTTTTCTTTTTCCCTCGTACACACTTAAGCAATTGGTAATTTTCTCTTTTAATTTAAATAACGTATCAGGCTATTGATTGGTCTTTATCTCTTATAAAAGATGTTGAGAGTAACATGTCTCAAGTTCAAGTCATCTCCCTATGTATCCAAAAAATAATTACTATTGATATTATTTTATTTCCTTTTCCCTGATAAATGGTCATAAGTATCTTTGTTTCTCTCAAATATTATCATTTGGTCACTATTGGATTGTCTGTGTTTAGGTTGGTGTACAAGCGGTCTTATACACTAGGTGTACGTAAGTCTAATCCTAAATAAAATTCATTAAATTGGCTTAAACTATAAAAATATTTTCAACTATGTGAGTTGTGCGTAATCACCCTAAACAACATTTGTACTTGAGTTCCATTTAAAAATTTAGATATATTGGTACTCTAGTTTAAATATTAGGTCGTGAAAAGGACTAAAATGATATTTAATATGAGAGCCACTGCTTTTCCTTGGATTAGCTTAATCCTAGGAAGTCAAAACTCTAATTCTATCAAACCAGTGAGTTTTGACCTTTCTTGAGTTAAGCTGACCCAAGATAAAGCGGTGATTCCATATTAAATATTATTTTAGTTATTTTCTGATTTGTAAACAATATATCTAAATTTTCAAATGGGGATGTCCAGAGTACAAGTATCTTTTTTGGGTGATTTCGCAATAACTCGCATATTGGAGAGTATTTTTATAGTTTAAGCCGATCAAATTAACAATAACATTTACATTTCACATCTTTTATAAAAATATGAGAAGAATTTATAATCACAGAATTTTAATTTATTGAATTAATCATTAAAGTGATATCTAGTTATATAATAACACCAATTACATTGTATTTAGAATAAATCTTATGTAGAATGAATAAATTTTTTATAACTATAGAAATCACCATAAATATGTAGCTTTGCTTAGTAAAAAAAAAAAAAAAAAAAAAAAAAAAAAGGACTTTAAAAGTCTTGAGGGAGACTAGTTGAGTTGAATATATGGATTTTTTGTTTCCATGGTGTTATGTTCATAGCCTAAAATGCTTGTGTAATTACTTGTAAAATTTAAAATAGAAAGTAATAATATAGCTATGAATATATAATTATTTTTCAAATCAAATACAGTAATTATAACAAAGTTTATTTGTTAATCCAATTTATATAACAAATAATATTTAATCTTTAATACATATAAGCTAAAAATATCTTAATGAAACTTATAATTAAAAACCAAATATATTTTATAAAAATTTCACTTGGACTTATTTTTATTTTTATCTTAATCATTATTGATTTTCCTAACTTTTAAAATTAGACCAATTTAATATTTATTGAATAATTAAAAATGTGAAACTCTTGTTTCAACAGTTATACTAATTATATATCAAATTAATATTTTAAATATAAAAATTAAAAACCTTAAAAATATACGGAGAAAAGTGCAATAATATTGATATTGGTAACTTTTAAAAATATAATAAATCTTACTATAACGTAATTTACAAAAAGTACGTAAGTGAAGCTTGTACGATGATGTCAAACATGTTACGTCGTACAGAGAAACTGGACCAAGATTTTTTTTTTTTTTTAGGAATGGTGAATTTTTTTTATACCGGATCTATTCGGCAAATTTAACTGTTTTAGTAGTTGTTAATTGTTTTAATAGTTATCAGTTATTTTAATAGTTGTCAGCCGTTTTAACAACTATCAGTTGTTTTACTAGTGGTTAGCAATTAAATATGAGTTGTTAGTGATTAACAATTATATAGTGATTTAGAATAACAGTTTTCAATATAAATAACTGTTTAATTAGTTGTTTAAGATAAAATGACAAAAACAGTATTAAAGTGAGAAACAAGGTAAATGCAAATGATATGTGTAGCTATCATAAATAAATTATAAAACGCTAAACGTTAATAAAAATAATGTTTCATAAAATACTATCTCAAACTCTAAATGCTAATATAAATATTGTATTACACAATGCTTCAACCTTGTCAAAATACTAAACATTGTTTCAAACACTGCTGGCGAATGATTAAGTTACATATAGGCAACGACTTTTAAAGTAACTTCTAAATTTTGAACGGTCAAAATATTAAATACTTTTTTTTTAGTGCTTGATAACATAACATTTGAATTAGTTTTTAGAGGTTAAGATAGCTATCTATAAAAAAATTAATCCCGTAATGTTTAACTTTTAGCATTTTATGAAAAGTTATTCAAATAGTTACTAGCTACTCAAACAGCTAAACGCTGCTATAACGATAAACATATAATTTTGCCGAACATGCCTATTATCTCAATGATTTGATTATTTTAATTTTGAACTAATTAAATTTGAGATATTATCAATTGAATTAACTATAAATTTAGATATAAACAACTGGAAAAATATGAAAGAATAGTAAGGCTTATAATTAGTCACCTTTGTATTGCATGTATGGGATGCGTACGTATATTATACATGTATTGTAAGGAAAACACGTACCTGGCATAAAAATTGTGTTAAAAAAACAGAAGCATTACCTACGGACTGTGGCTTGATTGATAATGCAAGTTGAGTATGTGAAAAGAGCTCTCAAATTCGATTCTACTAAACACAACTATAGGAAAGAGTGAGGAGCCTTAACTGCAATTAAGTTTCGAGTTATATTAAGCAGTTCCTGGTAATAAAGTCCGGATACCGTGGTTAAAAAAAAAAAAAAAACAGTAGCATCTACCATCATTAAAGATGAAATAAAATTGTTTGTTGTCGATATTTAAGTTGGAAACTGAGCTTATAAATATATGCAATAATAAGTAAAATAGTAACTCATTAATCAACTTAAAACGTACCTAAGACTTTTGTCTGCCTCCGTGAATATTTGCTGTCCTATAATTAATCATTAATAATCAAAACTGTTAAAACACAGTAAATATCAATACCAAAACTACTGTTCATTACCAATTCATACCTCATAATTCTTTATATATATATAAGTATATTTGTTTTTTCTCCGCATGTTGCTGATGGTTTTGCTTAATTAATAAATTTTGAGATTTATTATAAGATGATGAACAGAATTTGTAGATTAAAAAGACTCTGATTTCTTTTATTGACATTTTATTTTCAGTTTAGAATAAATATAAAATACGATTTCTTTTAATGATTTTTTATATAACCAACCTTTATTAACTAATAGATATCAACTTCTAAGCACCATTGTCTCCCTCTTTCCATGCATGCATACAAAGAGAGTTTTTTTTTTTTTTTTTTTTCCAAACTAGTTAAACCTGTACTTCTGTAATAAATAATTTTTGCTATTTGTTTGTTATTTCTGGGATTGTATCTTAATTATTTTTTACATAGCAAATATTATAACTAGCTAGGCTACCATGGATGACTGGATGAGCCCTAATTATTGGCTACAAGAGACCTTGATGGGTTAACCACCAATACAGGGAAGAGATGAAAAAATCAACCTGACTCGATAGGTATGTACTCAACCTGAACCCACTTAAATCCGAATTTTCGGATTTTGATTGGTTTTGGATAGGATATGGTAAAACTCGAAAGTTTTATTTTAGATATTCATAGTATATGGGTATTGCTATTATAAATCCGAAATTCAAACCTCGAGAGATTTAAAAGTTTATTATCTTTTAAAATTATAATATGAAATTTTTAATAAATTGGTTACTTATAGTAAATAATCTATATAAATTACTCCCTCCGTTCCAAAAAGATAATAAGTATAGTATATTACAGTGAATTAAATAGTGGAGTAGTTGGCAGTAATTAACATTTAAGAAGAAGCTATCATCTTCCAGAAACAAAGCTGTAAACCATAAAATATTAAATGGAATTTTAATTATTAGACACTTTTAGAAAATTGGAATTTTTTTTAAAGAAAATTGGAAGTTTAATTTCAAACGAAGCATGAACACCTCTGCTTATATATATGAATAAAAATTAATTTTTTTTATACATGCCTCTGCTTATATATATGAATAAAAATTATTTTTTTTATTTATCATTTATATATAAATTTTCTTTTGTTTACACCTATGTTCAGGTTGTGTTTTTCATTCATAATTCTCTATTAGAATTCACTTGTTTAATCTAACAATGAGTAAATTTGGTCAGTCAAATGTAGAGCTTATTGCTTGTTGTCTAATCCACAGCACTACCTTTGCAATAGATAAAAAAAGAAATACAAAAAGAATTAAATTTTAGTTCCAAACTAGTTAGGGTAGGTTGAATCATTTATTTCAAATTTCCAAATTCAAAGCAAATTATAAGTTGGAAAAAACTTTAAAATGCTTTTGCAAAAAACGTTTTTGAAATGAGAATTTTAAAATCATTTGATATATTAATAAATAGAACAAAAATAAGATAGGCAACAACAACTAACTAGGGTTTGTTGTATGAATCTTTTGTCTCTATTTTGTTATATTCATAGATATTCTTCACTAATATCTAAAGATTATGTATAGATCATTCATGACAACTTCTCTCCAAGTAGTTATAGGGACTTCTTCCATTTTTAACACCCTCTACTATTAAAGTTATCATATTTACGCATCAAGTAATGTCATGGTTTATATAATACATAACAGTACCATTTCAGACGCTCTTTTCTCATTTTATCTCTAATTTCTACCACTTGTAATTTTTGTCTAACATGATCATCTCTAATCTTATCTAACGTTATGTGACCATACATCCGCCTCCGCATTTCGCATTACAACATTCTTCTTATGAACATATTGAGCATTCGGTATCAAAATTCACTTCTATATACCATTGTTGGTCTCACTGCGGAACTTACCTTTCACATAATTAGATATATTCCTGTTGCATGATACACTTATAACACTCATTCATTTCATCTATCCTACTTGAATTCAAATTTATATGCAAGTTATAAAACTAGTTCGAGACGACGATACTTTGTTGGGTATAATTTTCAATAACATTTAAAAGATGATAAGAAAAAAATTCCAAAAGTAGAACTTTAAAAATCAATAATCATTAGGATTTTTAACAAACTAACAGTTATTCTTACTGTTTTTTTTTTTTTTTTCTAAATTTAGGTAACGAATTTAACTTAGATATGATTATATAATTCTCTTCTTCCAAAAAAAAAAAATAACAAACTAACAGTTATTTCCTTACTGTTTTTTTTTTTTTGTTTCTAAATTTTAGGTAAAACGAATAACTAACAGTTATTCTTACTGTTTTTTTTTCTAAATTTAGGTAACGAATTTAACTTAGATATGATTATATAATTCTCTTCTTCCAAAAAAAAAAAAGAAAATTATATAATTCTGTACTGCGCAATACCAGAAAAAGCAATGATTAGCGTTGATTCGAATGCAAAAAAAATGATTTTGTTGTCCTTGTTAACTGTTTAAAATGATTGATTTTGTTGTCCTTGTTAACTGTTTAAAATGATCGCATCATTCATTCTAAATATGAACTCATCATTCATAGAATCTTCTTACAAGTTCAAAAAATAAAAAACAAAAAATAAAAAATAAAGTGTTTGCTTAATTATTATGGATAGCAACATTTTATATTTTGTAATAATATGAAAGCAAAAAATTATTTATAATACTTAATTGACTTAATTGTTGTTGTCAAAATAAAGTAGATACTCCCACATTAAATCCTTCATTTTACTTTTCTCCTTTCTCTCTTCTAAAGCGTATAAAATTCAACAACAGGCATAAAAACAATTTCAAAAGCTTATTTTAATAAAATTTAACGAATAGATAATATTTGATTAATAATTTATATGCTTATATTTTCATTTCCGTATTCTTTTTCTATATAGACAGCTTGAGAGAGAATATAGATAGATGGTGAGCTTACTTTGAAAGGAAGCATAACTTATGAATTACAACAAGTAATACATTAGCAAAGTGATGACAAATTATCATAAAACGTGATGAATTCGTTGATTATGTTCTAACTATTTTCTCCATACAAGGGTGCAATATTCATAAAAAAATTATTAAAAAATATATGTGTTTACTAGTTCAGAATTATGGCGCTATCACCATAATAAAAGTAATGTTTTAATTGGGTTTTCAGAAATCTGTCTTTTGAAATTTAAAAGAAAAAAAAGACTAGAGGACGGTTTTTAAATAATGGAAATAAAAATAAATCTCATACTGGCCCTTAAAAATCTGTCTTTTGAAATTTAAAAGAAAAAAAAGACTAGAGGACGGTTTTTAAATAATGGAAATAAAAATAAATCTCATACTGGCCCTTAAAATGTAAGCCCTCTACTACATATATTGAAAAAAAAATAAAATTTACTGCCAACTTGTTAAAAAATGGCAATAGAATACTTCAGTTCAGTTTAATTACTCTGTCTTCGTCTGCTGACTTGGTGATCCACAAGTAATTTTTTCCACCCTCTTGTATAATGTTCAACCAACAAAATTTATTTTCA
The DNA here is from genome assembly GCF_014843425.1 of Jatropha curcas. The sequence continues at coordinate 242,449 of NW_023590580.1, forward strand.
TCGTCAAAAAACATCAAATCAGACCTAATTTGTGGGACTTGCTTGCTATTTTTATTTGTTTTTCACTGCATTTGCCAGATGAAATTAATACATTTTCTTTCCATATTTTCTGAAAATGGAAACAGAATAAATATTGTTATAAATACCAGCATATGGGTTGGGGGGTCCTTCCTGCCGGTGCTTAATTTACATTTTATTATTATTATTATTATTGAGATGGATAAAGATTCACCAAATTGATAAAAACACTCGTAGTTGAAAGACCTTGAATTTGAAATTTTTTACTCTCGTATAATTCACAAAACGAATAAAATCACGACTGCTCAACCTTAATTTACTTTCTTTGATTGTGACTATTAGAGTAAGCCTTAACACATATTAGACTTGTAGAACCGAACCTAGCATATTTTTAGTGCGGTAAATTTTTGTATAATTTTTTTATCCAATCTTGCTATGTCGTTGTATATAATATAATTTTTTCGATTTATATCGATTTTATGTTTATATTTTAAACTCCCGATATCCGGACTCTATTACCAAAGACTGTCTAATTCAGCTTGCGGTTTAGTCACACTTAAAGCTCTTTGCCCCTCCTGCAGGTGTATTTACTTAGGATCAAATTCGAAAGTTCTTCCCACATGCCCAGCCAACTGAACCACTACCCGAAGGTAGATTTTATATTATTACCAGTGTTAGTATCCGCGCGATGCGCGAAGCAGTATTAAAAAATGAAATAATCTTTTATAACATCATTCAAAAATAATAAAATTATATAATAAAATGATCGTAAAAGCATTATAAATATCCAAACCCATTTAAATACCTGATTAGAAATTAAGTACTCGAACCAGTTTAAAAATTCACTACCGTCTCGAACCCGATTATAATTACCTATTTAAATAGCCGTTTACATTAAAATTTTTTTTTATTTTTCAAAAATAAAAAAGTGAAGATTATAAAATTATTATTTGGCTTGAATAAAAAAATATTATAAATATTCAACATAATTGTAGCATTAATTATAATTAAAAAGTTGTGTATATATAATATATAATATAATATATAATTAGAATTTTCTTTAGGAAAAATAATTAATTTTAAAATTATTTTTGAAATTATTAATAAACGCGAGGGGTAACGGGTAGGGAAGTGGACCCGAGTCCTTGAAACCCGGACCCCAGCCAAACGGGAGTTAAAAAATATTTATCTGAATTGTTAGAAAAATAATTATTTTAAATATTTTTGAAATATTAATTAAACGGGTAACGGGTAGCGGATAGTTGGACCCGAGTCCTTGAACCCGACCCCAGCCAATACGGGTAGTAAAAATATTATCTGAACTTGTTTTAAACTCGTTTGTTCACTACTCCAATCCGCCAAAATCAGATTGGATCCAATCGGGTACCCGCCGGGTCGAGTAAAATTGTCATCCATAACCAAAATATGCTTTCTTAAATATCGTGTGAAGCTTTCACTAACAATAGCAAAAAGTCATACATGATATGACCTATATCAAAAAATTCACACACACTATTAATATGTTTTTCAATAGTAATAATAATTTTGAGAATTTAACTAATTATATTGAAACAAGAAATTAAGTATTTTTTATTTTTTATGTTTATGATTTATTATAAATGATTATTTATTTATTTGAAATATTAATGTATTACTTATTTAGCGTAGTGTGTCCTAAGTATGGATGTCCTACTTGTTTAAAAATTATCGTATCATGTACATTTTGATGTCTCATATTTGTGTAACCTAGCTCCTGGTATATGAAACTACTCCATACACCAAGCTAATCAACCCAGTTTTTTTTTTAATTACCAATAAAAAATAAAGTGTTTTTTTTATCTTGAAAATACTATATTAAGTTATTTTATTTTATTTTATGTTTATAATTTTTGACAAATGATTGTTTATTTATTTGAAATATTAATGTATACTTATTCGCAGTGGCAGAATTAGGGGGTGGCTGGCGGTGGCGGCCGCCCCTAATTTAAATTTTTTTTTTTGAAATTTACCTTATAAAATATAGAAAATTTTACTTTTAACTATAAAATAGTGATTTTTTTTATATCGCCCCCTCTAAATTTTGAAAAAAAATTTTTGCCCCCTTTAATTATTTTTTCTAGTTCCACCATTGATTGTTCGGTGTAGCGTGTCTTACTTTTTAAAAAATTATTGCATATCGTACATTCTCGTATTTTCATGTATCTTGCTCGTGCAACCTAACTCTTGGCATATGAAACTACTTTATACATCAAGCCAATTAACCAAGTTTTTTTTTAATTACTGATTAAAAATGAAGTGTTTTTTTTAATTTGTTTTTGATTTGTTGAAATAGGAAATTAAGTTTTTTTTATTATTTTATGTTTATGATTTATTATAAATGATAGTATATTTATTTGAAATATTAATATATTATTTATTTAGTGTAGTGTGCTCTAAGCGTGTGAATATCTTACTTTTTAAAAATTATATCGTCTTCATATGTTTCAATTTATATTTTTTAAATTATTTATATATTATTTATTTAATAGTAATATATTATTTATTCACATATTTAAGCGGGTAGATTACTTATTAATTATTTTGTAATAAGAAATAAATTTATATTAATATATTAATGTTAGAGATAATCCTTTTTTTTAGATATTATTTTAATAAAGATATTGTCTAAAAAATATAAAACAACTTATCATCTTACAAGTGTGCTAACTCTCATTACATGTGATAATTTCAGATACTTATACTTAGCTCATATAAGATAGACTTTTCTGATTTTATATATTATATACATTGTTATTATTATTAATATTATTATTATTATTATATCAAATTTTAAAATCTCAACTTCATTTGTGTATCAGGGAAATATTATTATTTTGTCCAACATTGCTACTGCATTTTTAGCTACTTTTTGTCACCGCTGTGCTGTCCTTCCATCAACTTTTTATACTTTTTGTTGATAAATTACTATTTTATCCCTACATTTTGTTAAAATTAACAAATCTATCAATATACTATCTCTATTTATAATACCTGTCACATTTAAAATTTCACATTTCTAAAGAAAATCATTAAATTTGTTGAAATTTACAATAAATTATGAGTAAATTTACTATATTATCCTTAATTTAATACTAATTCTTTAAGAAAACCATTAAATTTGAAGTAATAATTATTGGTCTTCTACAGAGGGTAAATATGAAAAAAAATATTTATTACCTATTGAAACCACAAATGTGACAAGTATTTTGGAACAAACTATATTCTCAAATGTGAAAAATATTATGGAACGGAGGTAGTAGTTATTAACTATTGCTCTCTCTGTCCTAAAAAGATAATTCACTTTCTAGTTTCACCCAGATTAAGAAAGTAGTAATTATTATAGCTAAAAGAAAATTTTATTCATATAATTTTCCTATTATGCGAATATTAAATAACACATGAATAATTGTTATATTGTAATAATTAATATGAGTTGTTGAAAATAAAATAAAATTTAATAAGGGTATAATAGACAATTTAAGGATTAATTATAATGCAAAAAAGAAAAATAGACTTTATTTTGGAATAAACTAAATAGAAAAGATGGATTTTCTTTTTGGGACGGAGAGAGTATGTCTTTGCATTTTGTCAAAATTAACTATCTGTGTCTGTATTTAATGAAAAAGTACAAAAAATTAACAGGACAGTATAAAAGTAATTTCTCTGTATAACAGTGTAATGGAGTAAAACATAGAGTTAAAATACGTATATCTAAAAATGCAAGACAAAAGTGATGTATTTTGACTAAATGCAAGGATAAAATAGTAATTTCCCTGTATTATTTTTCTTATCTCGCACCTGATGTTTTCCCCACGTTGTTCTTTGCCGTTCATTTGTTAGGCAGTATACAATTCATTCTAGTATCATACCGCATATGAACCACACACCACGGGGTCATTTAATATTAAATCTGGACCATTCATTATTGATTCTTTTTTTCTTTTCTGTTCACTGGGAAAAGGAAAACAACTAAGGAACAAAAGTAATGTTTTCCTTACAATTTTTGTAAAGGGGTGAAAAACAGGAACAACAAAACTCAAATTGAATTGAATCATACTGTTAATAACTGTAAATTTGGAATGGAATCTGTCTACGAATTTCAGTCGTTCACGAGTTCGAACCAGAGAGGAAGGGCCCGGTTTTTGTTCCTTCCATGCAGTTTTCGGACAAAAATCAGCCTGAAATTTGCAAATATTATATGTCGATCGGTTTGCGGTTATGAAGTTTTAACCTGATGTAAAAATTATATAAAATAACTTCTATTATTAATCAGAAAAATATATCCATGCATACATGTGTGTGTTTTAATATAATTACAAAGGTAAATGTAATAGAAAATGTTAATTACATTCGTAACATAACTATTCCTGCCGGACATAAAAACTAATTACTAGCCAGTTAGGCATGAACCATTGTTGGTCACCCCTAATTTTGCTAGTACACGTTATTGAAATGATTTTATCTGAATAAAATCCTTAACTCAAGAACAGAACCATATATGCTAGTAAAAAAATGAAATATTTATTTTCCATTAAATATATGACGCGTTTGGACGTTGCAGGTTGTTGCTTTAACAAATGTGGTAGAAGGTGATCATAGTTTTCTTTTTTACCATCAGCAATTATTAATTTCTTCTCTTTTTAAGAAATGGTAGTAGCGTTTTATTTTGAGGTGTTACTAAATCAAGCATAGTATATTACTGCTACATTTTATAAGTTGTATTTAAATATAATCAAATATATTTTTAATAATAATATTGATATAAAAATTTCATCCGAATATATTACATAATGTTGCATTAATTTTATAAAATATAGTTTAAGAAGATTGAAACACAAATTGATTGGAGTGGTACCATCATATTGAATGATCCCGGTTGTTTGTTGTCTATCCATATGATGCATACAGCCTTAGTTGCTGGTTGGGCGATCTCAATTTCTATAAGATTGAAAATATAAATTTATCTTCAAAAACGGATTTGTTAATAAGGTAAAAACCTTTATGTTCTACAGCCCAAAAGAAATTACGCATTTTGGTTCTAAAATATATATATCTGATTTAAGATTTAAGAAGATAGTAATATTCATGAAATCACGTTCATTGATTTTAAAATGAATAATTGGGATGCAATATTGTAGAATAAATTATTTTTGGTAATTTTTCACTATATTTTCAAGGATGTGTTTGTATCAATTAGGGATTTAGGGTAGAAAGTTTATAATTTAATGAGATCCATTGCGCCCACTAGTTGAGTAAAAATAAAAAAATAAAAAAATAAGCTCAACGTAAATGTATTTGTTTATATGAATTTTATACGGTTATAATTATATCAAATTTCATGGGTGAAAAAAAGAAATTTTAACTTTAGATTTGGAATTTTTTTTAATTATTAAGAGATGCAGTTGACTTTAATTAATTTAAATGAATTATTGTTTTCTTTTTTTTCCTCTATTAAATGTTTATTCTGTTCAATTGATAAATGAAAAGGGATAAGGAAACTTAAATTGGCCAATGACATTTGGCTTAGCGAGCTATAAAATTGAGACTTCGAGAACTAATCAAAATAAAGTAGCTTGGTCAATTGAAATTCGAGCCATTACGCAATCACAGCTCAGTACCCGTCTGAGCTACAAGATAAGTCCTATTTCACAATTAAAGACTATATTATCAAGTTAAATACTAGTCAAGTACCGACTGTTAGAGCTCCTAAACCTAGACCTTGCATCCTACCTCAAAGGTAAATACATTCAATCACTTTCAATTAACTTAAACAGCACATCTACAGTGGTTTTAATCTTCTATGCACGGATACATCCACAAATTTGTATCTCTCATAAGTATTAATTTTCCATTTATATGATGCGGTTGGAGGATGCAGATTGCAGGTTGTTGCTTGATGATGGTCTCTTTTTTAAGCATCAGCAATTATTGATTTCTGCTCTATCTTCAAGAAATATCGTGGCACTTCGTCTTATGCTAGTTAAGCAGCAGCAACTCAGTATGTAGGTCCAAACTTTGAAGTTTATACTGTAGAGCTTCCTTAAACCTAGTACCTTGCATTCACCTCAAAGGTAAATCATTCAATCCACTTTCAATTAACTTAAACAGAACATTTCTACGAGGTAGGGTTTTAATCTTCTATGCTACGGATACATCCACAAATTTGTATCTTCTCATAAGTTTATTATTAATTTTCCATTTATATGATGCGGTGGGAGGATGGCAGATTGCTAGGTATGTTGCTTGATGATGGTCTCTTTTTTAAGCATCAGCATTATTGAATTTCTCTGCTCTATCTTCAAGAATATCGTGTGCACTTCGTCTTATGCTAGTTAAGCAGCAGCAACTCAGTATGTTAGGTCCAAATCTATTGGTATCTCTCATAAGTATTAATTTTCCATTTATATGATGCGGTTGGAGGATGCAGATTGCAGGTTGTTGCTTGATGATGGTCTCTTTTTTAAGCATCAGCAATTATTGATTTCTGCTCTATCTTCAAGAAATATCGTGGCACTTCGTCTTATGCTAGTTAAGCAGCAGCAACTCAGTATGTAGGTCCAAACTTTGAAGTTTATTTATTGTAGCTGGACATCTAGCGGCACTTTTTAATTTTTAATTTTATATATTGAACGGCTCGAGTTGAAAGAAGAATCAACATCCATGTTGTATTTTGAGTTGCCAAATAACGAGACATTAAAATATAAGCATAAATAAAAATTCCTCAATATCAATGAATAACTCCGTGAAAAGAGAGAAAATATAACAACACTCGTTTAAGAGGATATTAAAAATACTCTAGATCTACAACGATGATATCATTTAACACCTCTTAATAATGATAGTTCTTAGAGACTAGACCTAAGATATAGATTTATTGAATATAAAAATTGAAAAAAATTAAGAAAACAAGAAAACACGAACCACCGGTTATCAAAGAAGATGTCGATAATTGCTCGAAAAAGAAAAATTAGAAGAAAATTAGAAAAAGAAAGAACAAGACATGGGCAAGAAAGTGAGTTTCTTCATTGAATACATGCTCAATAATGAAAAAAAAATATAAACTTATATTCAATTTGTGCCTATATACGAGTTAAAATGAATAAAGGATCAAATAAAAAATCGAGCATGTCTCTAAATATTTTCTGTAAATTTTGCATAGTATATAATAAATAAAATATCAAATAATAATAAATATTAGTGTGGATGGAGTGGTTGAAATTCTTTTGCTTTTACTCAAAAGTCTTGAATCTAAACTTTGAATATATAAATTGTTATGCTGAGAGGCTCCCTTGTATATAAAACATTGGATTGGAATACATTTCTCTATCAAGGAGAATTAGAGAGATCATTTATTTTGAAAACTTTTGATGCACAAAAAAAAATTAAAATACATCTATTTTAAGTTGAACATTTTCGGTTAGATGCACACCACTCATAATGTCTCCAGTAATCTTAAAAGTCACCTCAGTAGGGAATTGGATTTCAAGGCTACAGATAATCTGGGTAAATATCTTGGTGTGCCTTTGTTGCATGGTCGAGCCACTATTAACTCATATTCTCATATCTTGGAGAATGCTTATAAGAGATTATCAGAATGGAATGCGTCTCATCTTTCTATGGCGGGCAGAATTACGTGAGATAGTTCTGTCATTGCAGCTATGCAGACAATAAGACTTCCTTCTCTTATTTGCAATGATATTGAGAAATCTTGTCCGAGTTTTATTTGGGGCTTGACTTGTAATCATAAAAAATTAGCGCTAGTGTCTTGGAAAGACATCACTCAGCCCAAAACAAGGGGCGGGTTGGGGTTCAGAAATTTAAACTTGCTTAATGAAGCCTTTATGATGAAGCTAGCTTGGGGTATCAAAATGAATAATTCAGCCTTATGGGCACAAGTTCTTATTAGTAAATATAATTTTGACCCTGATTCGAATAATTGCACTGGCCCTAAAACCAAAGATTCCATTCTGTGGAAAGGCATTTTTTCTGTTTGGAATAAGTTCTCTGATCGCTTGATGTATTCCATAGGTGATGGCTGTAAAACCAGTTTCTGGATAGACAGATGGATTTCAGAGGGTGTTGTCCTTTTGGAAGTTGCTATAATAGATATCCCTTTGCAAATCAGAAATGATACAGTTTCAGATTATGTTTCTAGCAATGGCTCGTGGAATTGGAATAAGTTTAGTATTTATCTGCCAGCCTCAATCCTAGCTTGCATCGCATCTATTCTCCCCCCAGCACATGATCGTGGGACCGACAGCCTTTTCTGGAGATTTTCTAGCTCGGGTCGTTTTTCTATTAAATCAGCTGATAATTGGTTATTAGGGATGGATGATGGCCAAAAGAATAATATTTGGAAGACTATTTGGAGATGAAAGGGCCCTCAACGCATTAGAGTGTTTCTTTGGCTTGTATTGCATATAGAATCCTCACTAATGAACAAAGACATAGAAGACATCTCTCTACCTCTCCCTACTGTTCTCTTTCTATGGGAATTCCAAAAACAATGCTGCATGTCCTGCGGGATTGCTGCTACGTCAAACAAGTATGGTATGGTTTAAATATACCAATGCCAGTTGATTTTTTTTTTATGTGCAGATGTCTAGCAAGGATTGGGTCTTGAAAAATCTCCATTGCAAGGACCTTCATGAGTCTGGTGTAGATTGGTCAACGACCTTTGGAACGGCTTGCTGGAAAATCTGGTTGCGAAGAAATAGGTGGATTTTTAGCGAAGAACATATTTCGGTGAATAATCTACTGAGAGATGTGCTAACTTCGGCTCGTGATACCATGAATGCAAATCTGCTATGTTTCGATCGTACTAATGTGAAGAGCCAAAGGAGTTTAAATTGGATTTTCTGGACTCCTCCTCCCCCGCCTTTTTATAAACTCAAAACAGATGGTTCTGTCAACCATAGCATTGGTTGTGGCGGAGGGCTCATTAGGGATGCTACGGGAACTTGACTTTAAGATTTTGTTACTAAAATTGGAACATGTTCTGTTCCAAATACTGAACTATGAACGGTTTTTGAAGGATTGAAACTAGCTAAACAACTGGGCATCATGAACCTTATTATTGAGTGTGATAATGCCACTGTGGTTCATCTCATTTCTGATCAAGCACAGGTGTCGGGTGGAACACTCCAACTATTTCTAGCTATCAAACAACTACTTCAGGACAACTAGTGTTGCAGGATTCTTCATGTTCACAGGGAGGCTAACTTCAGTGCAGATTTTCTCTCAAAGTTAGCTAGAAATTATCCTATAGGACCCATATCCTTCTGGACCCTCCGCAAGGAATGGCGTACTGGCTATTGCATGATATTAGTAGTATAGGATATCCTAGATTTGTATGTAATTCTTGAGCTATGCTCTCCTCTTTCACCAAAAAAAAAAAAAAAAAAAACAAAAGTTAGCTAGAACAATTATCCTATAGGGACCCATTATCCTTACGAACCCTAAAACCGCAAGGGGAATGGGCGTACTGCTATTGCATTGATTATTAGTAGTTTTAATAGGGATATCCTAGTTGGTATGTAATTCTTGAAGCTATGCTCTCCTCTTTCACCAAAAAAAAAAAAAAAAAAGTTCGTATCTCTTCTCACATATATTTTATTTCCTATGTTTGTTATTTTTCTATTGTTCTAATCCAAAAAAAAAAAAAAAAAAAGTTCTATCTCTTCTCCACATATATTTTATTTTCCTATGTTTTGTTATTTTCTATTGTTTCTAATCTTAATTCAAAAAGTCAAGTACATGTACTCTTTTTTTGTAGGAAAACATGTATTTTTTTTTTTTTTGGTTTAATCATAAATTTCACTACAAATTTTTTTGAACAGTCGTATTAACATGCTTCAATTGCACTTTTAAAAATTTAATTAAGATGTAAATGCGCTCAAAAAAATAACATAAGACACAGAAACTTATGGACTCAGTGCAATTGTATGCAAAAAAAACTAAATTAAAATTAGAGTTTTGAAAAACAATTTAAAGTGGGCTCAAAACATCACTGTAGCTCACTTAGTCAAAATAGGAGGATCAGGATAGTAATACTTTTAAGTTTTTAAATTTTAAATTATTTACTCTGAGAATAAAATTTTAAATTATATTTGAAAAAACAAATATTAGGCAATACTCAGTTGCAGGTGTTGATGTCGGCTGATTAAAAATGGCATCCTCGTCGCAGCAAAGCCCAGCCCGTATATCTTAGTGGGTCAAAGTTTTCCTAAGAAGAGACAAGTTTCTATTTTTACTGGATTATATTCTAGTCCTTTGTTTGCTTTCTCGCTCTCAGTCTTCAGTTGCTGGAGCGTCTTATTGAAGTTAAAGCACCGGCCGTAAAACTCCTTTCTCGGCGGCAATGCTAAGGTAATCTATTTATCTCCGAGTCTGTGTAATTATATATGGAGAATGTTCTTTTTGATCTCATGGCATTGGTTTTATGTTTTCGGATCACTAGCAGACCATCAACTCTAGATTAATATCAAGCCATTTTGTCAAATTCAGTTCATTTATTGCTAAAAACATTGCTTCAAGGTGCAATGATATAAAATGGCGATCAAATTTTGATCTAATTTGAGAATTTTGATTTGTAGGCCATGAGAAAACTTGAGAATTAAATACACAATGAGAAAACTTGAGAATTAAATACACAATTAAAGGAGAAAGAAAGTTTTGAAAAGAAGAAATGGCAAAACTACAGATAGAGGGTGATGACTCAGTTCTTTTGCGTGTTACTCACTCTAACCTCAAGACCCTCTGTGCCAGTGTTCGATTCTCCCTTCAGGTTTTTCCAATATTGCTACTTTATGAGTGTTTTATTTTATTTTTTTTCTTTTTGCTGTCAATTTAATTTCTTTTCTGTCAAAACTTTAGTCTACTGTGGAATCTGTGAAAGAGAAGCTGTGGAAGAAATGTGGTACAGCAGTTAATTCAATGTCTTTGGAGCTCTATGATGACACTAACTCCAAAATTTCTGATTTAACCTATGATTTCAGGCCCCTTGGTTTTTATTCTCCTCTTGATGGGTTCATCTCTCTCATATTATTTTTTTATTTATTGTTTCTTTTTTTTTTTTTCAATGGTTTATAACTGTTCATGGTTCTAATCTTAATTTAGGTATACATGCATTTTCTTGGTTTATTGAATTGATTTTTTTGTTTTTGGGGATAAAAGGTATCGGCTACATGTGATAGATCTTGATCCTTCATCGATAACCTCGGGAGGGTGGTTAGAAGACACTTCATTGGTGGAGAAATACACTATTTCAGAAGAGGCCTATGAGAAACTGTTAGATTTCTGGCATTTCAGTTCCAGCATACTGTTAATATTTTTCTGTTATTTCTTTTTTTTTACAGCATCAAATGGTGGAGTTAGTGACTTAAGTTAGTGGCTGTTTTTTAGCTCTTATGGCTGTTTTTAGCTCTTAAGCTCTTAGTTGCAGATTTTTTATTCAGTTTTTATCCACCTTATGAGTGGCTTCTAAATAGGAAGTTTGTTATTTCCATTCTTGTATAAATTCTGCAGTATTCTTCAATGAAATACGTGCTGAAATTCTCTATCAATCTCATAAGATTTAATCTGTAAATTTTCTACTGTTGTTTGTTTTAACAGTGGTATCAGAGCAGTTTATCTTACAAGACCAAACTACAACCAAAGTTTTTTTAATCCAAAACTCCAAATGGCATCCAGCAGCCAATCTTTAAACCCGCCTATCATCTTAACTGGTCAAAATTATCACATTTGGTCAGTGAAGCAAGCTTTTTTGGAAGCCTTTGATCTCTGGGAATCTGGTAACAGAGATAAACCAATTCCGCTCTACCAACAAACCCCACCTTGCACAAATCAAATCCAACAGTGAAGAAAAAGGCAAAGAAATCTAGAGCCCAAGTTCAGTTATTCAAAATTCAGTAGCGATTCTGTGTTCTACCGAATTAGGGCTTGGCAAAACTGCAAAGGAGCTTGGGACAGTATGAAGGAAAGAATACCAAGGCAGTGATAGAAACACGTCAAATGCAAGTTTTTGAACTTGAAAAGGGAGATTTGAGTCGTTGAAACATGTTTGGATGATGAAACAATCAGTAAGTATGCCGATCGAATTCTTTGATTGTTAATAACATAAGATTGCTTGGTGAAGATTTCTCAGATTACAAGAATTGTGGAGAAAGTTCTTGTGACTCTTCCAGAGAGGTTTGAATTCCAAGATTTCTTCTCTTGAAGAGGTCCAAGGGACCTAATGTATGGATTTCATTAGAGTGAACTAATGGAAGTTGCCCTTCAAAGCGCAAGAGCAAAGAAAGAATTGAGGCAGAGAGATCACCGAAGGAGCTTTCTCTATGCAAAAGCAAAACTCTAGGTAAGGAAACATCAATCCCAACCAGAAAAATAAGGGCAAGCACGGGATGCTGGAAAATGCAGTGGAAAGTTTCAAAGAAATCGTATTCCTTCTTGCAAAACTTGCCAAAAAAAACAACAACATCTTGAGAAATATTGCTGGTGGATGCCTGATGCTGTATGTGGCAGTTTAACAGGTTGGCATTGTATCCAAAGTCATTGCAAATCCAAAAAACAGAGGCTCAAAAAACCTTCTCAAGCTCAAATGGCAGACGAAAAATAATGCACAGTGAGGAGCACTTTTTTGCAGGTTACTTGGTTCTCAATGAGATGACTTCTCTGATGCATGGCTTATCGACAGCGGCTTGCATCATCACTTGTGCAAATGATGCAGGATAGTTCAGTGACTCTTGATGAACCTTACCAAATCCAAAGTAAAGGTGGGGATGATGCAGAGATGTTCAGGACTCTTGATGATACCTACAAATCCAAAGTAAAGGTGGGAAATGGAGAATTCCTAGAAGTCAAAGGAAGAGGATCAGTGGATGTCTTAACAAAATCAGGTATCAAAACTATTCTTGATGTTTTGTACATACCTGAAATTAGCCAAAATTTGTTAAGTGTTGGGCAAATGCATGAAAAAAATTATTCACTTCTTTTTAAGGATCACAAATGCATTAGTTTTTATCCTTCTAGAGTTGAATTATTTAGTGTGAACATGAAAAATAGAAGTTTTGTGGTAAATTGGGAGAAAGCATTTGAGCAAGCTTACACAAGTGCTTCACATTCAATTACAAACTTGTGGCATAAAAGGCTTGGACATTTCAATCAAAGAACAATTGCTGAAATGAACAAAAAGGGTCTGGTGGAAGATATGCCTGAAATTTCCTATGATACTCAAGTTTGTGAGATCTGTCAGCAAGGGAAGCAATCAAAGCTACCATTTCAAACAAATTAGAAACTTCAACTCGTCCACACTGATGTGTGTGGTCCAATGACAACCAAGTCCTTGAGTGGTAACAAGTATTTTCTCCTATTTATTGATGACTGCACCAAGATGTGTTGGGCTTATTTCATTAAACTCAAAAGTGAAGTCTTTGATGTTTTTAAACAATTTAAAGCTTTAGTAGAGAATCAATGTAATCTTAAAATTAAAGCGTTAAAATCTGACAATGGTGGAGAATATACTTCTCGCCAGTTTGCTGAATTTTGTAAAAGTGCAGGCATTGAACATCAATTGATTGTACCTTACACTCTGCAACAAAATGGGGTGTCTGAAAGGAAGAATAGGACAGTAATGGAGATGGCCTGGTGCCTTTTAATTGAGAAACAAATGCCAAACCAATTCTGGGCAGAGGCTGTCAATACTTCTGCCTATTTATTAAATAGACTTCCCACAAAAGCTTTGCAAGACAAGACTCCTTATGAAACTTGGTATGACCACAAGCCAACAGTACACCATATCAGAATTTGGGTGTATATGTTATTATCAAGTGTCTGAATCAAAAAGAAGCAAGCTAGACAACAGGGCTGAAAAAGGCATTTTCATGGGCTATGGTTCATCGTGTAAAGGGTACAGAATTTTCTGCTTGAAAATTGAAAAAATAAATTTGAGCAGAGATGTAAAGTTTGATGAGGCTGCTGTTTGGTGTTGGGAGAATCAAAAGGATACTCATGCTAATCTCTTTCCAAAAGAGCAACCTCAACTTGTAGTAGATGATTTGGTGGATGACTTGCCGGTGAGAGGTACAAAGTCCTTAGAGGACGTTTATGAAAGGTGTAGCTTGGTTGTCAATGAACCAACAAGCTACGCTGAAGCACTGAAGCTACGCTGAAGCACAAGAATTTCAAGCATGGAGGAGAGCTATGCAAGCTGAATTAGAAATGATCAACAAGAATGAGACATGGCAGCTAGTTGATAGGCAAGCAAATCGCAAGGTGATTGGTGTAAAGTGGGTCTTTAAGACCAAATTTAATTCTGATGGTTCAGTTTGTAAGCATAAAGCCAGATTGGTGGTGAAAGGATATGCACAACAATATGGTGTGGATTACCAAGAAACTTTTGCTCCAGTAGCAAGGTATGATACAATCAAACTCCTTCCTCCTTCTTGCTTTTGCTGCTCACAATTCATGGCAAATTCACCAACTTGATGTCAAATCAGCATTTCTGAATGGGTTTCTCAATGAAGAGATTTTTGTAGAGGAACCTGATGGTTTTTTAATTCCTGGTAAAGAAGATCAAATTTATCTTCTAAAGAAAGCTTTGTATGGCTTAAAACAAGCTCCGAGAGCTTGGTACGAAAGAATGGACAATTATCTCATGCAACTTGGCTTTAGCAGAAGTCAAAGTGAAGCTACCTTGTATGTAAGAAATACAGATGATGAGCTTTTAGTTATTTCAATTTATGTTGATGACATGCTTGTGACAGGTAGCAAACATGAACTCATTCAAAAGTTCAAGGATGAAATGGAGAAAGTCTTTGAGATGACTTTGAGATGGACTGATCTTGGAATTTCATGAAATTACTTTCTTGGGATGTAGGTGCTGCCAAAACTAATGATGGTTTTTTTATAAGTCAGCAGAAATACATGTTCTGATATTTTATACAGTTTAAAATGCAAAGATTGCAAACCTGTAAGCACTCCAATTTTCTACTGGTTTAAGCTTAAGGGCAAGGATGAAAATGCTGAAAAAAAGTAGATGCCAGCCTCATATAGAAGTTTAATTGGTATGTCTTCTGTACCTTACAAGCTAGCAGACCTTGACATTCTATTTGCTGTAAGTTTGCTCTCTAAAAGGTTCATGCAAATCAGCCTAGGGAAACCCACTTTACAGCTTGCCAAAAGGGTGTTAATGGTATATAAAAAGAACCAGCACATTTGGGTGTTCTTTGCACAGTTGCAGTGGAAGAGTTTGAAGTTGTGTTGTACTGTGACAGGATTGGGCTGTATTGAAGACTCAAAGAAGGCAACTCTGGATACTTATTTTCTTGGGGCACAATTTTTCAGTTGGAGCTCAAAAAAACAAGAACTACAGCTCAATCAACAGCAGAAGCAGAAAGGGGAAAAAGGTACATCTGCTGCTGCCTCGGCTGTAAAACCAGGCTAATTTGGCTTAAGGAAGATTTGCTAAAAATTTGCAGTGCTGAGCAGACAGAAGCTACCAAAGATCTGTGTGATAATATTCGGCAGTTTCAATCTCCAAAAAACCCAGTGTTTCATGGATCGAGAACGAAGCATAATCAGAATTAAGTTTTCATTTTATCAGAGAAGTTCAACAAATCTAACGAAGTGCTACTTACATTGCTCATCTGAAAATCAGCTTGCAGGACATTTTTTACCAAGGGCCATTCCTAAGGAGAGATTTGAAGATTGAGTAAAAGAATGGGTTGTCACCGAGAAATGCCAAGGAGAGTGTTAGATTTCTGCATTTCAGATTCCAGCATATGTTAAATATTTTTCTGTTATTTCTTTTTTTTTACAAGCATCAAATGGTGGAGTTAGTGACTTAAGTTAGTGGCTGTTTTTAGCTCTTCAGTTGCCAGATTTTTATATTCAGTTTTTATCTCCACCTTATGAGTTGGCTTCTAAATAGGAAGTTTGTTATTTCCATCTTGTATAATTCTGCAGTATTTCTTCAACTGAAAGATTATAAATTCTGCAGTATTCTTCAATGAAAGATGTGCTAGAATTCTCTATCAATCTCATAAGATTTAATCTGTAAATTCTCTACTGTTGTTTGTTTCAACAGAAACTTGGTGGTGAGATTTTAATCATACTGTATTTTGAGGGGCAAAGTCTATTTGTGCGATTACAAAAATTTGAGTTTAAGTGCAGCATAGTACCTTGACTGGTTTTAAGTAGCTTGCTACTAATCTATGAAGCACGGAAAGACACAACACTGATATAATATGAACACGCTGACACAGCTATTCTTTCAAAAATAAATACTTCCTCCGTTCCACGTTAATAACAACAAATGGACATTTTACCTTGTTCCACTTTTAAGTGCTCATTTAGGATTTTGAGAGTATATTAATTTTTTTTCCCAATTTTATCCATATTTATAAGGTGTTTTGTAGCAAAATTTAATGGGAAGCTTTTAATTTTAAGAAGGACAATTTAGACATTTTACCATATAATTGTAGAAAATTAATGTGTTCCAATCATTTTCTTACTCCTTGTGAAAAGATCAGATGTTGCTATTAAAGTGGAACGATGGAAATAAATAAATAATAATAAGAACATATGAGACAAGCCATGGAAGTGTGTCAATGTCATGTAGAAAACGTGTTGAAGAAGTGTCTGACACAGATATAAATATACAAGTGTGAAGTATTGGTGCTTCATAGTAATCTTATGGCTTCGGTGGTTTTTTATACTTGGATTGAGTTTGATCACTGTGTTTCTTTTATGCTTGGCAGTTGGCACTTTTAGCTTAACTGTATGCTTGTATCTTTTTCACCATGTTCATCTCATGATTTCAATATTCAAGAATTTACACTAACTTTTATTATGAGATGCTTCATTTGTTCTTATGAGTATAAGAAAGTTCTGAATAATTATTGGAACCACATTCTAGGTTTAACTTGCCAAGAGGTTTATTAATTCTGTGTTTTACAGGCACTTTCAGAAAATTCAAAGAAAAAATAGTCTCTCAAAATCCATCAGCCTTTGAGCCTAAGGTAGGCATTCCTGTACTTCAGGTTTTCCTTGCTTTGAGGGGGTGAACAACTTTTTTATTCTGTTCTGTTTCATTCAATAACGAAGTAAGTAGGAATGCCTTAACGGGGGGCACAATCCCTCAGCTGTACTCATTTTTAGTTTACTCATCTTTCATTTTAGGTAACTGACAGATACATGGAAGACCTGTCTGCAAATATCAAGGTTTGCAATTCTCTTTTTATTTATTTTCTTAGTTCTTTATAGTTCTGGGAACTGTTTAAGCATGGAAGCCATATGTATACTGATCAATAACAATACATCCTAACTTGAGGTTCTTAACATTCAAAGAGATCTGCATTTCAATTACATGATTCATGCCATGCAGATCTTGAAAACAACCTCAAAAAATGATTCAGTAATTTATTGTTAAGTTAAGAAAAAATGATTCAGTAATTTATTGTTAAGTTAAGCCATCTCCTCTCATCTATTGCATTATTTCTTGTCCATATAGTTGAAACTACATTCTCAATGTTTTGTTTGCAGCAGATTCAAGCATCGTACTCATTTTGTAGTTAATATAAATTGATGTGTTACAAGATATTGTAAAAGCTTCTCTACATGTGCGGAAATTTGTAAATTTATTCAAGTCATTTACAGTTTTTACTCTATCAGCTGCATCACTAATGGCATCATTGTTGAAAGTCTTGTAGAAATTATGTCAAAGTTGTGGTTCCAGAATCTTTCAGATTGTGTTCTTTGGATTTTGGAGCATTAGCATTTGTAAATTGCCATGATATCATTTGTCTCTATATCTGTACCATATTGTTGGTAGCATCATGGTTTAGGCCACAATGGGGTGAGGAATGGGTGTGGTGGCAAATTTCTGACACTGCAGATATCTATGGATAAGTTTTCAAGTTTTTCTCTTAAAATGCAAAGAATGAATATCAATTTTCTCTTACATTCATTTCTTTTCTTTCTTATATCAAATATCTGTTAGGTTTTCCTCTTGTGCACTTAAATTTGCCACACCTTTGTTTTTACCTTTCTGTTTTCCTGATTCTTGAATAAATAGGTGGGATACAGATGTGAAGTTGAACCTGGGGAGAAAAGAGGGGTTGTCAAATTTGTCGGTCGAGCTGAATCTCTTGCACCTGGCTTTTGGGTTGGAGTTCAATATGATGAGCCATTGGGGAAACATGATGGCATGTGTGTACATTAACCTCTCTCATTATTCTAAAATTTTCAATTTTTCCATAGGTCTATCTTTTAATGTCTGCAATAAGGCCTTTTATGATATCAATGTTGTTTGTTGATCATATATGTACTTATTACTGAAACAATTTTTAGGGTTTTCAGGCTGACAGTTTTTAAGCCTTAACTTAGTAAATTATCTATTTGATAAAAATCTGATTTCAGATATGCAGATTAATATGATAAGTATCTGTTTGGCAAAGTTTCAAGAAAATTGATAACATTTAAACTTTAATTTGCAACATGTAATGAGTATTTAATTTTAGGTTTAACAATGTAACAACTTGAACAGGTTTTTTTTTAACATTTTAAACTTTAATTTGCAACATGTAATGAGTATTTAATTTTAGGGTTAACAATGAACAACTTGAAACAGGTTTTTTTTTTTTTTTTTGAACAGGTTTTTTTTTTTTTTTTTTTTTCCGTCATTTAATTGCATAGATCATTCTGTTTTGTGTTTTCTTTATTTGTTTCCTGGTCTTGTTTTAGGGTGAAAGGAGTGCGCTACTTTGATTGTCCTCCACTTCATGGTGCCATGGTTAGGCCTGACAAAGTAAAGGTTTGTAGAACTGTTCTCATACTGCTTGAGTGTCGGCACTTATGAGTTAATAATGAACAAAAATTTAGACCACTTTACGATCTGCTATAGTGATTCACATGGAATAATATTTTATGCATTTCAAAATCCAAATTCCAGCGTTAGAAATGTAGACCATTAGGTTGAACTGCTGAAGGTTGCAACAAAGTGGGGCATAGGACGCTCCTGTATGCTTAAGCGTGTAATAATACTCTCATCATAAATTACTCTGCTACAGTTAGGGGCATTAAACATGTATGTACACAGGAAATTTAGATTATGTATCAGTTAATACTGATGAAATAAAACATCAACCTTAACCTTCAAATTTAAGAGACAGAAATTATGCCCTCATTCTACGTGCTTTTGGATGTTGATATTCCTAAGGTAGCTATGCTTCTGCCTTCTATAAGCATATTCTTGAAATGAATGCAGAAAATGTAAATGATTTTCCATGTCATTTAAATTAAGGGGTTTGAATGTAGAACACGTGAAGATTTCTTACATTATAATGTTTTCTCTATGGATCTAAGATGATGGTTATTTTCCAGGTTGGTGACTATCCAGAAAGAGATCCTTTCGATGAGGAAGAAATATGAACTGGAGATAGCAAAATGCGTCTTCTTGCATGCCTTTCATATTCAGGCAACAATATTCACCTTTTTGAGGGATTATATGGTGGCAAGGATGGAAGCTGAACAATATTTTTGCACCGGCAAGGTAACAGGACCAAATGGTTTATTAAATGGTTTTTTGATTGGTTTTTTAAATCGGATCAGTTACCGCCAATGCAGCAAAACCATTGGCTTATATACTGTGTTATTACTGTATTAGGCAATGGCTAATATCTTAATCAGAATGTATTTGTTTATACTATGGATTGTGATGTTACTCCAATCTTCATTATCCCTGTACACCACTCGCAACTTATAAAAAACAAGTTCTTTCTGCTCTTCCTTTTTTTCAATTTTTTTTTTCTTTTTAATTATTACAGGTTTCATGTTATCATTTTCTCCAATTCCACTGATTGGAACTATTTTGAGTGATCAAAATGAGAAACAGTTAAATTTGAGTAATTTTTAAGTGACAAATCATTAGTAGAAAAAGGCATAAAAACTTCCAAAAAGGCATAAAAACTTCCTCCAAATTTCTATGCCTGCTGATAATACCTAACATAATCATCTCAATGGAGGGTTCAAGACTCGAATTGCAGAGTCCCCATTACAGTAAGTTGCAGAACGTTAGGCAGAGACAAATGGGTTGACATAAAACAAGCTAAGCCTAGGCATAAAACTTCACTATCTTCACTACTGATGATTCCCCAATTTTTTGGGAAACAACAATTTGGGCATTACGCTTAAGCAATCCGACAGATTTTCCATGATCAAGGGCAATTTTCAACCCTGATTCTTCACTTGAAGCACCTGAAGTTGCCCGCACATCTAGGAGAGCTAAAAACACACAACATAACATAACCTAACATAAACAATTAAATCAATGCTGGAAACTTTTTGTACCACATGGGAAAGGCCACAGTACTTACCATATTTGAATCAGTCAAAATAGAGTAAAGTTCGGAGAGCCCCGATATTTTTTTTATTAAAATTCAGAGTTTAAATTATTCAGCCAGAATTAAACGTGCTTTTTTTTTTTTTTTTTTTTTTTTTTTTTAAGTTCATTATTCAGCCAGAATTAGATGTGCTTTGTTTTTTATTAAGGTTCAGAGCTTAAATTAATCGGCCAGAATTAAATGTGCGCTGTGGCGCATACACATTTGATGGAGAGAAAGATCTTATAGGTTTTGAAGAAGTTAGAACTGAGGAGAACCTTAGATCAGGCTCTTCAACTGCCATATGTCCTCCCTGCATTCTCTAGAGAGAGAGAGAGAGTGCGTGCGTGACAGTCTCCTGGAGGGAGGGTAAGTAGAGTAAGTGGTACGTGCTATATAATATTGTTAGGCATCAGCTCTGATACCAGTTGTTGGACATTAGCTCTGATGTCACTTGTTAGGCCCTTTTAAAGAATTAAGAGAAAATAATTACGGCAGCGGAAAAGTAAAATTGTGACGCACAGAAATTTACGTGGTTCACCCTCAACTGTTTAGGGCTACGTCACTGACAAATTCCGAATCATTCTTCCACTATGAAAAATAGTAGGTACACA
Organism: Jatropha curcas; assembly: GCF_014843425.1. The sequence goes on from NW_023590580.1 coordinate 263,498, forward strand.
AAGAGAGTAATATAAAAATAGTGACACACAAAGTGTTTCCCAAAAACACCCCGATACATTATCAAGACCGCAAGTAAAAGTTATAAGTAAAATAAGTGACACACAAAGTGTTATCCCAAAACACCAATTCTCCATAATTATATTTCCTACACTTATTATTTTTTTCCTCTCCTCCCTTCAATATTTAGGAAAATCTTTCTAAAAATAGTAGGTACACAAAGAGAGTAATATAAAAATAGTGACACACAAAGTGTTTCCCAAAAACACCCCATAATAATTTCCTCACTATTTTTCTCTCCCCTCATTTTAGGAAAATCTTTCTAAAACTAGATATCTCTCTTTACATTTTGTTTTCTCTCGTTTCTGTTGTGTGTCTCAAATGAAGTAAATCCTCTCCTATTTATAGGAGAGGTAATGTGAGAGCCGTGTGTGAGTTACACACGATTCTTCATTTATGTCATGGTTGGTTGCCAACTTTTAAATAGTTGGCTGGCAACTTTTTGACGTTTTCCTCTTTTTTTGTTTTTTTTTCTTTTCAATTGTGTGGGTCCCACTTGAGTGGACAACACCACAACAAATATATAGCTACTTTATTAGAGTGTTAAATTGATTGAGACTCAAAAGATTTTCGGTATGTCAAGCAGATGAAATGCCCAAAAAACACCCTATTCTGTTGTCTTGCTCAGAAGCCAATAGGTAATTCAAGTAAAGAGTACCATCAGCCAAAGTTAAAGTTCATTTGATTTATTTTGTAAAAAGAAAAAAAAAATTGAATTTCAAACTATTCAATCTTTTTAACTAATAATATATTAATTGGATGATAAATTATTTTAATCTTGATAATACGAATTCGAATTCCGATAAGTGTACTTATTAGGAGAGACAAATACCTTTATATTATACGCTCCGCATAAGGATTATATCTCCCGATTTTAATAAAATAAAGTTTGTTTCATGTTCATTAGTCTAATTGATAATTCCATAATAACCCTTCATTAAATAGTGGGAATAAAAATCTAGCAATAATTTGGATGATTACAATATGAGAAGGAGTTGTCATGTGCCTGTGGTAATAGCAGTTATGATTTGGCTAGTTGTTGTCCGATGGTTAGCTGCATCCTTAACAATTGGAAATTTAAAATTTATAAATACAGTTGCCAAATTGTTGGAAGGGTAGTTACAGTTGGGCATTCTGTCAACAATGCCTGGTGATGTTTCTGCAGTAGGTAGCTGGCCCCTGACCATCTGCCAACTAACCTCTTGATTTGTTTCCATTTGGCCGTTAGAGTTTTTTTTCTATATAAATTTTTTACTTACCAAAAAAAAAAGTGAAATCATTTATTCATTCATTTATTTTTGTTTGGAACACTTTTGGTGACTGAACTCAGTCCCATCTGCCTCTGTTACCTCATTCGAAGACTGAGAAGTCCCTTCCATGGACGGATCAATGACTGAGAAATCCCTCATTTCTAGCTTTGACAACACGTTCTACGTTTTCAACTTTCTGTCTATGAATTTCAACGTTTCTTGCAGTCACTGCCTGCTCCTTCTTTTCCATAAGGAACTTATGAAGCTTCTCTTCAAACTCCTCAATGCACGATTTAAGTACTGGTTTTGCAAACTTTTTACCCTGTTAACGTGAACAAGAAATGAACGTTAAAAGTTAGAATTTATAAATAAGGGGATGCATAAGAAAATAGAAATTTACTACCTTGTTGATTATGCTTCAATGGTCCATAACTGAATCCTCAGACACGACATGCTCATATGCACTGAACAAGTCTATGTGTTTTCTCATGCCCTTTTCAGTAAATGTCAACTGGAAGAGGCAGTAAGAGATATTCCCATTGCTATATAATTTCAGTTGCAAAGAGTTACTTGGGGAAAAAAAAGTACTATTATATTATCTTATTTGTTACAACAAATATATGTGAGGAAGTGATCAATTTATGATCATATGGAATCACAGCTCTAAAAAACTATTTATTTAACTCGAAGATGTTAAATACTTCAACTTGCAAAATTATTCTATTAAATATTCGAACTTATAAAATTAGATCGATTAAGCATTTATTAGATAGTTGTAAAAAATAAAAATTATCATTCCAAAAATTACATAACTACACATCATTGAATATTTTGTATATAAATACCAAAAACACAAAAAAAATGGTATTGCTAACGCGGAGAATGGTACACCAAAATTCATAACTTTAAAGATATAATATTAGGTTTCTAGCAAAATTAGGATGCATGAAGTTTTTTCTGAAAATTAGAGGGTCAAATTGATATATATCTAAACAATCACTTTATTCAAAAGGTGATATAATGCCACACCTAATACATTATTACATGCAAAATAACATATAATAATAGTACTGCATTTTGCAATAAACTCCTACATTGATTTAAAATTTTATTCTTTGGCCCTTCATATTAGCTTCATCCTTATTCAAAACACCTGTGAACCGGAGGGCATTTATTAGATTATAGTTGGTAGAATAGGAGTAGTAAAATTATCAATTTGTCCCTATAATTGACATACCTACATTACAGTACAGTTTGAAATATTTTTGGTAATAGTAAAATAAACCTAAAAACTATCAAAAAAAATTTGGTATTGGCCTAAACTGCGGAGAATGGTACAACAATTCATAACGGGTCGGTTAAAGATATTTAATTACTTAGGTTTTTCTTGAAGCAAAAGTTAGGAATGCACATGGTTATTATTCTTCTTGGAAATTATAGGAAGAGTGTGTCATAAATTGATATATATATAAAACACAACTAAGGTCACTTTATATCAAAAGGTATATACTGCCCAACACCTAATACATTCCACATCCGCAACCAATATAACATATCAATATAGTACTGCATTTTGCATAAACTCCTACATTGATTTAAAAGATTTTATTACTTTTGGCCCTTCCATATTAGCTTCGGGACTCCTGTATTCAAAACACTGTGGAACCCGAGGCACGCCCCGGAGATAATAATAGTACTGCATTTTGCAATAAACTCCTACATTGATTTAAAATTTTATTCTTTGGCCCTTCATATTAGCTTCATCCTTATTCAAAACACCTGTGAACCGGAGGCAGCCCCCGGAGCATCCACCAAATCAAGTAAGCTATTCCAATAATACCTCTGATCTTGATCAAGATAAATAATACTCCCTTCACTTGTAGCATTTCCTTCGGCCATTGATGATGAATTGTGATGATCAACAGAGGTGTTATAAACCATAATATCAGAAAGTCCGTCCACAATATTAATCCCATTAACATTTAAATTTGCTTCCATAAATGTATCCATAACCCATGTATTGTTGTTATCAGTAGTACTGTCATACGTACCAGTTCCATGCACTGTCACTGAGGTACCCATTAATGTTTCTTTCGCTTGCTCCATGCATTTCCATTCATTTTCTTCATTAATCGTTTCCCCTTTACTTGCAGTATTATTATTGCTAGACGTGAATTGAAGCTGAGGAATGATTAATGTATTCTCCTGTTTAAACCCACTAGATAATGCATTTTCTGGAAAATTTAACGTTGAAGTTGGGGACTCGAGGCTGTTGCCGGCACCAGAGAGAAAAAACATGCCGGAAAGCATACCTTGCCATGCTTTAAGCACGTCAAGGCATTTTGGTCTAACTGGTGGAGCTGCAGCGGCGTCACTGGTGGTTGGTTTGTTGAGGAAAGAAAATTGGTTATGGAGAGTTATGGAGAGGATTTGATGGGAGCTTGGCCTCACGGACTAATCTGGCTTCAGCTTCTAAACGAGCACTCTCCCATTGAGCCATGTGGCTTAGATTGGCAGCGTTCTTGGAGTTGCCGGTGCCGGTGGTGGAGCCGAAGGTGTCGGTTTTCGGCTTGTGGGTTACTGGATCTATACCCATTTTGTCTAGTCTTTTCTTGAGATGTGTGTTCCAGTAGTTCTTTATTTCATTGTCGGTTCTTTTAGGCAAGTGATTCGCTATAGCTGACCACCTGAGTTCAATTAGCGAAAAGAATCTGATAATAAAATTTGGTATTTCTATACATGTATCGTATAGACACGTTATATTTAATAAAATAACATAATAGTTCTACCAACAAGTTTGATCTGATTTTGGTGGGAGAATAAAAAATTTTTATGCTCAACTACTCAAATAAAAGATTATACCTCCTCTCATTATAAAAAAAAAATAATAATAAAAAAAAAAAAGTAACATGATGATTCCAAATAATTCGTTCTAGTTTCGGGATAGTATATTTTTTTAAAAGAAAAAAAATGATTTGCATTGACATGAATGATAAGACGACAAATAATTCGGGATAGTATCTCAAACTTGAAAAACAGTATAAGAGTGAAAGAGATGGCTCCTATTTTAGCTTGAATAAGAATGATAATGATCATTGATGGATGGTAGTAATTACTGTCTAGTAATGAATGTTATAGTCTGGTCAGTGGGACATCTTAGGGTGCTTCTTTTTCAATTTCCAATCCATCATCACCGTCTATTTCTCTTATATGCACCTTATAATGATTAGTTACTATCAGCTAAAAAAGACGGACTTCGTACGTTGTTAGGACCTGACACTTTGAGATGTGTGTTCCAGTAGTTCTTTATTTCATTGTCGGTTCTTTTAGGCAAGTAATTTGCTATAGCTGACCACCTGAGTACAATTAGCAAAAAGAATCTGATAATAAAATTTGGTATTTCTAGAGTTATATTTAATAAAATAACACAATGGTTCCATCAACCAGTTTGATCTGATTTTACTGGAAGAATAAAAAATTTTTATGTTGAACAACTCGAGGTAAAAGATTATACCTCCTCTTATTATAAAAAAAAAAAAAAAGAAGTAACATAAAGATTCCAAATAATTCGTTCTAATTTCGCTAGGGTAGGATATTTTTTTTAAAGGGAGAAATATGATTTGCATTGACATGAATGATAAATAGAAGACAAATAATTCGGGATAGTATCTCAAACTTGAAAACGAAAACGAGTATAAGAGTGAAAGAAATGGCTCCTATGTTAGCTTGCCTTATCAATAATGTATGGAGAGGAATAAGAATGTAATGATCATTGATGATAGTAAGTACTATCTAGTTATGAAATGTTATAGTCTGATCAGTGGGACATGTTAGGACGCTTTTTTTAATTTCCAATCCATCCTCACCGTCTATGTCTCTCATATGCAGCTTATAATGATTAGTTACTATCAGCTAAAAAAAGACGGACTTGGTATGTTTTTAAGATATGACACTTTGTCGGCAAGAAAAATGAAAGGAAAAAAAGAGAGAAAGAACAATAAGACAAGAAAATAATAAATGATTATATTATTTATTTTTTCTTTTTTTTTTTTCTACTTTATGTTTGGATTGAAAGGAAATATATAAAAAAAGAAAAAACGTCGTTATTTTAAATTTACAATTTGATATCTTGTTATAAATCTTTGAGGTTGGGAGAAGATAATAATGAATTTAGGCTTTTTCTCTAAATTGGAGAACTCCAATTTTATGGAATCCAATGGAAAATAGTTAAGATTTCATTCCTTTCAAATTTCCAAACAAGGGAATTTAGCTTTCCCTTGTTATGTTCCACTTTCATTTTCTTTCCTCTGTCTTTCTAAAAATTCCAACCAGCCTAAATAGTTGGTTTGAAACTAATTTTAGCCTAATTAGAACATAAAATCTTATATAAGATAGGCAAGAGGTTTGAAACTTGGAGTTGATACTCCTAATTGTTGAAATTTATATTTGGAGGGAAGGTAAATTTTTTGGAGGCTGTGAGCCAGGTACTATCTACCCTAATTCGAGCACCTATTTGTATAAGCAAGTGATGCAAATAAAAAAAAAATTCATATATAAATAACCTTATAATAAATATTTTAAGCCAATTCAAAGTTATAATATACGTCGAGTTTTATTTTTAATATGAATAATAGAGAGAAAAAAAGAAAACAGATATGTAAATAATAATAATAATAATAATAATAATAATGAGACTGAATTTGAAAACATAAATAAAATTTTATTTTCTGTATAAAAAGTGATTTGTAAAAAAGCTGAAAAAACAAATATAACCAGTTATAAATAAAAAAAACCAGAACAAACTGCTCTTAAATTATTAGTTCATACAAAAAGAAGAGCATAGAGACTTAAAAGTGGAAAAGAAATGATCTCACTTGTTTCCAAGAAGAGCATGGAGTTGAATAATGGTTTGTTCTTCCTGCAAGCTGAACTTTCCTCTCTTGATGTCAGGTCTCAAATAGTTTGTCCACCTAAGTCTACAACTCTTCCCACATCTTTGGAGTCCTATACATATCAAACATACATGAAAAACATGTCAATCCTATATATATCAAACATACATGAAAAACATGTCAATCTTTTTTTTTATCAGTAGAATAATCTTATTTTATTATTTTTTTAATCAAGTCACCAGCTTTGACAGGCAAAGTTTGCCAACTTCCATGGCCGTTTTGTTCTATCCAAGCCAAGAGCTTCTGGTCTTCTTCAGGAGTCCAAGCTCCTTTCTTCAGTCCTCCCTTTTCCCTGCGAGGAGATCGAACCATCTCTTTTTTGTTTTGGGGAGTTTATCAAATAAATTAAAGAAAAAGCAAGAACAGAATAGGTCAAGCTGAAACGAAAAATCAATGAGATTGTATACGTATATATATATTAATTATAAACAGCAAGAGTTTTTCTTTCTTCGTTTTAATAATGTATGGCCCTCCTATATGTATATTAATTGCAGAACAAAGTATGGAAAATGTGTATTTATTTATTTATTTAGTTTATTTAAGTGACTTTGGTGTGCAATTAATAAGTTTGCAACAGCTACATTACAGGCATGTCATAAATTGCCTTTCTGCTGCTGATAATTATTGTTATAAAAACTTTAATTTCTTATGAAAATCTTTCTCTGGCTATTGAAAGATAAAAGTGTTTTTGAAGTAGATTAGCCAATTGGTAACAACAATGTTGATCATAGCAGCAAGAATGAGGTTGATATGCATGGTGATGGCTGTTAAAATAAAATTTGCAGCTCTTTGGAGGGTAAAATCGATATTTCATTAAATTGTACTATAGAAAAATTAACAGAAAGGACTTTAATAGTTGCATGAAGTTAATCTTAGTTAGTAAATTAGAGGGACTATTAAATTAGTTTTTGAAAATATAAATCTTAGTAAATTAGAGAGATTGAATTGTAATTCTTCCTTAAATTAATGATTAACGTTTCAGTGTCTTTGATATATTTGTTCTGAGAACATTTATTTAAAGCTATTAGGAATGAGAGATTGAATACCTAACTACTTACACCATAACATACCCCATAGTACTTAACTATGCATAATACTAAAGTTTTGTACTACCAATCCAAGATGGCTTCTTCTAATGGTTAAGGTACTCTAAATCCATTATGCTCATCACATGATTGAATTGTGGAGCTGGCATCTTGAAACTTTAAACATAATCGTACTCCAGTATAAGAAGGATTAGTGTCCACCTTCGGTAAGTATTTTAAAGAGTAATAAATGATGTATTTCCAATGTTATCCTTGATTTTGTTATAATTTAAGAGATTTAATTATTTTTTTAGTTATTATGCAAAAACTTTTGGGAGAGGGGAGTATATGAGTAACTGTCACGACCCATTTCCGTGGGCCGGACCGGCACTAGGGCCTAGGTAAGCTTAAGGCCCCCGAGGCCCGTAAGGTAAGCTTAAGGCCCCCGAGGCCCATAGTAAACCTAAACCACTCAACTCAAGCATAGCACATCATTCAATAGGAACAGTAAGCCCATACAAGATAGGATATAAATTTTACATAATTCGGCCCAATTTTAATTATCTCAAACAAGTTTAGTTTGGGTCTAATCATAATCAATCACATTCATAATATGGCATACTGGTCCACCTGCATCTAATAACATAACAAACCATACATATAAGGTAACACATACGGCAGGCCCAACTGAAAACCCTACAACTGCGGAGTTCAACAATAATTTGAAACTAGAGTAGTATATGAAATTAATAATACAATTCTCAACTTATAATAACAAAAGTTATAAGTTTACTTTTGTAGCTCCGCGAAGAAAATGACAGAGCTTCAGTTGGATCAGCAATTTCCTACTACCTGAGAAGTTCGGAGAGAAGGGGGGTGAGTTTTGCAACTCAGTGAATAATAATAAATAATACACACCACATACAGTCACGCAAAATGCACCCTAATATTTTAAAATGAGCATACTGCAGTCATTCATATGGCACAACACTAGCACCCACAAGTAATGTCACCTTCAAGTAATCAAGTAAGTGGAAATTAGTCAGTGGCACCACCTGAAACCTGAAACCCAAGAGCCGTCCTCCACATGGCTCGCCCTCCTCGTACATGTGCACCAGGGAGCCGATCCCCATACGGCCAACTGGTCCTAAACCCACTGACCAAGTCCTCTCATTGTTTTTCCCAATTCTCTCTTTCCCTTTTTTTTCCATATCAACAGGAGGCAACTCGGTGGTCTCCATCCAATCTAGATCGTCAAGTGCTCACAACAGGAGGCCACCCTGCGAGCTACAATCAAATCTAGATTGTCAGGTGCGCAACAACAAGAAGCCATCCTGTGAATCTCCATATAATCTAAATCATCAGGTGCACAAGGGGGCGCCGATTTCCCATTTTCCCGGCCAACGGTCAAGTATTATATCATAACCGGATCCATATCACAGACCGTCCTCACAAACCCCTGGTGGTCCACTTCATCCCAATTCCACACAAACTTCATCCCAATTCCACACAAACAAGGCAACGTATAGCACAGCACAAGTAATCAAACAATGCTTTCAAAGTAATACACCAAATACATCCAAATGTACAATCATAAATATAATTATATAGTAACAGTGACATAATATATATTTAGGAAATAATTACTATGCAAATGCAATGTTGATATGCATTATTTATTATTACTCACAGTGAGGGAGAGCGAAGTCCTAGCTTTGATTCTGTCCTGGAGGAGCACTAGATGGACCTGGGCGATCTAAGCAAAGTAAGAATGACACAAAAAGAAATAATTATATCAGACAAAATATCTCCTTACCCTTCTAAGAATTTTATTTTATATTCTAAATTTTTCTACGTAATTTAATCTCGATATCTAATTTCTTTTCTGTACTAAAATTTTATCTTTCTATCTAGCTCTATTTTATTTGTTTTCGTTTGAATTATATTTTATTTCTTATTTTATTTTCTATTAAAATTTATTTTATTTTCTATCAAAATTTATTTTAAGCATCTCCTAAAATTGCCTATCTACCTGTTAAAATGTCAACAATATATCTAATATTTTCCAAATCACAACAGCCCATCCATCGGGCAAATCCAAACAATCAAATTCCATCCTCCATCAAATCTCAACATCACCAACACAATCCAAATCATATATTACAAATAACATTATATTTAATTATCTTTATTAAATCAACACTAAATTATAAAACTTTTAACTACTCAAATTAACCAAATTAAATTAATCACAACGTTAATTCACTACAAAAATAATAGTTTAATTTAATTAACTAATCATCACTAACATTAACTTAACTAAACTCATTAATTACAAATAATAAAATTAATTCATTACTAAATTAATTAACTACAATTAATAAACCTAATTTAATTAACTAACATTATTAACATCAACTAAATCAACTAACATTATTAAAGTTAAACTAACTAAATTTAATTAACTATCATTATTAATATTAAAGTAATTAACTAAAATATATTTAACTATCTAATATTATTAAATTAATTATCTAAAATTATTAAAATTAATTATCTATTTAATTATACCTAAAAAAATAGATGCTGGAATTAGTTGACCGGAAATGGAGGCTACACTTGCCGGAGTGAAGAGCAGGTGGAGGCTGGTGGCCGGAGGTGCCCTGGAGCAGCGGCAGAGCTGCTGTGACGCCGGCGGAGGTGACCGGTCTACGTGCTGGAGCGGCAGCAGTGGCAGTGGTGCCTTGACAGGGCTGTGGTGCTGCTGCAGGCGCGACAGAGGAGCAGTAGTCGCGATCTGAGCTTGCCGGCGCGACGTGGAGCTGCTCTGTGGAGGTGCGACTTGCGGCGACGAGCTACAGCAGTGGCGAGCGGTGGTCGATCTGCTCCAACGTTGCAAGCGCAGCACAACAGTAGGGAAGAAGGAAGAAAAGAAAAGAAAAGAAAAGGAAAGGAAAGGAAAGAAAAGAAAGAAAAGAAGAAGAAGAAGAAGAAGAAGAAGGGTGGTGGCGCTGTGGTGTTGCTGGGTGGTTGGAGACGTAGGGAGTGAGTGAGGAGAGATGAGGCATGTGCTGGAGAAAAAAAGAGGAAGAAGAAAATTCTAGATGGTTTGGGTCGAACCGGTTCGATTCGGTCCGATTCGGCCCAAATCTTTGGTTTTCAATGGTTTTCGACTTTCTCATTTTCAGTTCGGTTTCTCATAGTATTCACACTAAAATATTTATATTAATTTCCAGGCTGTCGATTCATTAAATTTAATTGAATAACTTTTGAAAATAAAAATTCGGGTTGTTTCAGTAACTAAGACAAATAAATTTTTATTTAAGAATAATTCTAAACATAATTTTGTAAAAAATTCAATTGAATTTCTTAAATCAAATTACGACTAGACATACTAAACATGAAAAAAAACATGAAAAATTCATTTATAAATAAATTCTTTCAGTTACGAACTGTTCCCAGAATACATCTTTTACTGTAGCAGCACGGCCCATAATACATCATTTACCGAAGCACAGCAGGCTCTCGATTGCCAGGCTTAGGGACTGTTCCCAGAATACATCGTTTACTCTAGCAATTGCAGCGGTAGGCGCTTGAAAGTTATTTGAGGCCTCCTTCGATGAAGATAAATTCGTGTCCCCATTTCCACCATTCCTGTGATTTGTTTTTTTTTTTTTTTTTTTTTTTTTTTTTTTTTTTTTTTTTTTTCTTTTTTTTTTTTTTTTTTTTTTTTTTTTTTTTTTTTGTTTTTTTTTTTTTTTTTTTTTTTTTTTCTTCCCATGTGCATTCCTCCATCGAGTGATTTCTCATAAAGACTTTAACCATAGGAATCTCCTTAGAACCGAAGTTTAAACGAATTCTGAAAATCGAGAATACTAATCGGTACTTCTTCATACGTCAAATCTTCACCCCACCTGAATCTCCTGCGGCTCTACGGCTCTAACACATGAGATGGATCAGGAACGTACTTCCGTAGCATGGACACATGAAATACTGGGTGTACATGAGAAAACTCGTTAGGCATGTCCAACTGGTAAGCCACTTCTCCAATTCTTGCAACTACAGGATACGGTCCAATATACCTCGTAGCTAGTTTTCCTTTCTTACCAAAACGGAGAACACCTTTCATAGGAGATACCTTCAGAAAGACCAAATCTCCCACTTGAAATGTCACCTCTCTGTGCTTAGGGTCAGCGTAGCTCTTCTGCCGATCAAATGCTGTCTTAATCCTGTCCCGAATGATAGGAACCTTTCAGATGTGATTTGAATCAACTCAGGCCCTACCAGTTGTCTATCTCCTATTTCCCCCCAATAGATAGGAGACCTGCATTTTCTGCCATACAGAGCTTCATAAGGCGCCATGCCGATACTTGCTTGGTAACTATTATTATAAGCAAACTCGATCAATGGTAAGTGCGTGTCCCAAAATCCTCCAAAATCTAACACGCACATCCGAAGCATATCCTCCAAAGTTTGAATGGTCCTCTCAGATTGCCCGTCAGTCCGCGGATGAAAGGCTGTACTAAAGTCAAGCCGGGTTCCCAAAGCTTTCTACAACGACTGCCAAAATCTCGAAGTGAACTGCATTCCCCTATCAGAGATGATAGATACCGGAACCCCATGAAGGCGCACTATCTCTTTAACGTACAACCTTGCCAACCTGTCAGCATTATAAGAGGATCTCACTGGTAAGAAAATCTCACACTGGTAGAAATGAAGCTGTCTTGGTAAGTTCGAATCCACTATTACCCAATTGAATCATAGCCTCCTGGCGTTTTTCGGGTAGTCCAACCACAAAGTCCATAGTGATCCCTTTCCATTTCCATTCTGGTATCGGTAAAATTTTGGCATTAATCCAGAAGGTTCCTTTGATTGCTCTGCTTTTACCTGCCTGACATGCGAGACTTTTGGATACGAATCTGCTACATCTTCTTCATTCCAGTCCACCAATAATTCTCCTTCACATCCCCGATACATTTTTGTAGTACCCGGAATGCACATTATAAGCAGCATTAGTGGGCTTCATCTAAGATCTCCTTCCTAAGATTATCGACATCGGTACGCAAACACGAGTAACCCTTCCTGAGTAACACCATCATTGTCGATTACAAAGTCTCCTGACACCAGTGACTAGCCTCTTGCATAATTCTTTGTAACTTTGTGGATCCCGGTCCTGACAGCTTTAAAATTCTGTCAAACAGCATCGGTCCTCATTCTTGAAATGAGCAATAGACAGTTTGAAGTAGGAATTTCCAAGTTAAGGCCTTCATCAAGCCAAGCCATCCAATCCCCGGAATTAACGGCCTTCTTTCAAACCCGAAATATGAGCTAAGACTTCCCAAGGATTTTCCGAAACTTAAAAGCATCTGCTACCTACATTAAGCCTTCCCGCGTGATACTGAATAGTACAATCATAAAATCTTTAAGAAATTCCATCCAGCGTCGCTGTCTAAATTTCCAGATCCCTCTGATCGAAAATGGTAACTTCAACCTTAATGATCGGCTGAAGATTTCACAAGTCACACCGTACAAGTAATGCCTCCATATTTTTAGTGGCGAAAATGATAGCTTGCCCATTTCCAAATCGTGAGTGGGATAATTCTTGTCAATGTTTCTTCAACTGTCTGGAAGCATACGCATGCACTCGACCATGCTTGCATTAAAACACATCCCAACCCATACTCTGGATGCCACACAAAACACCACGTAATCCTTCATGCACCTGATGGCAAGGCCTAAATACCGGACTTGTGGTTAAGCACTCTTTCAAACTTCTGGAAAACATTGCTTCACCAAGAATCGGACCATACAAAACTTAGATTCTTCTGTTTGTCAATTCTGTAAATTGGTGCTGCTATTCGAGAAAGTCCTTGCACAAAACGGCGATAAATAGCCAGCTAAACCCAGACAAGCTGCGAATTTCAGTGACATGGTAGTGGTCTCGGCCAATCGACTGATTGCCTCAATCTTCTTGGATCAACCCTGATTCCATCCTTAGATACCACATGACCCAAGAAATGTTACAACTTCTCCAGCCAGAATTCACATTTAGAAAACTTGGCATATAAACTGATGCCTCCCTCAAAGTTTGTAGCTAGCAATTTCTCAGATGATGACATGATCTGCTTCAGTTCTAGAATAAACTAGAATGTCCCATCTATGAACACAATCCAACGAACACGATCACAAACCGGTCCAAGTATGGCTTGAACACACGGTTCATCAAATCCATGAAAGCTGCTGGGGCATTTGTGAGTCCGAAGGACATGACAAGAAATTCATAGTGACCGTACCTGGTCCTGAAAGCTATTTTTGGAATATCTTGTTCTCTGATCTTCAGTTGATGATAACCAGATCGAAGGTCAATCTTTGAGAAACATGTAGCCCCTTGCAATTGATCGAACAGGTCATCAATTCTAGGAAGCGGGTATTTGTTCTTCACAGTCACCTTATTCAATTGCCGATAATCAATGCATAGGCGAAGCGAACCATCTTTCTTCTTCACAAACAGGACTGGAGCACCCCAAGGTGAAGTGCTCGGTCTGATGAAGCCCTTATCTAACAATTTCTGCAACTGTTCTTTCAACTCTTTTAATTCCGCTGGTGCCATACGATACGGTGGCATGGAGATAGGTTCTGTGCCAGGAATCAGATCAATACAGAATTCAATTTCCCTGTCTGGAGGAAGACCAGGTAATTCTTCTGGAAACACATCGATACTTTCGGTGAACTTCCAAAATGGTCTTTGGTCCGGTTGGACTGTTTGCAGTCCGAAAAAATTGGCTCTTTGAGCCTCAAAATTTGGGTATTCACACCTTTCCTCAAAAATTTTCTAGCGCTGATTGCAGAAATCAGATTATAAGGAGCTATATTCTTATCTACCCTATAAACAAGTTTCTTGCCATCTGGTAGATTGAAAACAATTTCTTTCCTTTTACAATGGACCTCTGCATCATACTTTGCTAACCAATCCATTCCCAAGATCACATCAAAATCTATCACATCTAAGATAATTAAATCTGCGGGTAAGTCTGCGCCTTCAAGATCAATAGGACAGTTTAAAATGATTGAATCAGTATAAATAGGTTCACTTAAAGGGGCGTCGATAATCGCAGGGAATGTCTAACTGATTGAGCATTCTTGTTCTATTTTCACAGCAAACCTAGGAGATGCAAATGAAATGGTGGCACAGGGTCAAATAGTACTGTGGCTTCCAAAGAAAACAAATAGTAAAAAGTAACTGCCACCCAACGGCATTAAGATGCCTGAGCATCTCCCTGTGTCAAGTGGAAGAGTCGGGGTTGTGCTCCAGAAGCAATGCAAACTCTGTCCTGAACTCTGGCCTCCTGCCTACCAACAGAACCCACGGCCCTCCCTGCTGGCCACACGGCCCTGCTGGCCAATAAATCTAGTACTAGATGCCGACGGTGTAGAGAAAGGAGGTCTAGACACACTACCCATGGAAGACTGGGGTGGCACGGTTCGTGACTGAAGTGAGCAATCTCTGGCATAATGTCCCGTCTGATGGCATCTGAAACAGACAATAGCATCAAAATTACACATTCCTTTATGAGCCTTGCCACACCTATGACAAGCAGGTATACTAGGTCTGCTGCTGCCTGAACTATGCCCACTACTAGAACCACTTGAATAAGCACTCCTTCTCGGCCAAAATTTCTTCTTATCCTTCCTTCTACTGATACTTCCCTTGCCTTGGAAGAGAGAGCTCGAAGATTGTGTACCCATAAGAAAAGACCCGCTCATACCTGGCACACTCGGATCCCCTGACTGAGTTGTTGTTCTGTTACCTCTTTTGCCTGAAATAAACCCATCAAAAATGTATTTATTTTCCATCTGCCGGGCTGAGTCCACAATGGCACTAAAGTCTTGATCCCTTTGCTGAAACAAAGTGGCATATATTGCATTTAGCCCGCTAACAAATCTATATACTTTAGTGCCTTCATCAAGTATGGACCCCGGAGCATATCTACTCAATTCGATGAACTTGGTGGCGTACTCATCCACCGACATATCCCCTTGAACTAAGGATTCGAATTCTCTCATTTTGGCTCTTCTAGTTCCTTCCGGCACAAAATGGTTCATAAAGAGTGTCGTAAATTGTTCCCAGGACATCCCAGTGACAGCATGCTGTATATAATCCCGAAACCATGCTTCTACTATTCCCTCCATTCTACGGCCGGCAAACACAATGGACCTTTCATCATCACAGCCTAGCTCAACACAAAACTCCCTTATTCTAGCCAAAAAGGAATGAGCATCTTCAGTGCCTGTAAACTTGGGTGGTTTGTACCGAATGAATCTGTCATACAGAGGTTATCAGTAGCAGCCCTCGGAACAGTAGAAGGTGGAGCCAGTTGAACTGGTTGTGCTACTGGATCGGGCATAGGTGGATGCATCTGTTGCTGTTGCTGTTGCTGAGCTTGGAAGAATTGTTGCTGCATTAACACATTATTCATTGCTGCTGTTATAGCTTATTGTAGCCCGGTCAATAATGTGTTCATTTCAATTGGAGTTCCCGCCATATTATCCTCATTCCCACCTTCTTGGACACCTTCATTCTGATTATTTACATTCCTAGCAGATTTACTCTTTCGTCGTCTTCGTCGTCTAGGAATAACTGAATGCCCAGAAGAGACTTCATCAGGAACATCTCGCTCCGTGTTATAATCAGGAGCATCTTGCCCCATGTTGTCGAGTGCTCTCCCCCTATTCTTCACCATGCTGAAATTCAAATACCCCTGTCTTTCACCATGCTGAAATTCAACAGTACAAAGGTAGAATTATAGAATATAACGCATTCTATCCCTATTCATATCAATTACATTATAACCTAACTGAAAATAAAGGACTCATACGTGATCAAGCTGATAACTTAAGAGGCAAGAAGAAAACTATATCAAGACGTGACGGAAATAACTCCGGCAGTTAATCTCTAGACTCCTAAACTTATGCTTCTGAATACCACCTTTGCTCCGAACCCATTTCCGGGGCCCGGAACCGGCACTAGGGCCTAGTAAGCTTAAGGCCCCCGAGGCCCGTAGTAAGCTAAAAACCACTCAACTCAAGCATAGCACATCATTCAATAGGAACAGTAGACCATGCAAGATAGGATATAATTTACATCAATGCGGTTCCATATTTTAAATTTTCTGCAAACAAAGTTTAGTTTTGGGGCCTATCATAATCAATCACATTCAATGAATATGGCATACTGGTCCACCTGCACCTATAAACATAACAAACCCATACATAATATAGTACCACATACGGCAGGCCCCAACTGAAAAATACACGCGACCCTACAACTGCGGAGTCCAGCAATAATTGAAACTAAGTAGTGTATGTAATTAATAATACCAAATCTCAAATTATAATAACAAAGTTTATAAGTTTACTTTTTTGTAGCTCCGCGAGGAAAATGACAGAGCTTCAGTTGGATCAGCGACCTTCCTACCTACTAACCTGACAGGGTTGGAGAGAAGGGGGGGGTGAGTTTTGCAAGCTCAGTGAATAATAATTAAATAAATACACACCACACACATTCCACGCAAATGCATCCTAATATTCTAAAATGAGCATGCTGCAGTCATTCATATGGCACAACACTAGCACCCACAAAGTAAATGTCACTTCAAGTAATCAAGTAAGTGTGAAATTAGCAGTGGCACCACCTGAAACCACCAACGAGCCGTCCCTCACACATGGCTCGGGCCCTCCTCGTACATGTGCACCAGGGAGCCGATCCCCCATACGGCCACTGGTCCTAAAACCTCACTGACCAAGTCCTCTCATTGTTTTTTTCCAATTCTCTCTTTATCCTTTTCCATATTCAAACAGGAGGCAACTCGGTGGGTCTCCATCCCAATCTAGATCGTCAAGTGCTCAACCATTTGGAGGCCACCCTGCCGAACTACAATCAAACCTAGATTGTCAGGTGCGCATCAACAAAGAAGCCATCCTGTGAACTTTCCATATAATCAAAATCATCAAGGTTGGCACAAGGGGCGCCGATCCTCCCATTTTCCCGGCCGACGGTAAGTTAATGCATACAATAACTCGATCATATCACTGAACGATATCCTGGCAATGTCGACAGACCGTCCTGCACAAACCCCTAGTGGTCCCACTTCATCCCAATTCCACAAACAAGGCAACGTATAGCACAACACAAGTAATCAAAACAAATGCTTTTCAATGTAATGCACCAATACCATCCAAATGTACAATCACAAAATATAGATTATGTAGTAATAGTGAACATAATAATAATATATTTTAGTAAAATAAATTACTTATGCAAATGCAATGTTGATATGCATTATTTTATTATTACTCAACTGTGATGGAGAAGCGAAGCTCTAGCCTCTGAATTCTGTCCTGGAGGAGCACTAGATGGACCCCCGGGCGATTAAGAAGTAAGAAATGACACAAAAGAAAATAATTCTTAATCAGAACAAACACCTCATTACCTTTCTAAGAATTTTATTTATATCTAATTTTCTACGTAATTAAATCCTCGATATTTAAATCTTTTTCTGGCACTACACTTTATCTTTCTATCTAACTCTATTTAATTTGTTTTCGTGTTGAATTAATATTTATCTCTTATTTTATTTTCTATAAAAAAATTTATTTTATTTTTACCGAATTTCGGCAAGCATCTCCCCTAAAATAATTGGACTATCTACCTGTTAAAATGTCAACAATATATCTAATATTTCCAAATCATCCATCGGGCAATCAATCAATCAAATTTCCATCCTCCATCAATCTCAAAATCACCACAGAATCCAAATCATATATTACAATAACATTATATTTAAACTATTTTAATTAAATCACACTAAAATTACAAAGCTATTAACTACTCACATTTATCAAATTAAATTAATTACATTAATTCACTACAAAACAATAAGTTTAATTTAATTAACTAATCATCACTAACATTAACTTAACTAAACTTAACTAAACTCATTAATTACAAATAATAAAATTAATT
>NW_023590581.1:0-29905 GCF_014843425.1 Jatropha curcas
AAAAAAAAAAAAAAAAAAAAAAAAACGGAAGAGAAAAGAATCCTATAGGATTCATCCCCAAATCATTTTCAAAAAACAGAATAACTATTACTTTGCTAAACTTTTGTGATACCTTAAGTCACTTCTAATTCATAGTATGATTGTTTGATTTATACTGTAAAGGTTAGGACGGTCGCCTCCGGCACGAATGCTCGGCAATCCACCGTCGGGTCTTTTCGGGAATCGGGCCGGTGGTGTTACATTTCATGCAGCCAAATATACATAACCACAACCGTGAGAAAATCATCGACTAAAGGTTAATAAAATATTTTTTCACTCACCCAAGAGGGAAACCATCACAAGGACCACATATATCAGTGTGTATAAGTTCAAGCAATTCAGCTACTTTCTTGTGGCTGGATTCTTAATTGTGCTTAGTTTTTTGCTTACCTTTAATGCAATCTATACACACGCCCAGTCATTGAAATCCATTTGAGGTAAGATTCTCACTTTTTCACTAACCTAAATCGCTTTCTTTCGTTATGTGACCTACTTATGATGCCACAACGAAAGCAGAACAGTTGATTATGTACGTTTACGTTTATTACTCTATATTGTGTTCAACATTAAACAGGGATTCAATAATATTCAGCATCAAGATTTAAAACGATATAAACCATCAATCAAAGTAACCAGAACCGTAATAGTACTCTATGTTTGTATATGAAAAAACAACCATTAAAATCTTTAAAACTCGAAACCAACATTTAATTCAACCTGCCTTTAATAAGAAACTAGATTTCTAGCAATATAGGAACATAGAGACAACGCTTTTCAAGATCAATAACAACCAGTGTTCCAGGATCAATCTATAAGTCCAATTCCTTTCTATTCGTGCCTTATTCTGTTTTTCCATGTAATAGGGAACTTTTCAGTTTTCGTTTATGGTTCGGATTGAAAGAATATCCCTTAAATATATAGACACATGAGCAGTTTGCACTAGAATCAACCACAGATATTATTAGGCACTTCAGTAAGATTTGATTCAAAAACATACTGGAACAATAAAGTAATACATTTTTTTCAAACCAACATCTTCATTCTAGGACCAGTCCTTTATTGAATTGACCATTCTTCCTACAGAAGTAGCACTTCAATCCTATGGATTTGGCCTCATTTAACCTTCATTGGGGCACTGTCCGTTTTCTTGCCTTTCTCCCTGATTTGTTTGCTTGCTGGGCCTGGCTAGCTCCATTATGAAATGTGAGATTGACGGCAGTGTTCCTTCATTGCTTTAATTCTCCCTTCCTCTTGTATCCCAGACATCCGCGCCCTACCTGATTTTCCGAATGTTCCATTTTTCCTTAAGGGCTGTTGTAAATTCACCGGAAGTGACCAACTCAAGGAAGTGCAGTTTATAATAAATTGAACTCAAACGGATTCACTCACATCCATTCCCATTGATTTCAGTTTGGCTGCCAAATTCTTGCATGCCAATCAACAATGACATCGAATGGATTCGTGACCCAATCAAAACTTCTTGGTCGTACAGCTCGACTCATCAGGATCTTATGATGGACCTAGTCAAGCTATGCCGATTGGGAGTGGTTCCTTAATTTTCAGCATGTACTCTTTGCCATTGTTTGTTCTGGCATTGATGGCTTAACAATTTTTCACCATTGTCAATACCTCATCTAAGTTCAAGCTTAGCCTGTAGACCGCTTCCCAAGCCATCAATAATGAGACTTGTCAGATTCCTAGTGCTGGTCTCTGTTAATGGTTGCTGTTTTCAGAGACAAATGCCCAGATCCAAGCTCCAGAACGTCCTAACTGTAATGGATTTGGTTCGGTACCAATCGAGTATAGCTTCAATCCATCTGAACTTAATCACCCATACCATAGCAAACATGTTTAAAAGAAAGCTGCAACATTTATATCATGATTACTTCATAGTTTAATACTTTGAGTAACATAAATGGCATCTCAAACAAATAACAACCTTAATTCTGGCCATGCTAGATTCACCTTGGTAATATTTAAATGCATGATCTTTAAGCAATAATGATGCCAAGAAGAAAATATTTTAATCAGACTTTCATTGATGTGGAGCAACTTGGACCTTTTATGCAAGTCAGAGAGAAGCACGCCCGCTGCTTCACTAACAACACCCCCCGTGTAACATCCCTTCCCGGTCCACCGTAAACCCGAATCAAACCTGACGTCGAGGGACGCTACAACTGGTTAACTGTTATGGCCTGCATTAAATCATAATGTATATTGAATATAATAGCATGCCTGAATTGTTGTTTACAAAAACAAATGTAATCGTATATTTACAAAATATGCATACTAGTTTTACAAAAGGGAATGGGCCAACTGTGTGCCCTGTACATGCCATGAAAACGGAGAGACAAAAAGGTACACATCCAAATGAGTAGCTACCTGAAACTGAGTCCTTCTACAGATGAACTGCAGCAGTTGTAAGCTTGACTCTCTACGGCTCCACTCAGAACCTGCGAAGTTTAATACAGGTAACTCGCTGAGCAATAAAGCTTCCAGTGGATAATTCTCAACAGATAAAGAAACAGTTAAGCACATACAATAGGTAGAATAAGCATGTAAATGCAATATGGATAATTAAGCATATAACGCACATATCGCATGATCCTTTCATTATACCTTTGAATTATCTTTTGTACTGTTTGTAATAAATGTATGATTCCATGATGTTACTGTAAGATATCATGTATGGGCTCCTAAGGTTTATAGTGAAACCGAAGTGACTAAGAAAAACTGTCAATGAAACTGGATGAATACTGTATGCTTGGGCTGCTAATGGCCCATATATAATCATATCCACTCAAACGGCCTGTAGCCGGAGTATCAAACTGTATGGCGGCTTGCAGATCTGCTATCCTAATGTCGCGAACATAGCCTTATCTACAATGGTTTCTACCTAACCTAATGGACGCATAATGTTGGTATGTCAATAATATAACACAACATCATATTGTCATAGCCCTGACCTGGTCATATTGTCCCGCTTTAGGCTTGCACCCTCAACGGATTTGTCCCTCTCAAAAGGCAGGCTTGCAAACCCCCGCCCAAAAGCGCGCTAACCAAGTTAGAAAGCTACCCTCTTATGTATAGATCGTTACCCCGTCCTTAACCGATGCTGGGATTTTGCTAAGGGTGTGCTCTGCGCCTTGCCAATACACCCCCTTGGGAATAGCATCCTCGCTAAGCGGTTTCCACACCGGCAGACGGGCACAGGGCCGGCTCTGATACCAATTGTCATAGCCCGACCTGGTCAGTATTTCCGCTTTAGGCTTTGTGCTTAACCTCACGGATTTTGTCCCTCAGGCAGACTTTGCAACCGCCCAAAAGCGCGCTAACCAAGTTAGAAGCTACCCCTCTATGTATACGATCGTTTACCCCGTCTTAACCGATGTGGGATTTGCCTAAGGTGTGCCGGCCTTGCCACATCTACACCCCCATAGCCCGACCTGGTCCAGTATTGTCCCGCTTTAGGCTTGCAACCCTACGGATTTGTCCCTCAGGCAGACTTTGCAACCCGCCCATAAAGCGCGCTTTTGGGGCGGGTTGCAAAGTTTCCTGCTGAAGGGACCAATCCGTGAGGGTGTGCCAAAGCTAAAGAGGACAATATAACTGACCATGGTCAGGCTATGACAATATTTCATAGTTCATAACTTCAAATCCATAATGTTTTATTTGATTTCACATCAATTTGCATACTTGAATGTTGTTTTGATACATTTCTAATGTTGTATTTTGGTGTTAAAATGATTGGAGGCATATAAGTGAAGCAACGGAATTACAATTGCATTGAAAATGAAATCAATGTGCATCGAAACAAAGTGCGAGCGCGCACTTGAAGAGTCCGCAGCGCGTAGAGTGCAAATGAAGGAGATAGTGAGTTCCCAGGCCAAATTCCGCGAGCGCGCACTTGAAAGTCGGCGAGCGCGTAGAGTGCAAAATGAGAGACAGTGAGTTCCCAGGCCAAAATTCGCGAGCGAGCGATGAAGGTCGCGAGCAGCTTACAGCCAGGGCCAAAGTTACGCGAGCGCCGTACTTGAAATTCGCCGAGCGGAGACTGTGCCAAATAAGAGTCAGAGAGTTTCAGGTGAAGTCGCGAGCGGCATTTTGAAAAATCCCGAGCGCGAGAAGGCAACGTCGAGGTTCGTCATTGCGATTCGCGGCCTGCGCTTCGCGTTTTTCAGCCTGCATAGTCGTTACTCTTTTGGTCATCAATCTCTTCAAATTATACCAACTTCCGATTTGGATTGAATTCCAAAAATCCATGTAAGCTAAACATAGAGGAACAAATAACTCTTCTTATGACACTTCCTAATTCCATCATTAAATGGGTCAAAATCAAGATGAATTTCAACTGGTAAAAATTTTCCAGTACCAGTAAAACTCCCCTGTTTTCAGCATAGACTCTCAAGTTTATTCAATACTTCCCCTGTTTTCCTCAGCCATACCATTGTCTCCACTCAACATGAAGCAATTATCTGTCTCATTAGCAACCACCACACAATTCTCATATAAAGAATGGTAAAGGAAAAGAGATATCAAACCTTTTTACTCCACAAAGCTTGAGTTTCTTACTTCTTTTTTTCTACAACTCTTTGAACTCCTCACCTATAAATAAGATTCTTAATGAATTCTAAAATTAATAGCAACAAATGATTCAATTATGAAACTTCAAGAAGGTTTACTTACTTGGATAGAAGAAGAAGTTGAAGTTAAGGCTTAATACTACCATTAAAATTGAAACGGAAGGTGGAAGAGGAAAGAAAAATAGAAATGAAGAGATGAAGATAAACGATGAAAATGGGAAAGTGAAGTGGATAATCACGGGGTAGCACCATAAAATCAAGGGATTTTTTTTATGTAAAACTTCCTAAATGGGTACCTCAATTAGCCAAAAGGCTATCCACTTAATACCCAAGCTTGAATCTTTTACATGCAAATAAATCTCACCCATATGGCTTTTGATCTTTTCTCTCACTCAAATAACTCCACTTATACAAACCCCATTCTACCCAACCGGCGTTTGGTTCAACTCGACTCAACTCAACTACCTCAACTCTATGCTAAGATCCCGACTCGTAGGATGTCACACCCCGTGCTCCTCTCTAGAAGTCAGGGCACGCCCGTACCACATTACAGCATACCCATGCTTTCTCTCTGGAAGTCCATAGCACGCCCGTGCTTAAATCTGCAGCACAGAGTTACCCAGCCCGAGCCTCCTTTCTGGAATCCATTACTCCCTTTTTTTTTTAACTAATTCAATAATGCTCCACTACAATATGCATGTTATCTTTGGATTCAACATTCATATTAATTAGTCCAATCATAAGTCTCTTTAATGCCATTGATTATTTAATGGTCTACATTTGGTTAACCTATACAAATTATAATCAACTCATCTTAATTGTTCATTTTAATACTTTCACTGTCATTTAGGCATCACAAAACATGAACAATTGACAGATGCCATAATCAATGTCTAAACAAATCCAAACCAAGGCACTTTGGTGACTAAACAAGTTTCCCATTCATCTAAACATTGATTTATGCAAAACTTTTATGAGATTGAATTAAGATCTCAAAATTTAATGGGAACATAACCATCAAAATATGTTCTATAAAACATTTCTTCTACTAAATAACAACATAATAATTTTATAGAGCCATAAAGAAAACAAACAGCTTTTCAATTTCTATAATTTTTGGCTTCGCTTGTACCAAATAAATCACTTTCACAATACGAAATTCAATTTTCATTAATTAGCAAACAAAACACTATCAAACATCTTAGAAATAGGTCACAGGTTCTGATACCACATATTGAACTCAAATCTTTAATATAGCATAGATTATTGTTCATTAGAAATTTGTTTGACAGGAATCATACAATAATCCGAAACGTACCTTGTCCATAACAGCAGATCTATGTTATGGATTGCCTCGTTGCGCAATTCGATTCTCACTGTAACAACAGATCTATTTTTCCTCCTTCTAGCCTTCTTGTCCGTAAGTTTTTCTCTCCAATTGTCAGAGATTTATCACAAGCTAACGGGAGTTTTTTTTTTCAACACTCTCTCACGACACAAATTCAACATCGTAGTGTTTTCAGGCAGTCATCAACACTCTCTATATTTTGTTTTCTTTTTCTGTGTTAACCTTAAGCTGTTGATTCCTTCTATCTCTTTAATAAGGCAGAGACACCAGGTATAACCCTAACTCGTTCTTTATCCATTAAGCCTAAATACCAATCATCTTGGGCCACAACCTTAATTAGAACTGCCCTTTAATCAATGGCCACATATAGATTATTAAATACTACAATATCCACAACAATATAAATGTAATATTTTATTTTTATTTGCCAATTATATATCAAGATTTTTTGCAGCACTTTTGTGGATTTTCTTTGTCTTATCGCGGTGCTATAAATTTCTGTGAAGTCAGAAAGCTTGTCTATCAAATTAGAAATATATTTGACGAAATGATAAATTCTCCAATATTTTTAAATTTAAATTATATTTAGTCCCTAAGTTGAAATTTAATACCAATATTTTGGTTTTTGTGTCTAATAGCTAATAAAATTAGTTAATCATCGAGTAGCATAAGAATGATAAAAGATTTATTTAAAATATAATTATTTTATTTGAACGATTAAAGCCTTTAGTATTGATCTGATTGAACTTAGATATATTTTTTTTGCCTTAGGCATCTTAGCTCTCCGCTTAGAATGAGCATCTGATTAAGACTTTCGCATCTCTATCCAATTTAGTTGGAGTAGAGCAATGATTAGCTTGATTATATTACATGCATGGGATGTTTTTCATGAAACTTACTATTCCTCTTCACTTAATGAAAAAAAGTCACAGGGTGTTTTTTAATGAGCTTTAATTTTAATGAAGCAATATGTATCTCAATTCTTGAAGTTTATCCTTATGCGAATTTTTTCGTTATGCTTTTTGTGGTCTTTTGAAAATCAAGTTTAAATTCTTCTAGTGATTTTATTGGTCTTGAAGTCTTATTGGGCGCATTTTTTTTTTACATCTACCTCTGACCTTGGATCCTTACTAAGCAGTGCCAAACACTATGTGATTCTCTCTCTCTGTTTTTTTTTCTTCTGTTTTTTTTTTTGGGTAGAGGATAGTAAGTTACTAATGATAAGTACGTAAATATTTATATTGGATTATGATAGTTAAATATTTATTTATTTTTCTCCATTTCAATAAAGACAAAGCTTATTTTGTTAATTAAACGTTTATTGCCTTAAATTTTTTAATTCTCTATATTCATGATAAAAGCGCAGATAGCACAACTAAATGGAGGTCAATAAAATCGACTTAAGCGGTCCATAAACATTCCAATCAGTTCGGACATACACAATTCTTCAAGTTTAGACTCAAGCTTGTCCATAAACATGTCCATTGATCGGACATAACGAATTTCTCCAATCTCGATTTAAGCAGTTCATGAAATCAGTGCATCAGTTTTGGACATTAATCAATTCTCACACTTCGGACTTAAACGGTCTATAACAGTCCTAGTTTGGATATAACCAATTCTCCAATTCAGTCTTAAGCGCGTCTATAAACAGTCCATCAGTTTTGGACATAATAGTCCGATTAACTCCGGACTTAAAGCCGTCCACAGCTCATATTTTAAACAGTCCATCCATTCAATATTTAAACATTTTTGTAAATAATAAATGACCAATGATTTTTTGGGGGGACTCTAGTATATACAATAATAAAATACAGAAAGAAAAATATATAAATGATTATGAAAGGATATTAGACTTCCCAATAAACTCTAACTAATAAGGTCATAAGATTCCTATAATCTTTATCCTATCATATAATTTTAATCTTGACTCTAATATAAATACCCTAAATTTACTCCAAGCGAGGACGAATTCTCGATTCTCTCAATCCTCAAATTTCTGACAGTTTAACATAAGCTTTTTTTTTTTTTGGTGAAAATCTGGCGTGGCTCTTGTTAATAGAAGAAAACCACAACGCTAACAAGAGACCTTCATGTGTTTTGGAAGCTTTGATAAAGGTAAAAGAAAGCATGAATATAAGCCTCTCTCTCTCTCTCTCTCTCTCTCTCTCCTCTCTCTTATATATTATATATTAATATATTATATATATTATATATAACTAGGTGGTCCTCTGTGCTTCACACTGCCTTATAATAATTATATTTTTTTATTTCAAATGTAAGATATATATGTTAAGTAAATTATAGAAATTCATTTTTTTAGGAAAAAAGTGACTGGATTTATTATTATGTATAAAGTCTTGTAGGTATAAAATAATTTAAATTCTTTATTTTTATTTTTGTAGAGGTTTATCTAATTGGAAGTATATAATCAAAAAAACTTATTAAAACATAATAGTCAATTCATTATTGCATAAAATATATTTAAATCTTTTGAAATTGCACACACTCAAATCCTTGTGAAAATAAACAAAATAAAACTAAGCTAAGCAAAATATAAAACGAAAATGAAAAAACAAACCAAGTAAACAATTCAAACAAAATAATGAAATGTCTCAATGTTTTTCTTCCAACAGACAATATATGGAAAGATATTAAGTTAAAGTAAAGAATTAAGTTAAACCTTTTAACAATAGAAAGAAATTTAAAAATTTTATATAAAAAAAATAGAATAGTGAACAAAAAGTGATCTTGAATTTTCTGTTTATATATAATGATATATAAATATTCAAATTCTCAATTAGCAAAAAAATAAAAAAAGGAAATACAATTTTTAGAAGCTAAAACCACTAATTTCACATTAACCCAATTCTTTGAATTTGAAATCAAAATAAGAAAAACCACATAGATAGCCTTTCTTTTTTATTATAAATTTGATATAATTATACAAACAATCAATTAAATTTGAAGATCTCAAATATTATGGACTTGAAAATAGTCAACTTATCATGAGAAGAAAAACTAAACTTGCATCCTTATAATTTATTCAAAAACTAAAAATCATAATTAAACAAATCAAAAGAGAAATAAAAAAGAAAAAAATACTACTCACCATTTTATCTTATCATTTTGAAATTGTATCTTATAATGTGTATTCTTGAAACACATATTTTTTATAATATTTTTCAAATTATTAAATTTTTAAACATAATATATTTGATTTAAGTTTAGACTACATAAAATAATTAGTTTTTATATTTGTAAATATGAAAATTTAAAGATTTAAACATTGTATTGTTTTCTTATCACATATTTGATTTCTATCAAAAAAATAGTGTATTTGATTTCAATTTTAAAACTAATAAAAATCTTTATATATATGTAAATTATGAAAATTTAAAAAATATAATTGAAATATTTAAATTTTTATATTGCCATAATTGAATGAATTTTTATTATTGCCCATAATGATAATTAAAACTCAAAAAATGAAAAAGACAATTTCATTATTTGAAAAGTTAATGATGAAGAAAAAGGTGGATTAAAAAGGAAAAATTGTTCAAAAATTTACAAAAGATAAATCAAACTATTCAAAATCTATTACCACATCTCACTTCTTAGCAGGAGTGTCACGTCAGCATTAGAGAAAACTTATTAATTCCCCTTTATATAGAAAAAAATATAATGATATGGCTTGCTCAGCATAAACCAAAAAATAAAAGGATAAACCTAAATTTAAAGGAAACCAACTTCAATCAATCATTGATAATAGAAACATTTACTGATTGTTCTTCAATAGTTATTGTGAAGAAATATGCCAAAAACAAGAAAATAAAATAAACCACACCATGGATTACACTACTCAGAAAGCGCCTAGAGGGTAAAGTGTCTAGAGTGATGATATTCATTTTATGTGGTGAAATAAAAATCTTTATATATATGTAAATTATGAAAATTTAAAAAATATAATTGAAATATTTAAATTTTTATATTGCCATAATTGAATGAATTTAAAACTCAAAATAATGAAAAGACAATTCATTATTGAAAAGTTAATGATGGGAGAGAAAAGGTGGATTAAAAAAAGAAAAATGTTCAAAAATTTACAAAAAAGATAAATCAAATATTCAAAATCTATACAATCTCACTTCTTAGAGGAAGTGTCACGTCAGCATTAGAGAAAACTTATTAATTCCCCTTTATATAGAAAAAATATAATGATATGGCTTGCTCAGCATAACCAAAAAATAAAGATAAACCTAAATTTAAAGGAAACCAACTTCAATCCAATCATTGATAATAGAAACATTTACTGATTGTTCTTCAATAAGTTATGTGAAAAATATGCAAAAAAGAAAAAAAAAACCCAAGGGAACACTTAGAAAAGGAAGAAATTTAGAGTAGAGATATTTTTTTTTAAAAAAAATTTAGGGTGGGTACATGCCTACCCTAGGCATGCAGTGGCTTCGCCCCTGCTCATTACCCTTTGTATTAAATGAATTTGGTCGTAGATACCCATCGATACCCAAGCATTTTTAGTATTTTAAAATTTACGGATATCCTACCTGTTTAAGAGGTAATTTTTTTGAAATAGATATGAATAGTAAAATTCTAAACGTGTTTAGATACGGGCACTTAAACAGGTACGTAAACGAGTTTCAGATGGGTTCGAATAGTAAAATTTTAAACAAATATAGATATGGGTAGTTCAAAATCTAGAAGTACCTATCTACTTCCATCCTTACGCCTAATAAATTATTTTACCTGAATTTCACCCCAACCATCAAATTATACCAATTTTTATAATAAAATAATAAATATTAGTCCCACAGACAAAGTTTGATTAATTTAATTCATAGTCAACATTCAAATTAAAAAAAAAAGGAAGTGGAGGTGCTATCGACATGCTCTGAACAACTTAATCTCCTAACTCAAAGCAAAAAGAAAGTGCGGCTTAGAGAAGGCCCAGGTGAGAGTTCTAATGTTGGTGATGCTAAGGAGGAGTTAGGGTGTAACAATGAAGGAAGACATAAGACTTCCTTTTGGGATTCTATTATGGGGTTACCCAATTTGAAAATGCTTGTGTAGATCAATGGGATGAAGACTAGTATAGTTCAAAGGAAGAATCAGTAGAAGGTTGTGATGATGAAGATGGAAGAGAAAGTGATGAGACAACAACCATGGAGACTTACTCTTAATATTAAAGTCCTAGGTAGGACTATTGGTTTTAATTACCTTCAAAGGATACTAAAAATGTTATGGTCCCTGAAGTTCCCTAAGGATACGATTGATCTTGTTAATGGATATTAATGGTTAGTTTTTCCAATTTGTGTTGATGATACAACCCTAGATGCTACCAGGGGTAAATGTATTGCTCCAAAATCTCGGGCCATGAATAATAATATTTTTCAGGTTACGAATAGTCCCACTGGGAGGTGATCATCGTTTTCTCGACTCGGTTGATAATATTATTCATAATATAAGTGCGAAATTCGGACTTAAATAAGTTAACGTAGATAGTATAAAATTCAAGTTTAAAACTAGGGTGGAATTAGTTGGAATTAATGGAAAAGATGAATAGTGCAAGAGAGAGGTATGGTTGTAATATGAGTGTAGAGATGGGAAATATTGTAAACTATGAAAGCTAGTAGAGGTTTAAGTGAATTAAATTCAAGAAGTTTTGTGGTTAAAGTATAAATAAGGAAAGATGTAAGTGAAAAGATTATAGCCATTGGATCAAATAGTGCACTAATAATTCTAGCCATTCAGTTTGATTAAAAGATATAAAACCCTCGTTTTTACTATTTGGCCTCATCTCCTTCTTCTTCCCCTCCCTTTGGCTGAACCATCCCCCATTCTCTTCTTCCATTTTCTTTCTTTCTTACTTAAATAATTCTAATAAAAATCATCACAGAACAAAAGCATAACATCTTCATAACCTCACCCATAGGTTAGAAGTGAAACTTTGAATATGATCATTGAGTTTTAAAGCAAATTTGAGGTAAGTAGAAATTGACCTGGGGAAAGAGTTCTATCATGCCATTTCATGCATATATATGGGTTTATCTTGCATTTTTGTTGAGTTTATCTCCTTTTTCATAGAAGAGCAAGGAGAAGGATCTAAGGAGAGAAAGGAAATAGGTATTGAAGTGAGTTTCAAAGCTTTTGGAAGTAGAAATTAAATTTAAAGTGGTTGGTAAACTAATCTCTAGAAATTAAAGCTAAATAGGTTGATACATTAATCTCTCCTCCTTTTAAAAAAAATCCATTTCTTTTAGTTTATGTAAAATTAGAGTTTAGATTTAAATGCTTAAATTTATGATAATTGTGATAGTTAAAGTATTTAATGATTAGAATGATGAATTATGGTGATTATAAATTGATGAAAATATGGAAGGAAAGGAAAAAATCTCTCCCTTTTCTCTCTAATCGTCTAACCATAATTTTAGTATGGGCTACTGCTGATCACCTTCTATTCTTTCTTTCGATTCAACTTCTTCTCTTTCTCTCTTTTAATCCTTTAGTCATTTTTAATAAACTCAAATCTATTTATCCTATAATAGATCTATTTTGGTTTTTGTTATTGTTGTTTTGTCTCCATAATTGGAGTTTGTTCTATCCCTTATTTGTGAATGTTTATTCTATACAAAAGTATAATATTTGATTTTATTTGGTAGAGACCT
Source organism: Jatropha curcas (assembly GCF_014843425.1). The sequence continues at coordinate 12,654 of NW_023590581.1, forward strand.
TTAATATTGATTTACAAATGTGAATCTTCGATAAATGGAACTTGGTAGTATGACCTGTACCTCTATTGATGCTAAGATGCATAATGACGAAAACTCATCTGTGTACGTCTGTGATACCTCGACCCAAGTGCCTAGTCTAGTTCGCTAAAAAGGAATCAGAATGCTCATTTTAAGTTGGGTTCATGGTGTGAAAGCCTATTTAATCTGATTGCTTTCTTTGAAAAGGCATCAATTGTATTTTTTATTTTGAGGGAAAAATCTAAGGAAAATCCTAAGTTTGACTCCAAACATTGGCCAAATGGATAAAATGTACTAATCATCGAAACCAAGGAGGATTCGGGGACTAAGTTTTTGGTTTTAAAATAATCGATAAATGAGCCTAAGTGTTAATGCTTTGTGGAATGAAAAAAAATTTAAAGAGGAATAAATGCATGGTAATAATAAGAAAGAAATTTAAAGTAAGCAATAAATAAAGCTACAAATAAAGTAATGAAAGAAAAAAAGGGAGTGTCATTTCTAGCCTCGTTTAGAGGATTCTAGAATGACCAAACATCGTATAATAAAAGACTAAAATGCAACATTTAAATGAATAGAGTTAATTAAAAGAGAATGTCATCTCTAGCTCCTTTTAAGGGGATTCTAGGATGACCACACTTTTTTTAAATTAAAATAAAGCAAACATTCACAAAAGTAAATAAAGAAAACCAAGGCATCGAAAGGAGTATTGCCTCTAGCCCCTTATGGGGATTCTAGGCCAATCACAAGTCTCTTAATCGAAAGAAACCAATAAATTGGAATGAAGTACAAAAGGGAAAGGGAAAAATGGATTTTTTGATTTGCAATTCGAATTTTAGTAGTCGAGTGTGCTTGCTTATCCCATTGAATAAGAATCAAAACCAAACAGTTCTTCCAATCATGAAATGGGGATTTTAATTATGAAAAGTGTGTATGTGTGTGTGTTTTGTTAAAAGTTGGCTCTAGTCGCCATTTTGAGTGAAACAATTTTGTCGTCAAGTTGAGGAAAAGTGGCTTTAGTGGCACATTAATTGAAAAAGTAACTTTACTTACCAATATAATTGAAAAGTGACTTTAGTCGCCAAGTTTGTGCAAATGTGGCTTTAATCGCTAATTTGAAAGGAAAAGTGCCTAATACAATACAAGTTATGGAGGCAAAATGAGTCAAAATAGGAAAATGTTCAGTTATGAAAATTTGAAGACTTTTTAGACTTTTAATTAAAATATCTTCCTAAATTATTTAAAATGTATTTCAGCTGGTTTAGAGTTCATTTTGGGCCTATATTTATACATGGGAAATTTTATGAAGTAATGACATCATTAGACCCTTTTGGCAATTTTGAAGTTTTTGGGCTTTTAACTCAAAATTGATTTTAGGGCCCATATATTTGGGTTGGACAGCCCATTTAGGCTTCTTTTGGATCACTAGAACTTGAAGAGACAAGAAGGTGGAAGATGAAGAGTCAAGGGAGTTATAAAAGTTGAAGAGCTATCCACTTTATGGCTTTTTGGATCACTAGGATCACTAGAACTTGAAGAGACAAGAAGGTGGAAGATGAAGAGTCAAGGGAGTTATAAAAGTTGAAGAGCTATCCACTTTATGGCTTTAATTATTATTTTAATTATTATTTACTTAATTTGTACATCCCTACTCTATATAAAGGGATTATCTTTCTTTGTTTTGAGATATAGAATTTTGGATAATTACGGATTAATGAAAGTGAGGTGTTGCCTTCTTTTATCTTTATGCATAAGTTGTTGTTTGGATTGTAATTAATTTGTTTGTTGTTTGGATTGTAATTAATTTGTTCAATTGCTATTCAGATTCAATTCCTATTTCTTATGTTTTTGAACATCTAATTCAAATTGGATTTAAAAGGGATATTCTGGGATTTTCTCTTTAAGTTCTTTTGAGTTGAGTTCTTAGGTATATGATTAAATCAAAATTATGATTGCTTGCGGGTTAATCTGCTGGTTCAAATTGGTAGAAAATTCTAAGTTTCATGTTGATGTTGGGATGTTGGGGTTTCATATTAGTGGCTTTAGTCGCCAATTGATGAAAATGTGACTTTAGTCACCTATTTGATTGAAAAAATAGCTTTAGTCGCCGATTGATTGAAAATGTGGCTTTAGTGGCCAAGTTGATTGAAAAGTGAATTGTTTTGGCGTTAGTCACCAATTGATTGAAAAGGTGGCTTCAGTCGCCAGTTGATTATAAATGATCCATTTAGCTTTAGTTGCTAAAGGCTTTGAAAAAGAGGCTTTAGTTGCCAATTTAGTGTGAAAATGGTCCATTCGGCTTTTGTTACCAAAAGTTTGGAAAAAAAATCTTTAGTCGCATAATTTGTATAAAAATGGATCATTTGCTTTAGTTGCCAAAAGTTTTAAAGGAAAAAGAAAAAGAGATGAAGCAATGCGTGTAATGAGGCAAAGAAAACAAGCAATTCCTATACATTCATCTAATATAAACATGTAAGTTGTATTTGTGTCATTCAAAAGTTTAGAGTCTCACATTGAAGGCAACTATAAAAAAAAAATGGAAACATGCAAAATTATTAAGTTGTAGGATCATGCTTAAAATGCTAAAGCATAAGCGTTGTATCTAAAGCATTTTTTAAGTGTAGAAGAGAGATATCTAAATCTAAAAAGACAATTCAAAGTCTCTAATCTAAGGTAAGTGATTTAAAGACTAACATGCACTCTAAGTATTAAAGCATTTATTCAGAACTAAACTAATCATGCATATAATTTAGTTAAATTTAAAAGAGCCTAATTATTCATGCCATTATTTATTTTCTAAGTTAAGAAAATAATTAATTAATGGTAAGCTAAACAATTAATTAAATCTAGTCTAATTAATTAACTCTAGAGGTGATGTAATTATTTAATTTAATTCTAAATTAATTAAACCTAAATAATCATGCATTTAAGTCTAAACTAATTAAACATTAAATTAAATTAATTCTAATTAGGCATTGAATTAATCTAACTTAGTTTAAAAAATATTAAATCTAGGCATCTAAATATTTCAATATAAACTAAGTATTTATTAAATTAAACTAACCTAAGCATTGAATTAAACTAGACATTTAATTAAATCTCAACTAGGTATTTGATTAAATTAAACTAGACATTTAATTAAATTAAATTAAAGTAGGCATTTAATAAACTAACCTAATTAAATATTAAATACAACCTAATTAAATTAAAGCACTAAAATTAAAAGGGATATGGGGCTTACCTCTCATAGCGTGTCTTAACGATGTCTCGGAGGCAGCATGCGTCCAAAATCTTCAACTTGAGGAATCCTTAACGGATAAAAAAAAAAAAAAAAAAACAACTTGAGGAATCCTTTTACACGGATTAAAAAAAAAAAAAAAAAAAAAAAAAAAAAAAAAAAAAAACGGGTATGAAAACCTTTAAACTATTATGGTTTTTCACTTAAGTGAAACCCACAGTTGACTAAAATACTTATAGAAGCAAAGGTCTTTAAACATGTTATTTATATTGCTCCAAGTCTTTTTTGCTTGAGACTACAAAAAAACTATAAAGTAGTTGATTGAGACTTCTGTCAGCTTTCCTGATTAAAAACTTGGTAACACGTACAATTTAATTCTTGGGTAAAAATCAGTTGAACCAAACATCCCATCAGTAATGGATAATGGCTAATCTAGTTTCACTCTTAGCCAATTTCTTGTACATGTGTGTGTATCATGCACTCATTAGTTGTCAAGACTAGGAGTGTAAATGACCCATTCCAATTCCATTCCGCAATATTTTGGAATTCAAAATTTATTTCTATTCCATCAATTTTTAAAATTTAAAATTTCATTTATACCATTTTATAAAAATTCGGTTTAAAATTCGGTAATTTCAAAATTTTCAACCTTAAAATATAAATCTAGTCTATTATAATATATTTTAATATAAAATTTTTAAAAATTTAATAAGAAGTAATCAAAATAGAAACAATAGAACTCAAAAACAAGAAAATTAGAAAAGAGAAATAAGCAAACAAAAGCAAAAAATAGATCAAGAGAGCAATTCAAATGAAAAATTTTTAATAGCTTCGAAGTTGATCATTAAAGAAATTTTCTTGTTAAGAACAAAAAAAAAAAAAAAAAAAGAAACAAAAAAAAAAAAAAAAGGATAATAATTTTCCCTGATACACTTGACAAAAAAAAAAAAAAAAAAGGATAATATTTTCCCTGATCACTTGACGAGAATCAAAGAAGATCGATGAGAAATATATAAATTGTGATTCTGTGAGGCTGATTTTATTTTATTTTTTTTAATTTTGACTCTGGATTTTCAAGTCTATATCAATTATTATTAGGGTCAAATTATTTCATTGAATGAGAGAGGAGCTTTTTTTTAATATTAAATTAAAATATAATTAAAACTAAAAATAAAAAATAAAAATTCCATATATGAAATTTTCTATTTTATCTTCATTCCATAATATTTTAAAAATTGCATTCCTTTTTCATTTCCATGACATCCTATAGAAAAATCCTAACAGAAAAAGTAGTGTCTTTTAATCGATGATTATGAGATCCATGTTCATTATTATTTTATTTTATTGTTTTATTATAAAAAAACATATTAAATACAACGAAACATAATAATGTTATTATTATTAATTTTTTTAAATTAATTATTTATAACCTATATAAAGAAGATTACTGGTAAAAAATAATTTACCGTTCAAATTTAATTAGTTTTACTGACCAATGAGTTTGATGGAAGTTTCCAATAGCTTGGATTAATTCATAAGCCACTTAATTGCGTTAAATAAATGAAAAAAAAAAAAAAAAAGCAGTTACTTAGAGTAACGATTTCCCCGCTATTGTTTTTCCCGCTTCATAAGGCGATCTCAGACAATAGATAGAAAGAGAAGTTGTTCTCTAGAGATCCGCCTTGAGTGCTAACAATTAACAGATTCTCATCAAACTTTTATTTTCCAACTAAATACTTTTCTATCACTTCTTCTTTTCTATCACTTCTACTCAACCACAATCAATCAATCCACTCATTATATCAAAATCTCAGGCAATCAATCTTAATCGCCGGCGCGCATTGTCGCTCTGGCGAAGTCTCCTCTGTTTGGCTTTCTATTTTCAGGTAATATTTATTGCTTTGTGCTTTAATTTTCTTTGCTAGTTCTGCACCAATTAGCAATATCCAAGATTTAACACTTTTTGATTGGATAAAAGGAGCTTCTTCACAACAAAAAAAGAAAAGGAAAGAAAAGAAAACTAAAGTATAAGTAACCAAATACTTTGTTTATAGATAATACATATAAATCTATTTTCTTTCCTATAAATCAGTTCCAATAAAAATTTTAATTGATTTTGAATCTCTAATAAACTTCCAACTACTCAAAATTTTCTATGATGATTTAATAGTTTGTTAATTTATTTATACATTAATAGTTGTTCATGGTTATCAATTATACTCCAATATCTCAATTTATATAAATATAAGTTATAGCAAGTCATTTTCAATTTATAATAAACTTTGGTCAGACTTTATTTGTTTCCGTAAAATAACTTGCAGGAAAGTATTTTTCACAATTTTCCGTTATTTGGGGCGCTCAGAAAAATAAGTGAGCGGAAAATATTTTTCTAGTTAAAGGAAATTAAGCCATTTTTAAAGGAAAACATGGAAAACATTTTTCGGATATTGGCAGACCTTATAAATCCATATTTTTAAATTTATTAATCATCACAATTACTATCACCAATCACCATTTACCACCGACCACCCCCACCGGATACCACTATCGGCCACTACCATTGGCCACGGCGCCTTTCATAATTTATATTTTTTTTGCATTCTTTTCATATTTAATAATAAAATTTTTAAATTATAAAATTTCTATAATTCTTATTACTTATTAATTTTTTTATAGTCTTATGAGATACAAGGGACTTTAATATTTATTAAACCAATTTTTCAAATATTACACCAGATCAAACAAAAAATAAGTCATTTAAAAAATAATTTTAATCAAGGGAAAATGATTTTCCATGAAATTATTTGTTTATGGCAAATCTATTTTTATTATTATTAATATTTTTTATAGTCTTATGAGATAAAGACTTTAATATTTTTAACCAATTTTCAATATTACAACCAATCAACAAAAAATAAGTCATTTAAAAAATATTTTTCAAGGAAAATGTTTTCCATGAAATTATTTTTTAGCAAATTATTTTCCTGCTAATACTTTACGGAAAGAAATGGAGGCTAAATATCACAGGATATGTAAATTAGTTGATCATTTGTGATTAGTTTGTCATATGCTTTCTATGTTAAATAATAATAATAATAATAATAATAATAATAATAATAATAATAATAATGCTCATGTTGGTATATAATTAGTTTTCAATAAGATATATGTGTTTACGATAATCTAATTTAATATTAAAATGTTGAAAAAGGCCAATTAATCTAAATTGGTATGATTTTCATTGCGTCAAAATAATTAAACAGAAAATGCTAAAAGAACAATTATACAAACACCAACTTTTTATTACTGAAAACGATTTCATTTGCAAAATTATTTTTCATTATGTAAAACATCTACGCAAATTATACCTACTGAATTTGTTTATTATTTTGACAGTTTTTTTTTTTTTTTTGAAAAATATGAAAAAGCCAAGTAAAATTAGCACAATTGAATTTGTTTTTTGGGGATGACAGATTTAGCTACAATTTCAAAATATAAATCTGTCTGCTTAATTGACATGTTTGATAGCACTAATTTCCTCACAAAAACTTGTTTTTATTCTTGTAAATTGTTTCAAATCGTTGTAAATAGTCTAGAGATGTTCATTATTTTTGTAAATTTTTAGACTTTACCGCTCTTGATTAATAGAGTAACAGTGTGGAGTTTGGGAGATTAATTATGCTATTAGTGCTCCAAAATTCTTTTTCCTCCTATTTTTAAAGTCAACTGTTGGAATTTATTTACAGTGCTTAATTAGAAAAAAATTAAATTGTTAACTACATGATAGTAAAGAAAAAAAATGTAGACATCCAAACTACAAATTTAAAGTTCAGGCATTATAGATGTAATTTTGGCAGTTTTTGATTCTTAGACTGTCTCTTTTGAGTTTATCTAGTGCTGTGATATTAATGATGAAAATTTTAAAAGAAAAAAATTTTCTATAATTATTATTATTGCAACGTCTGCCTATGAAATAAATTAAATAAAGTTATGGGCTTCAATTTTTTTTTTTTAAAAAAGAAGTTATGGGTTTGATTACCTATATGAAAGATTTGAAGTAATTATGGCAATTTTTTATATATTAAAATGCATAATTCTATGTTATTAGTGCATGCTGTGGATACTAGCACTGTATTGTAACCCATTATAGTTGTTTGATAATATGCTTTTATTTCATATCTTCCAAATCATGTAATCTAAAATTTCTACTAAATGAATAACTTTTATTTTATTTTTGTTAATATCTATAAATGTTTATTAATTCAAATAAATGATGCAAGAATTCATAATTTCTTATAGAACTGGAGCAAGTCGATCAAACCCGTGAGGGATTAATAATTCTGATATAAGAAAATATTGAAATGAGCAGATACAAGAACTATAGTACAAAATGAATAAGTGGTGAATGAAAGAGGATTCGTCAACTGGTAGTTACTCTACAACTATTGATGCTCTACGAATTTGGCTCTTAGAACCAGCGATTGGTTTGTGGAGTAGAATTTCAAGGTGATGGAGTTTAATGATGGTTTTGTACCGAATGAGCATCGACAACATGCACAATCCACTTCAGAAAGTGTAGATCCATTCTATGTTTCTCCATTGCAGGTTTCGGTCAATGAAAAGTCTCCTGCGTCACACAGCAAAGAAGGTCCAAGCAAGGGGAGCCCGTTCAAGTCCGATAAACATCCAAATTCTCTCTTTCTTGCAGCTGGAGAAGCTCTTGATACATATTATGATTGTTCTGTTGATCCTAATCCAAACTGTGATGGTAGTGAGGTACTCAATTGAATTCTTTTATTTGTAGAGTTATTTTTCCATGATTAAAAGAAGATGTTAAAGCAGTAGAGGGCTGTTCTTATGCTAGAGAAGCTAAGTTGATATTTATTCGTTATAGGAATATGAAGATAGTAGTGAGAAACAATTGGCTGGAAATTTTGAAGAGTACAAGAAGGCGGCTACGGTAATAGTGGAGGAATACTTTGCAACAGATGATGTTACCTCAACAGCCAATGAATTAAGAGAACTTGGAATGCCTTGCTATAACTATTATTTTGTAAAGAAAGTTGTGAGTATGGCAATGGATAGACACGACAAAGAGAAAGAAATGGCTGCTGTTCTTTTATCTTCTCTATATGCTGATATAATTGATCCTTCACAGGTTTACAAAGGGTTTAGTAAATTGGTGGAGTCTGCAGATGACTTAATTGTAGATATACCTGATACAGTTGATGTTCTTGCGTTGTTCGTAGCTAGAGCTGTGGTTGATGATATTCTCCCACCTGCATTTCTAAAAAAGCAAATAGCTTGTTTGCCTGCAGAATCTAAAGCTGTTGATGTGGTAAAAAGAGCTGAAAAGTGCTATCTAGCAGCCCCTCTTCATGTAGAAGTTATTGAGCGTCGATGGGGAGGTAGCAAGAATAAAACAGTTGAGGATGTGAAGACTAATATAAATAATTTACTGGTAGAGTATGTGGTGAGTGGTGACAAGAAAGAGGCTTTCAGATGCATTAAGGATTTAAAAGTTCCTTTTTTCCATCACGAAATAATTAAACGGGCACTTATAATGGCGATGGAAAGGAAACTAGCTGAAAAGCTATTATTAGATTTGTTGAAGGATGCTTCTGAAGAAGGTTTAATTAATACAAGTCAAATAACAAAAGGATTTAGCAGGATGATAGATGCTGTGGACGACTTGTCACTTGACATTCCGAATGCACGAGGGATATTACAGTCCCTAATATCCAAGGCTGCATCAGAAGGTTGGTTATGTGTTTCTTCGTTGAAGTCACTCTCAATAAAACAGTACCCTTTACAAGATAATGCTACCAAAATTTTCAAGGCAAAGGCTGAATCTATTATTCAAGAATATTTCTTGTCTGGTGATATTTCAGAGGTTTGTAGCTGTCTTGAATCAGATAACAGTAATGGCTCTCCTGAACTAAATGCTATATTTGTTAAAAAATTGATAACTTTAGCAATGGACAGAAAAAATAGGGAGAAAGAAATGGCTTCGGTTTTGCTGTCATCTTTGCGCTTCCCAGCAGACCATGTTCTGAATGGTTTTGTTATGTTAATAGAATCTGCAGATGATACAGCACTGGATAATCCGGTCGTTGTTGAGGATCTTGCAATGTTTTTAGCTAGAACGGTGGTGGATGAAGTTTTGGCCCCACAACATTTGGAGGAAAGTGAAAGCCAGTTTTTAGGTCTAGACTCAATTGGTAGCAAAGTTCTTCAAATGGCGAAGTCATTGCTAAATGCTCGACTTTCTGGCGAGCGAATCCTTAGATGCTGGGGCGGTGCAGGGTGCAGTAGGCCTGGATGGGCAGTTGAAGATGTCAAGGATCAAATTAGAAAGTTGCTAGAGGAGTTTGAATCCGGAGGGGACACGAGGGAAGCTTGTCGATGCATAAAGGAGTTAGGCATGCCATTTTTCCACCATGAGGTTGTTAAAAAGGCATTAGTTATACTCATTGAGAAGAAGAATGAAAGATTATGGCGATTGCTTACTGAGAGTTTTGGTTCAGGGCTTATAACCTCATATCAGATGATGAAAGGTTTCAGTCGGGTCGCAGAATCTCTCGATGACTTGGCTCTAGATGTGCCTGACGCAAAGAAACAGTTTGTAAATTATGTTGATAGAGCTAAATTTGCAGGATGGTTGGATTCCTCATTTTGTTTCAACAAATCAGGAAATATTGTAGAGAATGGCACTTGTCAATGATAATGGTAAGCCTCACAATCTATATTATTTTAACATATCCACATGAAACTTATGAAACTACTAATCTTTTAACTAGTGCATTTTTTACCATATGGCAACTTTCGTTTTTGGCATTTTCTTCTTTTTTTCTTCTCAATTCCCTTATCAAACTAATGGAACCAAAAATTAGTAAATGGATTTCATTTGGTTTCTCTCACATTCTATCTTATATTGCAGGATTCAAGAATCTTTTCATAGTAACCTAATTTGAATACTTAAAGAACTCTTGGAGGAACTTTATGTGCTAAAGCAGAAGATAATTTGACTATTTTTGTAGTGTTAGATCATTTTTAGATATTTAGCTGTAATTTTGTTTTGGGGGGATAATGATAATTTCTTGAAAGAGGAACACAATATTGAAAGTTGTAGTTTGCATTTTATGTATAGTTTGCATATTATTTTGCAGTCCTTCTATCATTTGTTTGTTTGATTCAAGATCATGAGTTGTTAGTGTTTGGATATGTTTGAATTTAAAATGAGGAATATTTTTTCTTACGAAAAATATAAGTGTTGGGAGTCGATCGATGGTACCCCTTATAAAATAATGGGTTAAATGATAATTGCGTGCCGATTAACAAAAGTATGTCAGCTTTGGCTTGTGGACTTCAAATATAAAGTATACATTCCTGAAGGACAAAATAGAAATTTACCAAGTAAAGTAAGTTTGTGAATATCAAAGAAATCAAAGTTAACTAGGTAATTTTCTCGGTTGACATTCACTACAAAAAAAATGCTCTTTAGCGACCGATTATTTCTTCTTTTTCTATCACTAAAACATATATAGTGACCGAACAATGACCCCTGTAATCAGCACACAATTTCTTGTCACTAAGTTCACAGCGATCGAATCTGAAGTCCGTCGCTAATTAGTGATCGATGCAGCAATCGCTAAGTTTACCAACGTGGTCACTTAATCACTTCCGTCCATTAAAAATAAGGCAATAGCTATTCGGTCGCTGAAGTATGCAGTTGCTATTTCGTCGCCATGGTCGATCGTTAAATTTATAGCTAATCTGTTGCTATATATTGTTTTAAATGTTTGACATTCCATCGCTAAACCGTCGCTGATCCGTCACTAATGTTGTCAATAAACGGTCACTATTTTTGTCTCAAATTAATTTTCAAGGTATTGTTATTCGTTGCTACTCAGTGGTCACTATTTTTTGGAATAAAAAAATAAATTTAAATTTTTTGATAACCAAAATTTTTCACTAGTAAAAAATGGCAATATATGCTGATTCAAGTAATTTACACAAATAATCGCAGCAACGAAAAAAATACTAAATTATCAAATAAAATTGTTATTAATGTGCGAAGAAAATTGTACAAATTATACTGTAATATGTACAAAATAAACATAACAATAAAAAAGAAGTCTAAGGGGGTCTGATTTGCAAGATCTATAATGGAACTCTGAGAAGTAGACAAAAAAGAAGGAGCCGGGGATCAAAGTGATTTGTCAATACAGTAGGTCGGTCTCGAGCATACATATCCATGAGCTGTTGTTATTATACTGTAATATGTACAAAATAAACATAACAATAAAAAAGAAGTCTAAGGGGGTCTGATTTGCAAGATCTATAATGGAACTCTGAGAAGTAGACAAAAAAGAAGGAGCCGGGGATCAAAGTGATTTGTCAATACAGTAGGTCGGTCTCGAGCATACATATCCATGAGCTGTTGTTGCTGCAATATAAGCTGTGATATCTGCTTTTGCTATGCCTGAAGTTGAGCCCGTGAATCCTAGATCTCCTCGGTACATGCCTCAGGCTCAACTGGTGTGGCTCTACTCGCTAATGCCTTATGCGTGCGGCTATAAAAAATATCAGTTTGCGAACCAATACCGTACACTTTTCTCTTCTTCTCGCCTCTTGTAACCTCTTGAATACACTTTTCTCTTCTTCTCGCCTCTTGTAACCTCTTGAAAAAGCTGCAATCATCGATCATAGGCTACTCACCAGTCTGAGTCTGAGATGCAGTAGCTCTCCCTTCCAGTAGTATGGTTATCCTTATAAATATAGTATACAACAACATAAGAATAATGCAAAAATATTTAAATTCAGAAGGAAAAACAAAAAACTACTCAATTGTGCTTACTCTAACAAGCTCGGCACGCCTATCAATGAATGTGACCCCATCATCGTCCTTCGTACTTATAAATGTGAAGACCTCCATGGGATAGGTTTCGCCGGCAATACATTTCATAAAATGCGAAACATTTTCAAATACATTTAATAATAAAGCTTTAATAATGAAGCTACATAAAATTCTCTAAGTTGATTTTTCTTACCAATTTCTCAATAATCTTAGCTGCTGAAATGGAACCACCAGTGTGTCGAGACGGACTAGCTCCCTTACCACCCGTCTTATTGAGCCTATTACGAGACATAATCTCGCGTTTCCTCACATACTCAGGATTGGACCAAGTCTGCTGCCAACTAGCCCAAACGTCGTCTGAAGCACACCTTTGCTTCTTTCCTATACTCCACATCTTGTACAGCAAGTCCAAGTAATGCTCCGCTGACTGCATCTCCCAAGCTTTTTTAAACATGGCCTCTATTGCATCTGACTCCCATGTGAACTCCTTCTGCGATAAATAGAAACAGAAATATTTTTATATGAGATTTCACAATCATTAAGTTTAATTAATTTTTGAAGCACGAACATTTACTAGAAATTCTTTCCAATAGAATAGTCTAGCCTATGTTGGTATACCACCCCAACACCAACCATCTTTCTCCAAATGAAGCTTGAAAATCCTCATAATGGCTTTAGAGGAATCAAATGATGGATGCAAGCTATCAAACAAAATAGAGAAAAATGAAAATATTTTTCAGTTACTAACATAAGTATATGAGAGTAATTATTTGTTGTTACTTACCGTCGTTTCACGATCTTCAACTTCAGTCGAGCATCTCCCTCAACTACAGAAAATGAGCATTAGTAGAAAATGTCAATGTTAATATACTAATATATGAAAATACAAAATAAGAACAATAGTAAATTGTATAATAATTACCGGTTGGAGGGGCTGATGATGATGGTGCTATAGTGGCTAGTGCAGATGGTGCTGCAGCATCAGAAATAAGTGCTTGAGTAGAAGGAGGGATAGGAGGTAGTGGAGGCAGGGGGGTCGTGTGACTGTATGAGTGTCACATGCTCTTGCATGAGCACCTCGTCCTCGAATACCTCGACCTCGTGCAGAGTCCTCGACCCCCTTGTCTGTATCCATCTGAACCATAAGAAGGTGATCTGCAATACATAATAGTAATTAACACAAATATTACAAATGTTTCGAGACCAACCATACATGTTTAAGATTCGAGTTTCTATAATATGGTAAGTACGCGTAAGGTTCTGAATTAGAAGGAGGGATAGGAGGTAGTGGAGGCAGGGGGGTCGTGTGACTGTATGAGTGTCACATGCTCTTGCATGAGCACCTCGTCCTCGAATACCTCGACCTCGTGCAGAGTCCTCGACCCCCTTGTCTGTATCCATCTGAACCATAAGAAGGTGATCTGCAATACATAATAGTAATTAACACAAATATTACAAATGTTTCGAGACCAACCATACATGTTTAAGATTCGAGTTTCTATAATATGGTAAGTACGCGTAAGGTTCTGAATTTTGAGAATTAAGATGTACCAACTATTGTAATGTTCTCTGTCTCATTCTTCTTCATCTTCCTCATCTCCTTCCTCTGAAGTACATAAGACTTGGGGCTTTGCTTCATCATCTTCATCTGATATACCAATTTCAACATATGTCCGATCTACGTTATCGAATCTTTCCATTAAATCTTCAACTATTTGGTTCGGTATTTCAACCTCATCTACTTGAAATGGCTCAGACATCGAGGTTAAGGCAGATTGTTTAGTTCGAACTTCCTGTACATCTGATCTAGCTTAAATCTGGCACATTGCCATCCAATCTTGCTATCTCGCTTCATTGATGGATGTGGAACATACTAGACCTAAGCTACTTACATTGCAAGAATGAACGGTTCATACTTTGTGTATTTGTTTCTACTATTAACTTCTATTATATTATATTTTGGATGAATCTTCATTCCAACATTGGGGGTTGGATCGAACCATTCTCAATTAAATAATATCATTCGTTTGATGGGCATAGCTAGATATTCCAACTCAATAACCTTAAGCAACCTCCCGTAAAAATCGTTTGACTGTTCACTGTAATTTGATCCTTTTACACATTCTCCACTATTTTATGTTTTTCTAGTTGACCCATAACGCTCAGTGTGGAACTTGTATCCATTGACAAAGTAACCCTAGTACGTATTTACGATTGGCAAATGTTATTTTGCTAGATCAACAATGAATTTATTACCAATAATACTTTTCAAGTTACGCGCCTATACAAATAATAAACATTCAATCATTTAAACATTAATTTCTTTGAGTGTAATAACAAGTTTGTAGGGTGAGCCAACAGATAACTCCACCGGCGCCGGAATGAGACAGGGAGAGATGCGACAAAGGGAGAGAGAGAGGCATGAGACTGAAATTTCAGTCTCGCGCAATAGAGAAAGGCGACTAAATCGCCCTAAAAAATTAGCGACCAACCATATCAATTGCTAAACTTAACCAATCGATCCCTATTTTAATTGACGTGGCAAAAAATCTTTGTCTCTAAGCAAAGTTTCCGTTGCTAATCGGTCACTAAAAGTAATAGAATTATGATCGTCGCAGCTGTCGCACAGTAGTCGCTTATCTGTCGCTGATAATTCTCGCTAAATAAGTGGCGCGAGAAATAGCAACAGACATCACGTTGGTCACTATATCGGTCGCTCACGCTATCGCTAGTTGTCGCTAGTTTATGCATCATAACTTGTCGATATAATTTTATATATGTCATTTCATCAATGACTAAAAAATAAAATGATTAAAAGCAAACGTTTTTAAGTTGTCGTATGAGCATAATATTTAAATATAATATGTATATCAATTACATATGGCTAGAATGTTTTTAATTGCAAATAGTATTAGTGAAAATAAAATAATAAAGATATTTGGTATATTAGATAACTTGAACTAAGAAACAATAACTGCCAGAAATTTCCATATCAAAAAGTACAATGAAAATAACTAAAATGTTTGAATTTGAGATATATTATTGTAATATTCTTACTCAATGACTTTAATTTTACATTATTTATTGAAAACATTAAAAATAAAATTATGAGTTATAATATTAAATAAATATCATTAAATAATTAAATATCATATGTTTAATCAATTGTGTTTTTAAATTGTTAAGATTAAACCAAATAAATAATAATAAAAAAATTGAAGAATAAATTCAAATTGCTATTGTATATTTTTACATTTATTTCAATTTTTGTGTATTTATAGTTAGTGATGAAACCAAAAATTAAAAATAAAATCAAACATGAAACTGGTTTTTTTTCAAAAAAAATCCTAAAGTTAAATTAAAATATAAATATAAATTAATGGTGATATTTTCATTTTAGTTTACTATATATTGATAAAGCACGAGATGTAGTAATTCAATGCCTCGAGTCTTGGATCGTTAAAAGTAAATTGTTTATAGTACTGTAAAAACGGGGCAAAGCTCGTGGACGGCTCGTGATGTTTTTCAGATCTGAACAAGGAATTGTGGACTTTTTCAAAACGGACTTTTTTCCAAGACTTGTTTGACTAGGCCGTGGACTGTCCGTGGTGAGTGTCAATCTCATATATCCAAATCCAATTGTCCTTTACATGTTATGGGACTTTTCTTTAAATTTCAGCAACAATTTGATTTTAAATTCTAAAATTTTAACTTTCTAATTTAAAATATTGAAAAATTATTCCAAAAACTAGTATATTTTCAAAAATTTGAAAGAAGGAAAACAATGTAAAAAATCTTTCGGAATAATATGTATAGGTTATTTTCACATTGTAGCACGAGCAACACAAGTGCATACTTTCATGATAGCTTTGCAGAACCAGAAATAAAGTTTGAGACTTGGACACCCCACCCACATTTTTAAATTAGAATGTTTTTGAAATTTTTTTTAAAAGTACCTATAACTAGGAATAAGTACGCTCGAGTAAGTTCACACAAGTTGAAATTAGTAGCCATCTTTGAGTAATTTTAAAGTCACCTCCTCTCTCACATTAATCTTAATTGAATATTATTTTTAATATTTGTTATCAATTTCATTAACTCTTATTATGAATTGGTGGTTCGGCTGGTGGCTCTAGTGTTGATATTTTGGACACAGAGGATATTGTAAATCATGTCATCATTCATCTATCAAAATTTTAAAATTTTTTTAAGATTGTTGAGTTTAAGTTTAGATTATTGCATTATCAGGTTTTTGGTTCAAACAAAAAATGAATACAAAAATTACAAAGAAAAAGCACAAAAAATGTTCTTTTAATAATTGACATGTTCGGGCCTATCCATGGTCAGGGCTAAGTGTCAATGTGAGCACATATTTTTTACACCTTTATATCAAATAAAATTAGTCATAATAGGTGTGGTTCAAAGTGATAGCCAATCGGTCAAAAATCAAAGGTTAGTCTAGCAAACAAAGGTGATCTTTGCTCACTTTTTTGACCACGCAAAAAATATTTTTCATAAAAACTTTATATCATTGGAAATGAGAAATAAATAGCTTTCCAACGATATATTATGAGCCAAAATCTGAGTCAATTTGGGCCCTAGACAGTGAGCACAAAATCACTACACACTAAAAACACTTAAAAAGTGATCTCTCTCCACTCTTTTGATCATATCTTGAGTTAAAAATTGCATGTTTGGATGATTCAAGTTGGATTAGAAACTAAAAATCTAGATCTTTCCAACAACATATTACAAGCTCAAATTAGAGTTGAAACAGATCTCGAACCATCAAAATCAAAAAATTCAAATCAAACCAGTCTTGCTGACCAACCAGGGGTCTAACTGCTCCCAGCCGGCCTCGGCCACCGCCCACTCACAGCCAGCCAGTCTCGGCCACCGTTCAGGCCCGCTACCTAATACTGGCTACTCCTGGATGGTCCCCGATCAAAAATTTGACTGAAAATACCCTTTTTGCACCCTTTTTCACCCAAAAACACTCCAACCCCACATTGTTTACACACACCCTGAGGAAGGGTCATTTTTCGATGACAAGGGAAAATGAACTTAGTTTATTTTAATTTATAAAAATCAATTTTCTTTTATTAAATCCGTTTTAATGTCCTCAAGTAGGCGACATTT
>NW_023590582.1:0-98338 GCF_014843425.1 Jatropha curcas
ATTCTCATTCAAAAAATTTTCTACTTTGTCCTATTTAGTTGTTTTAAATTTTTTGTGACTTATAATTTGATTTACATTGACACTAATTTGGTCAGAGCAAATATTTGAAATAAAGGATTCATATAGCCAACCCCAACTATTTGAGATTAGGGATTGGTTGTTGTTGTTGCTGTATATTTAGTTAATAACTTAATATTTGAAAAAGCAGCTAGGCTTATGGGCATTCTTATCTGATTTCAAAGCTCATTCTTATGCCTGTGAGTTGATGATATCTTTAAGGAGCTGATGACTTATTGTTATTTCTCTGTCGATGCCTTTTTGTAGCTGTAATTTCAGCTTGTCTTATTTCTTTTGTTCTTTCTGTTTCATATGGCTGAGTTTGTTGATTATTGCCTCTTTGCAGGTTACTCGGTGGGAGAGATTGTATGACACCACTATTCGTGTGGTGGAAGATATTCGATTTGTTATGAGCCATAATATTGTGCCCAAATTTGTAACCCATGATCAGAGAGATATCTTGAGAACTTGGATGAGGCTTCTGTCTTTTTTGCAAGGAATGAGTCCACTAAAGAGAGAACATGGCCAACATGTAGAGGAAGAAAATGATAATATTAATTTACTTTTTGTTTTAGATCATTCTATTGCCAATATTCATTCTCTTTTGGTGGATGGAGCTTTTTCTACTAGTGAAGAGACATATGATACTTTTCCTTACATGAATAAACAAGATATGGATGAGGAAGATAGTGGCAGACATACAAAAGTAGGACGACTGTCTCAGGAAAGCTCAGTGCCCGGTGTTTCAGAACGGAGTGCTTCGTCTGCGATACAATTTACTGAAGTTAAAGCAGATCCCTTTTCTCACCGTTTAATTCCTTCATCTGTTATATGGTTAATATATGAGTGCTTGAGAGCCATTGAGAATTGGCTGGGAGCTGATGGGTCTCTATCATCTTCAAATACTACCAGCACTTCCAGCAAAAACTTTTTAGCATTGAGAAAAACTTTATCTAAGATTAGAAAGGGAAAATATATATTTGGTGGGTTTACTGGTTCAATTGAAGATCAAACTAAGCAGTCTTTTACTGGTTTAAGCATGATTATGGACTCTGAGAATGCTAAAAGTATAGGGCAGGATTGCAAAATGGTTTCCGGTGACATTGAAACTGTCAATCCTGATGAGATTTTGATGGAAGCAGACAGTTATACAGAATTGGACACCTCAAGTATTTTGAGTTCGCCCAATTGGCCAAATATAATTTATGATGTTAGTTCACAGGATGTATCTGTTCACATTCCTTTACATCGGTTACTTTCCTTGCTTTTACAAAAAACACTAAGACAATGTTATGGTGATTCTGATGTTCTTAATACTACAGCTAATGTAAGCCCTTCGACTTCATTATCTTCATGTGATGATTTCTTTCGTCATGTCCTTGGTAATTGTCACCCATATGGATTTTCTGCATTTGTTATGGAGCATCCTTTACGTAATAGGGTGTTTTGTGCTGAGGTCCATGCTGGAATGTGGAGGAGGAATGGTGATGCTGCCATTTTATCTTCTGAATGGTACCGTTCAGCACGTTGGTGGGTATATGTTTCACTTGATTAATAATTTTAGGAGAAATTGTCTTGATTAGCTTACCCAGCGTTCTTCTTTTTTCTGCTTCTTGGGGTGGTTAGGTGGGTGAGACTAAAGTATTAATGCTCATGTATTTCTGGTGGTTTTGTCTTTGCAGGGCTGAACAAGGTTTAGAACTTGATCTTTTTCTTCTGCAGTGCTGTGCTGCATTGGCTCCAGCTGAACTTTTTGTTAATAGAATTGTAGAACGATTTGGGCTATCAGACTACCTTTCCTTGAACCCTGAGAGATCCAGCGAGTATGTAAACTTCTTCTTAAGTTCAAGCTGAAATATATGGTTGTAGATATTCTGTGATGCTGTATTCTTTATGTTGTTTCTGTGCATGAACGTGAAATGTAGGTTTCATCAATTTTATTGTTTATTTTGTGTTTTCAAGTTTTTAACATTCTTCTTTAAATTGTAAAGGGGGATAGGATTTTTGTGATTAAATCCTTGAAAACATGATGTTTTATGATTTGCTTATTAAGTCTGATAGATTTTGGATTTCTTGTCCAAGTTTTTACCAATCCACCTGTATCTGTTAAATACCCCATGTGCATGTGTATATATATACACACATATATTAATATCTGTTTTGCTGGCAACACTTTATCTTGTAGATGCATTCTTTTAATTTTTTTTTTTTTTTTTTTTTTTTTATTCTTTTAATTTTTTTTTTTTTTTGTTTTCATGTCCTGATGATAAAATGCAGTCTATTTGTGTTTCATTTTACCGCCAACTTCCTAATACCATTTTGTATTTTTTATAATGCCATTTGCCTTTTTCTTTTTCTGTTTATTTCCTTTTCTCAATTCTGGGTTTTTGTGTTATGTGTGGATTGCGGCATATTGAATTTGATTTTTTTAATTTTTTTTTTTTTTTTTTTGTTTTCATGTCCTGATGATAAAGCAGTCTATTTGTGTTCATTTTACGCCAACTTTCCTAATACATTTGTATTTTATAATTGCCATTTGCCTTTTTCTTTTTCTGTTTTATTCCTTTTCTCAATTCTGGGTTTTGTGTTATTGTGTGATTGCGGCATATTGAATTTGATTTGACATATCTTGGGATGTATGAATATTGAAGTTATGGCATGGGAATTGCCTCTTCAGGTATGAACCAGTTTTGGTGCAGGAAATGCTCACGCTTATTATACAAGTTGTACAAGAAAGGCGATTTTCTGGGCTAACTCCTGCTGAAAATTTGAAGAGAGAATTAGTTCATAAGTTGGCCATTGGAGATGCTACTCGTAGTCAGTTGGTGAAATCTTTGCCTAGTGATCTCTCTAAGTGTGAACAGCTTCAGGAAATTTTGGATTTAGTTGCTGTATACTCTAATCCATCTGGCTTTAATCAGGTTTGTATTTTGTTACCTAGAACATTTGTCAGGGTGTGAGTAGATATTTGTTTGAATCACTTCTCCTTGTATATCTCTACTCTTTAGGGAATGTATTCTTTGCGCTGGACATTTTGGAAAGAGCTGGATCTGTACCACCCGCGTTGGAACTCACGGGAATTGCAAGTTGCTGAAGAAAGATACTTGCGCTACTGTAGTGTGTCAGCATTAACCACTCAGCTGCCCAGGTGGACAAAGATTCATCCTCCTCTCAAGGGTGTAGCTAAAATAGCCACCTGTAAAGTGGTTCTAAGAATAATACGAGCTGTGCTTTTTTATGCTGTTTTCTCTGATAAAGTAACTGAAACGCGTGCTCCTGATGATGTTCTTATAATGGCATTGCACCTGCTCTCGTTGGGCTTAGATATTTGTTTTCAGCGAAGAGAACGTATGGACATGTCACCTTTAACTGGAGGTTCTATTCCTTTGCTTGCTTTTGCCTGTGAAGAAATTCGTGAGGGATTGAATTACGGTGCTGGTAATCAGAGCTTGTTGTCACTTCTTGTCTCATTGATGAGGATGCACAAGAGAGAGAATTTGGATGTCTTTTTAGAAGCAGACAGTTGTAACCTTTCTTCTTTGATTGAAAGCTTATTGAAGAAGTTTGCAGAATTAGATTCAAGTTGCATGATTAAACTGCAACAACTTGCACCTGAAGTGGTCATTTATTTATCACAATCAATTTCTACTAGTGCTTTTCAATCTCTGGGATCAGCATCTGATAGTGAAAAACGCAAGGCCAAAGCTCGAGAAAGACAGGCTGCTGTATTGGTGAGATTTTAATGTACATTTTTACGTGAATTCCTTCTAGAAATTATTTTTTCCAAATAATGACAAATAAATTCTGCTCTCTATCATAGGAACCTATATTTCTGTTTATAATTTGTTGTTAATGTTGCATGATTTCTCACGATGTAAAGATTAGGTTCACTCACCTGAATCTTGATTTGGTTCACTTACCTGAATCTCACCCTGACCTATATTGCATGATTTCTTACTCGGTAAATATTAATTCCATCATAAAAAATGGAGATCTATTTCTAAATAAATTCTACACTTTAGATTCATTTATGCCAAAATGGAGGCTACTAGATCAAGTTGAGGGCAATTTGAATCAAGATGAACATAATCTTGAACACCTAATTTGTTGAGCATACTTGGTCTATGATGCAGGCAAAGATGAAAGCTGAACAGTCCAAGTTTTTGTCCAGCTTTAATTCCAATAATGATGATGGCGACGATGACGATGATGATTCAAAATCTGGACTAGAAGAAAGCAACATGGATAATAGACGGGATTTGATAGAGTCTGCAAAAGATGTTTGTTCCCTATGCCATGATCTTAAATCGAGAAATCCTGTGTCCTTCTTGATTCTTCTTCAGGTAAGCACGTCCTTTGTGTGTCTTCTGTGATTGTTGTCATTAACCAGACTATTGAAATTTTAGTTACTTGCAAGTTGTAATATATATTTAACTTACTTATATCACTTGTTTTTTGATGAAGAAATCAAGGGTTTTAAGCTTAATTGACAGAGGTCCCCCCTCTTGGGATCAAGTTCGGCAGTCTGATAAGGAGCAAGTCTCTCAAATTATAAACAAGGTCACTGATCAAGCTGGAATAAACTCTTCTTCGAGTGTGATTTCATCTAATCAGTTGGCACAATTGGTCCAAAATGCAGTCGATGAATTAGCTGGTTATGCTCAACCTGGGGAAATAAGCAATTTTCTAGAATTTATCAAAGGCCAGTTTACATCATTGAGGAACACTCAAGTGCCTAGTTTGTTGAAGAATGGGAATGATAGAACTGCATATACCTTTGAGACGTTGGAACAAGATATGTACATGTCCATTCGGAAAGAAATGAATGATAATATTGTACTTTCCAGTTCTGGAGTAAAGAATGTAGAACTTTTGGCAGATGAAAGTGGTATGAAAAGCAGGAGGAGTGCGGATTCTGTATTGCTTGGAAAATACATTGCTGCCTTTTCAAAAGAGATAATTGAGCATCCTTCATCTTCTGGAAATGCTCTTGATGACATTGCAATGGCAGAATCTACTTCCCAGGTTTTTGCATATGATGGATTTGGCCCAGTTGACTGTGATGGTGTTTACCTGTCCTCCTGTGGTCATGCTGTTCATCAAGATTGCCTGGATCGATATTTATCATCATTGAAGGAAAGGTAAGTGGCGTTGGCAAGAAAATTTATATAGTTTCACCATCAAATCTTGTTTTCCTTTTAGTTTTACTCTGCTTTAAAGCTGATATGGTCATCGGACCTAATAAGCCAAATGGTCTTCGAAGATTTAATCTGGATATCTGGGGATTAAAATAAATATGTGTTTCTTAGATATTGAGAATATAAAACAAAAAGAACAAGCAGTTTAAGGATTTATCTTGTACTGTTCAAGCAGTGAGATTACAATGTCCCAATTGCTTTGGTGGAACTTGCTTCTGCTTCCTGAACTTAAAGAAGTCAGGCCTGACTCCTTTGTTTGTCTGCTTTTGGTCCAACCCAAAACAAGTTAAAACACGTGGGTCTAATACCTGGTTAAATCGCCTGTTTAACAGATGTCAAGTCCATTGTCTCAAAGCATTTCTGAATTGCATTGCCCTTTGTTGAGGTTTCTGAGGTCTTGAATCCAGTTTATGTTGTTCATGAAGTTTCAAAGGAATGCCTCTATATTGTCATTTTTGTCTCTCTATTTTTCTTTACCTCCCTTTTTTCCATTCTTCAACAAGTTGCAATACAATGTGATCTTGAAACCTTTAGAATGAGCTTGGTTTTTGTGTATTAAAAGGTTTAAAATATGTTCTTATGCTGCTTACACAGACATGTAAGGAGAATTGTTTTTGAAGGAGGACACATTGTTGACCCAGATCAGGTACTACCACTTCTTTTGAAGATTTGGCATTGTTGATGTGCTATTGTGTCACAAAAAACATAAATATATGGATCTCTTTTCTTTTCTTTTTTTTTTTCCATTCCTTTGTTTGATCCAGGCGGTCACTTTTCTTTTGTTCGTTCCTTTATTTTATCCAGGGTGAATTTCTCTGCCCTGTATGCCGTCGGCTGGCCAATTCTGTCCTGCCTTCATTGCCTGGCAATGTCCAGACGGTTTGGAGGGAACCTATAATTTCAAATGCTAGCCCAACAAATGCTGCAGTATTAGCTACATCAAGTGAGGAAAGTACTTCTCTTTTGCTTAACCAAGGCTTGTCTCTCTTGCGATCTGCTGCATTCTTAGTTGAAAAGGGAGACATATGGAGAAATTTTCCCCTGCAAAGAAATGAAAGAATGAAGCAAAATCTTGATTCAATCTCTCGTGTGCTCTTCAAAATGTATTTCCCAAATCAACAGGATAAGTTCTCAAAGTCCACAAGGGTAAACCATTGCATGATCATGTGGGACACACTTAAATATTCCCTTAAATCTGTGGAGATTGCTGCACGGTGTGGCAGGACTCATGTGAAACCAACATATGGTCTTAATGCCTTGTATAAGGAACTTAAATCTTCCACTGGTTTTATACTATCATTGTTGCTAAGGATTGTGCATAATTTGAGAAGTCAGACCTCTCTTCATGTCCTTCAAAGATTTAGGGGTACTCAGCTCTTTGCAGAGTCCATATGTTCTGGAGTTTCAATGGACCACGCTGGTATTGCTTTTGGACAGGGAGGTGAGTTGTTACCTTGTGGCTTTCACATGATCATTATACAGTTGGTGCTGAGTGCTTTTCTTGTTTTGACATATAGGGTATCATTTTGTGTATTGTTTTCAGATTGGCATTATGTTGTCATTTTTGGTTGAATATAATATTTCATTATAGGGTTAGGCATTTGATTTATGAAATGCAGGCTATCAATCATATGAACTTCTATAATGATCAGTTTTGGAAGAGAGTTTTCTAGAATGATGAAACATACAGTTTTTATGACCGGTTGAGTTGGTCTCGTGGAATAAATAGCATTTTCTTCTTTGAATAGGCTGCTTATAAAATTTAATTTTTCATTATTTTTGAATTTGCTTGAAACTATAATTTATTGGTGGTATTGATGCTTTGCTGAACAGGTGAAATGTCTTCCCTTTTGAAACATGTAGAAAAAGAAGTACCATATCCTGACATGCAATTCTGGAATCGAGCATCTGATCCCATCCTCACTCATGATGCTTTTTCATCATTGATGTGGGTGCTATTTTGTCTTCCACATCCATTTTTATCATGTGAGGAATCTTTGTTATCGCTCATGCATATCTTCTATATAGTCTCTCTAGCTCAGGTATGATACATGCACATCATCTACTCTTGGTAATTTGACATTCCATTGCAATCCAGTTTTCTAATTTATGTACATTGAAATTCAGGCTATACTTACTTATTGCGGCCAACATCAACATGATACTAGGGAATCAGGTTTACCTGATTGTCTGATTGCTGACATCTCCAAAGTTGTGAAGGGATCTGGATGGATCCGGCAATATTTTGTTTCGAACTATGTTGATCCTAGTTCTGATGCTCTGGATTCAATTCGTAGATTGAGCTTCCCTTACTTGAGGAGGTGTGCATTGCTTTGGAAATTGTTGAGTTCTTCTGCCTCAGAACCATTCAGCTCTTCTGCACTGAATAGATCATCCCATGGCATCGATGAATCCATAGACTACATGGATGGTGATATAGTTGAACTCAATGAAGTTCAGAAGCTGGAAAAGATTTTCAAGATTCCCCCAATAGATGCTATTCTTAAGGATCAAGCAGTGCGATCTTTGGTTATGAAATGGTTACATCACTTCCACAAGAAATATGAAGCCTTTAGATTTCAACACATTTTGCATTGCACACCTGCGGTCCCGTTCAAATTGATGCAGCTCCCTCGTGTATACCAGAATCTACTTGAGAGGTTTGTGATAAATATTACTCTTCACAGATGTTTAAAGTAGGTCCTCTATCTTCATTGAGATTCCAGTTAGTTAATTGTAAGAATATATGTGCTTCATTCAGGTATATAAAACAGCGTTGTGGTGACTGCAAGAATGTTATTGAGGAGCCTGCACTATGCCTTTTGTGTGGTAGATTGTGCTCACCAAATTGGAAGCTCTGCTGCAGGTTAAGATCTTGCTTTTATCATTGTTATTAGGATTATATGCATGATGAACATGCACATGGACATGTTCTGGCTTTCTTGTATCTTTGAAAGAAAACATGGTGATGCCATTAAGTTGACAAAAACTTTTTTCTTCTACCAAAGGGAAAATGGATGCCAAGCTCATGCGATGTCCTGTGGGGCGGGAACAGGTGTATTTCTGTTGATCAAGGTATCATTCCACATTTTGGAAGATTAGTTAGTTATGTTTTATGTTTTGGTAAATTTATTCTTTTGTAGTGTTTCTTATTATTTTCATAGGACCTAATGCTAGTTCTATTTTCACAGAGAACTACAATTCTGCTACAGAGATGTGCACGTCAGGCACCTTGGCCATCCCCCTACTTGGATGCATTTGGTGAAGAGGTATATTCTTCTGCTCTTTCAAACAGTGTAATTTTGATAGGGTTCTCTTTTTGGCTGATTTCTTTATATGCATTCTAGTAACTTAAGTTGTTAAAAAATTAATTAGTAAAAATTTGGGGACACAGAGCCTCTTATGCTGGTGAAGATGAAATTAGTGTAATTTTTATTATATAATAGTCTTTCACTATTTTGAATTGGAGTAATAAATTAAAATTTTTTTATCAATTAAATTTTTTTTATTTTTAGGTGGTTTGTAAAATCTTACGACTTTGTGGACTGTCTACTAATTCTAGTTTAAAAGGCAATTTTGACAACCTGGGTGGTTGTAGTATAGATGAAGTTGCAGACTCTGTTTGACAGAGAGATAGATAGAGATCTGAGGTCTGTTTTTCCTTTGTGGTGATTTTGTTGATGCATATGGGCGGCAACCTTACAAAAGTATGAATAGAACATGAATATCCACTTTATTATTAGAATATTGTCATTTGTCTCATGCTTAGGGCCAAAGGTGGAGTTTGGAGTCCTCTAATTGCATGCACTGAATGATGATTTTTCTTTTAGCACTTAACCAATTAGGGGCTGAAGGCAGGTGTAGATTCTGTGGTCAACTCTGCTTTCATATTGGTCAACAGATTCCTCAAACTTGAGATTTTGTTACACTTTAAGTGTTCTAAGGTGTCCCTTTTTTCCCGAAAACTTCTCATCTTTCATTTGTTTTCCAACATTGAGCTATGTATCAATATTTTGCTAAAATCTCAATTTTTGTGTACTGGATATATGAGCTTCATATCATTTCATTTAAAAGGATAAATGGCTCAATTTGGTCCAACTTGCACATGTCCAATTAGGTCCAAATTCACTTTTTGATCAATTTGCCTATAAACTTTTGATTTAAGATCAAGTTAGCCCAATTGTTTATAAAAATAATAAAATATAATTTTTTATTTTTCAAATTATAAAAAATTATTTAAGAAGTAAAAATACCTGAAAAATATCCCTGGCACCATTTCATCATTGCCTAAACACACTCAATGTGATCTTTCTACTTCCTCTTTTCTTCTCAGATACCTAGTGGAAACCTGAAAACAACACAATCTTTTTCCCTTCAAATCCCTTACAGAAATCATAAAGACCAAAAATTTTATCTTGCTTAGGCATGTAGAGAAAGAATAGTGCAAAATCATGATGAGAAATTTTGTGAGAAGAAAAGCAAGTTCAGCAGCCGCCTTTGTACTGCCAAAAGTCACACAGCTTTAGTTCAAAAACAACTACACCTAAAAGTGGAATGATGTTGAGATCAAAATTGGATTTCTAAATACATAACGAATTTTAATAAGGTTATGCCTATGGAGTTTTAGAGTGAGGTTAGGGAAGGGGTAGAGTGGAGGAGAGGTGTTTGTTATCCAACTTTTTCAATTAGGTTTGCAGATAAAGTCATCAAGCTTCGATTCAAAACCAATTAAACCAGAAAGTGGAGCGGTTTTGAGGTCAAAATTGTGTTCGTGAATAATTGTTGAATTTCAATGAAGGTTATGGTTATGTAGTTTTAGAGTGAGGTTGGGGATAGGGTAGAGTGGAGGAGGGGGATAAGGTTCATTATGTAGCTTTGATTGAAGTTGGAGATGGGAATTGGCTATGGAGATGGGAAAAGATGACAGTGTTTGCAAATTGTTTTAATTATTTTTTAATCTTTTAAGCAGTTTTTATTATTTTAAAATAAAAATACATAATATTTTACTTGTTCAATCAATATCAGGTAAAAATTAAATTGATCTAAAAAGAAAATTTTATGGGCTAAATTGGTCCTGAAGTTAATTTTGGACCTAATTGGATATCAAAAGAAAATTTGAGGGGAAAATTTGAGCATTTATCCCATTTAAAATCTAGATCTCTTTGCCCATTGTCAGAAATAACTGATCGGTATTATATCTGTTTTCTGTCTTTGGTCTCTATTCTTCTATAGTAAAAAGTTATATCTAGGAAAATGGGTTGAAAAAACAAACCAAAATTGCTTTTGCCGATTTCACATGTTTTTGCGATTTTTTTTTCCTTGTTTAAGTTATTAATAACAAAAGTAAATATATTTTGATATTACATTATTCTTTGACTATTGGAAAACAAAAACCGAAAATTAAAAACATCTCTACCAAACAGCCATTGAAGTTTTCGGTTCAACTTCTTTTAAACTTTATCATTGTTATTGTTATTATTATTTTTAATTGTTCCAATACCTTTTATCTTTTGTGGTGGAGCTCTAGATTGAGAAAAGGAACAAATTTAAATGTTCAAATGTTGGTGTGAGGTCAACGCTAAACATTAGTATTATATATAATAATTTGATATTGCTGACTCATCATTGTGATGGAATTGGATAGTAGAGGAACAGAGTTCATATAGATGCTTGAATCTCTGAGAAAATGTCATTATAATAGTTTAGCTCCCTTTGCCTTTCTGATGTTTCATCACACTTTTATGACTCGTGCACCAATATACGGCTTTTATGGTTTCTCATTTGTTATTATCAAGCTTATTTGATACTTCAATGGATGATTCATGGTAATTATTCTTGCAGGACACTGAAATGCATAGAGGAAAGCCTCTGTACTTGAATGAGGAGCGTTATGCTGCTTTAACATACATGGTGAGCCTATTTGACATCTTTGTTTTTTTCCTTACTGACATTAGAGGATACGCCTGCTGGACAGGTGAAAGCCTTTGGTTAACATTTTTGAGTCTTGTCCTCAAACAAGTTAAGTCTTTACTGCACTTCACCTGCCAATTGCATTATTCGCTTTTCGCCAAATACATAAAACACTGAGAGATTATTTATGAGTATTATACTAGGTATCATGGATGCTATGTGTTTGAGTATATCTTGGTTCTATTGTTCATTTTGTGTTTAATTGATTTAGTATTGCTTGACAGGTTGCTTCTCACGGCCTTGATAGAAGTTCTAAAGTTCTTGGACAAACTACCATGGGATCTTTCTTCTCGGTCTAGTTTGGAAGACATTCTTCGAGGTAGTTGTGGGATTTTGTCTGTTCATCTTTGCTTTTTTGTCGGTGGATGTTTGCTGTTGGATAAGATTGACTAAATTTATTTTTTTGCTGACTATTTTCTGGATGTTTCATGTATTGGTGAATCTTCATTCAGATTGGTACTGAACGGGCTTTGCCAAATGCCAAGATGTTGGAATTGTCCTATCTTATTGTTGGCTGAATTTGTTGAGAATCTTGGGTTGAGATGCTGTTTATAAGGATGGACAAGCAGTACATTAACTTCAGTTAAGTTTGCTTGTACTTTATTTTGTAGTATTCTTCTCTTTATCTCCTTTTAATGAGTTCATCTCCACGCCAATTAAAGCACCCTTTTGGTAGTATCTGAACAAATATGGGAAATAGTGTCTGAAAAGAGAGAACTTCTTATAATCCTTTGAAACTCTCTTGATAGGAGTTTGTCCTAGATCCTATAGAGGTTTGTTTAAGCTGAAATTTGAATGTCGAATCTGAATCAACATCTTATTGAGCTTAGTGATTAAGAAGTAATATCAATAACTGATTGCTGAATGCTTAGTTGTATATTGTCACTTTACAGTTGTAGGAGGCAATTTTTACTTTCATGCAATAAGTTACATAGTTTCCCCAACTAGTTTGGGACGAAGGATTGTTTTTGTTGTTGTGTCGTAAGTTACATAGTTTCCAATAGGCTGCTAATAAAGAAGAAGAAGAAGAAAAAAAAGAAACGAAGAAAGAAACGACCCCTAAGTGTGATGCTGGTAGTTTACCATTTTGTTTGAATAATTTTCCCCTATAATATTCTGAAGAATTCGGATCTGACATACTAGTTTAAAAGCCCAAATTCTTGATTTCTCTGAACTGTCACGCTGATGCTCCAAAGGGTACAAAATATGGTTTTTCGTTATTTACAAATAAAGCTTCTGTAGTGTTTTTCATGATGCTTTGTTATCTTGTGGTTTCTCCCATTTGCATATTTGGTATCTTGTGTTTTTTCTATTGGCATTGTTGGTCTAAACTTCTGCTGATGTGGGGGTCATACTGCATAGAACAATAATAGAAGTTTAAAGTTCTTTTTAGTGATTTGGCATCCAAACGGGGATATTTAGGAACCGTAATGGATTGAAAATATATCTATAAAAATAAATATTTTATTTAAAGATATGTGGGACTCATAACAACTCAAAAATATGATTACAAAATAAAGATTTTATTTAAAAATGAAAATCATTTTTGAAATAAAAATTTCTTTTAATGTTTTTTTTAATTTTTGAAAAGTGAAAAATGATGATAAATTTTTGCATATTCTATTAAATATTATATACAATTATTTTTCATTATAATTTTATTTGCCTCTTGATTTGGATTGTGTTAGAATTATTTCTAGATTTCAAAAGTGGGCCAAATCTAGGTTTCAAAAGATTGCCTCAATTTTTTTTCCAGTTTTTTATGTCTAATTTTGTCTTTTAAAAAGTCGTTTTTCATTTGAAATAAAAAAAAATTTTCTATTAATACATTTTCAATTTGTTGTGGACCCTGCATATCTTGATCAAATGTCATCTCTTAAAAATATGTTTTTTTATTACTGTTCAATGCCGTTTTGCTATCACAACTGCATAAGTTAACACATTAGCTAGTTTGGTGGGTAATAAAGGGTATTCTTGTTTACCTTGTCCCGCCCTGGCGGAGATGCCACTTATGCAGATACAAGAACCTGATTGTATTATGAAATTGTGCTTTTCATGATTTGTTTGTGTAGATGTGTGAAAAATAGGATTTTGTTTTCTCTTTCAGTTTTCAGCCTGAAATATATATTTCGTTTAGATTTGGTTTAGTTATGCTAGAATTCCATAAAAATTTGGTTTGTAGGAGCGAAACGATCGTTTTCATTCATTATAAAAGTTTAGTTTGTAGGAGTGAAACGATCATTTTCATTCATGCCAAATATTAAAATGTGAAATTTCTCAATGAGGCCTTAATTTCTGTTTAGTTCCATCTTTCTGCTGCTGTGTTTTGCAGAAGCACCCTAACCTGTAATATTTTTATTGATGGCATTTTGCAGGTATTTTGGATTCTTCTGCTGATGATCAAGAAATGCCGAGTCTCATAGTTATGTTCCTTTCCTTGCTTCTAGCAATGACATTCTATGGTTTTACAGTTACTGGAAGCCCCACCCCCCCAAGACCATCTACAATCATGTTAACAAGACAATGAAGTTCATATATATTAGGTGACCTGTTGCTTGAACTGTGCAGCTTTATTTTATTATTTTTTTAATCAAGCAGCAGATATAAAGCAAGTCCATGTAAGGTTTTCCACAGCCCCTTTTTCTCTTTCTTCCCCTCCTCCTTGCCCGACCAAAACCTCTTTTCAAATGCTCTTCTCTTTTAATGGGATTGTTTAGCTGGTAAAAGTTGAGCTAGTGGTACGAGAGCATTGGTGCAGGACAATTTCCAACTGCATTACTACTGTAAATGTTGTATATATCTTATATTCTTCATCATTTCTGCAGCTTTTGTTGTTTTTCTTTAAATGAAGACGATGGAGCTCAAAATTTGTATCAGTTTCCTTCATACCCATTTGTTATTATTTCAAGTAGTATAATTGTCGCCACGTAAGGATATGTTGTATGGTCTTTGGGTCGCTTACATGAATGATGGTACAAAGAAACATTTATTGGTATGATACTGTAAATTGTGAATTAATTATTACGAGCAGCAGTAAAGAAGCTAACGAGCTCTATTGCATTTGAGAAGATAACGACAAAAGAGTGGGTTCTGGGACACCCTCTTTTGTCCCGACCGGTTTACGGTAAAATCCAATCCGACAGTCCTAGAAGTAAGCTTATACTTTATCTGGTTTATATTTCTAAAATGAGTTACTTTCTTCTTCCAAAAAAAAAAAAAAAAAAAAAAAAAAAAAATTATATCTCTAAATGATCACTCTTCCTTCTTCCAAAAAAAAAAAAAAAAAAAAAAAAAAAAATAAGGTTAATTTTCTAGACGAAAATGTTGATGAGTTGGTTTCTCTACATTCTAGCTTTCACATGGATTTGTATATTGGGCACAAAAGCACACACTTGAATGAGAAAAATTAAGAATCTTTTAAAATTCTAAATCTTTGCCCTCCATACCTCATACTTACCTGACGTTAGATCACCCACCAACTAAATCCTTAACGATCAACATTCTCACACAATTACTTTTCGCGTGTTTTAGCCAACTCACACTAAAATTTGATCACCTACCCATTGCACTTTCACATATTCATTATTATTCTATTATTCAACATGCCCGCCCGGTCCCATCATGAGGTGTCGATGCATCCTTTTCGTCACACTAGGAAACTCAATGGCCTTTCTAGAACATGCAGCTACTATGACATTTATCTTTTTTTTTTTTCTTATAATTCCTTTTTTTTATAGATAAACATTACATAAGCTATCCTCTATTTTAAATCGATAGTAATGACACATTTATACGGTCATATAATGGTATCAGTTATAATTATCTTTTCATTTAAGTGAATATTAAATTTTTATTAATATGCACGTAGGAGTATAATTAATGAATCATTAAAAGGATGTTAACCAATCAGTGAGATTTTATAATTAATAAAAATTAACTAGAACATATGTCCAGTATTATTTACAATCACTGATACACATATCTTATATTGCGCAAACTATACATTAATCTCTGTCTTATTGACGTTCCACCACCTATGTAATGGATCTTATTTCTATCCTCCCTTTATAATTTATTACCCTTTTTCCTCTGCATGTACATAAATGTTAAGCTTGTTTCTCGTTAAATTCAATCCTTAGAGTTACAGTGGTCCACTTCTAATTCACTAAGTGGACCCACCCTCCCCTCCCCTCTCCTCTACTTCTAGTATCCTATCATTTCTTATTTACTACAGCATATGCCTGCTAGCTTTATCTCCCCTTATATTATATCTTCCTTTTGGTACTTTTATTTCGCTCTACTCTCCACTCTCTATTCAGTCACCCGTACTCCCTTGCTTATATATCCCCAACTATTCCGTGTTTCTAGTACTCCCCCTCCCCTGCCTATCCTCTCCCCCTTTACCCCCTCCAATGTCTCCTATTCTTTCCTTTTTATACTCTTTCACTCCTCCTATACCTGATTCCCGGCTAATACATCTCCATAACTTACAAATTAATCACGGCCGTTTTATCATCCTCCCTTCTATACCCCTACCTCTTCTTTTGTCACTTCGTCGTCTCAAGATTCTCTTAACTCTCCCCGATCACTCCACCCAATAATATTCATTCATCATTCGCTTCGCAGTCCCTAGCACCCAATCATAACTTCCCCTAATACGACACACTCCCCACCTGATCAACGATATTCAAGCGCATTCTTCTCTAGAACATTTCTCTTACCCGGTTCTCACCCACTCATATTCTTAATCGGTACACATGATCTGACTCCTCTCGTCTACCCTACCCACTCTCCTCCATGTCCTTATACTGCCCCACTCTACCACTATTCTTACTACTTCATCTCAATTTCCTTCTATACATCATTATAATTATAAAAAATTCAATAAATATTTTATTTCTTTGACCTTACCGTCCATACTCGTCCCTCTTGAATATCTCCTCTCCCCCATACTTTTCCATTTTCCCCTACTCTCCGAGGGAATTAACACTCTCTAGTACCCATTATGCTACGTCCTTTCCGCTTCATCCGCTAATCCAACTGTTAAGTCAAAATTATACATCCTTAATAATATACTCTTTAGCTCGCAAATCTCAATATCTTTCGACTTCCTACAAACTTCTCTCATTTTCTGCCTAACTTTTCCACATCAACTTTATTACCTATATAGTCCCTTCTCATCATCTTCACCCTCCTCTGTCTATCTCGCTCAATTTACTGATTTTCTCTCCGCCTTCTTCATCATTCCACTCTCTTTTATCTTCTTCCTGTCTTCGCTTTCCTCCCCTTGCAATTCTACCCCCTTCACCCCCACTACTCCCTTTCCCCCCCCACTAATTTCCCTTAAAAAAAAAAAAAAAAAAAAAAAAAAAAAAAGGTTATTTTCAGGAAAATGTTGATGAGTTTGGTTCTCTACATTCTAGTCTTTCAAGGATTGATATGGGCACAAAAGTATACTTGAATGAGAAAATAAAATTTATTTGTTCTACTTCAAGTACAATAGAATGCAAATTTAATCAATTTCCATTGCTAACTCATAAAATTTGACTACATTGCACTTTTCACATTATTATTATTATTATTATTAAAGTATGGGTGTCGACGTGGTAATATGTTAGAACATGTAGTACTATGACATTTTATCTTTTTTTTTTTTTCTTTATAATTAATCTTTTTTTTTTATATAAACATTAAGTTTTCTATTATTAAATGATAGTAATGAAATTTAACGGAGTTATAATGGTTATCATTATAATTATTTTTTTTCATTTAATGAATATTAAATTTTTTATTAAATAATGCGTGGAGTTATAAATTAATGAAATTAAAGGAGTTACTGTGAGAGTTATAATTAATAAAAATTAATTAAATATCCGAATTACAAACTAATGCAATTTAATATAGAATTGTAATGGATTTTATTATAATTTATTATTTTTTTTGCATGTAATAAATGTTAAGTTCTTTTGTTAAATAATAGAGTTACAAACTAATGGAATTAATGGAATTTAATGGAGTTATAATGAATAACTATTAACTAAATAATGGAGTTACAACAATATGACAACCAATAGAATTAAAATATAATTTTAGTTCATTAAAATTTATTGCATTATAATTAAATCCTCTTATACATCATTTAATTATAAAAAATTAATAAATATTTTAATTGAATATATGAGAATCCCAAAAGAAAAAAAAAAATTCTTCGGTCTATGAATATAAACTGTATATTGCATGGTAATTAAAAAAACAATTAATTCTCCTAAACTATATCAAAGTATTTATTAATTTAACCACAGTAATTACTCTTTAAAAAATTATAGAAATAATTATTGCATTTAACATAAACAAGGGAAAAAAAATAGTAATTACTTGTTGATATTTTCAAAATGATTTATAATGCAGACAAAATAATTTTCCTAAAACGATTTATATTTGTAGATAGAAAGAGTAATAATAAAGATAGGGATTATTAAATGACCTGATCCAGTGGATATTCAATCCAATCCGATCCGAATGGAGCGGATAAAATCCGATCCATTTAGTGATGGATCGATATGAATTTATAAATTGGATACGAATATAGCATAATCAGATTCAAATCCAATCCATGAAATGTAATTTTGTATTTTTCTTATATTTCTAAATTATTGATTGTAATTCTAGATATACAGCTGTCTTTATTTTTCTCTCTCTTTCTTTTCCGTTAAGATTTTAAATCATTATATACAAGTTTTTCATCTATTTTTTTTAAAAAAATTTCTACATCAAACAAAAGAATATAACTTAGAATATTACAGCCAATAGTCTGAACCTTTTTTGCGCTTACAAATTGTTAATGACTCTTCTAATTGTCATACCATATAATATTTTTAATTATTGTTAGAAAATTTTAGGTTTTCAAGCATAATAAGAAAAGCGGGTAATATTTCATTCGACCCAATTCCATCCAACACCTGATGAAATCTGAATTCAAAGATATATGATCTTTTTCAAAGAAACATATGATTTCACTTTTTATTATTTAATTAAAATACATAAGCAAATTATTTTTGAATAAAAGTTCTTTAATTTTTTAAAAAATTGTCCATGTAAATCAATTAAAAAACACAAAATTACACAATCCGTCAATCACCATGCTTGGTATATCACAAGTTTATATATAAAATGAAGGCTTCTATCCTATTGTAGATTTGTATTTCACTCACTATATGCATTAAAAAGGCAAGTATTATTTTGTGATATTATTCAAACTAAATTCAAATTATTCTATATGACCAAAAAATAAAGTTCTAAAAAAAAAATTGTATTCCCATTTTGATTCCCAAAAATCAATTGTGCACTATAAGCAGTTCTGGGAAAAGTGCACATCCATGCAAAGTACTGCACATTTCTTCTCTAAACTGAAAAAACTTGATAAAAGAAAAGGCTTCTCTCTTGAGCATCATTTCTTCTCTAAAAGTGGGGTCTGTACAAAGCTGTTACAGTGGATATTTACCCAAGAGCAATTGGGACATATAATCTCTTATTCTACACATACCACAAGTCTTCTGCCAGTGGTTTTGGCTCAGGGTGGTGTAATGGAAAACAGAAGTCCCCCATGTACACAAAAAAAGGGGTGCAATTGTCTAAATTGGAAGATGATCGACTTAGACCAGTGTTGAAGACATGCATTAACGAGCGTATCCAAATTTGTCCCTGTTCAACCAGCCTTATGATTTTGAAATCCAGTTACCACCAAGATCGAACAGCTTTATGATTTTTGTCCCTGTTCATCCAACCTTTCAAGAGTATGTCCATTCTAGATCCCTGAAAGTCGATCAAAAAGCGAAGTTAGAAAACTCTGTTTTCTTGTTTTGATCTCCATGATAACTCAATAATAAACAATCAGCATAAACAAATTCCATAAGAATGCAGGCACAACTTCCAACAAAAATCATAAATGAACACAAGCCTTGAAAGGTGTCAACATTCCATTTCTCAATTGGTTTTTATGCAAAATGTAACATTAACTTCGATTAGTGATGTCTATGATAATTCAACAATAACAATGGATTCATGATACTAGAAGAAACAAAAGCAGAAAATGAGCACAAGCCTTAGAAAACATCAACATTCCATTTCTCAATTGGTTTCTATACAAATTGTAACATTAATTTTGATTAGGAGGTCTATGGTAATTCTAACTATTGACTCATGATACTAGAAGAAAGAAAAAGCAGAAATGCTTAAGAAGTTTATCGGCATTACAACTCCTCACTATAATATACAGATGTTGATGTTGTGAAGTGCATGCATTATGCTTTTAAACAAGAGACAAATTCCTTCAGTTTTTCTAGCAGCATCATACCTTGTGGAAGATGCACAAAGAAATAAAAGAAACTATTGGGATATCTGGTAAGAAATGATTTCTCAAATTCAACTCTCACCTATTACTTGTATCTTCCACAAGAATGTAATGAAAGATAAGTAGTGTGTTGCATGTCCCGGACTTTTCTTTTTGCATTGGGAACACTTACGTAATTGAAGAAGAATTAATAGGTGAGACTTGAATTTGAGTAATTGAAAAAGAATTTGTATCACACTTCTTTTCTTTTGTCGTTGCTCTTTGCAAAAGGCTAGTAACCAAGAAAGGCTTATCTAGTATTTTTATAATTTTACCTAATTCTTTAATTTTCTCAGTTTAGGTCATGAAAAAAGTGGATATAGCTCATTAGGTTAGGCATTTAATACAAAACCAATAATTTTACAATTCATTGACTTCATTTTTCCTATACGTGTAACTTTTCTAATTGGCAATTGACTTTTTTTTTTATCACGATCCAAATCTTATTATAATAAGTTTACTATAGTCTTGTGAAAAAATAGAAGTACTATCACTATGTATATATTAGGCATGAAGAGTAATGAATTAACCATAACTAGAAATAAAATATATATAAAATAAACTTTTTATTTGAGTTCACTTTCCACTGTATTCTTGTTAAGGTTGTAAGCAAATGCTTTCCATACAACGATTACAATGTGTTGGTTATTAGAATTGGAATGAATAAATGATCATCTAAATCTTTGCCTAGTATCAAATGACACTTTAAGTGGGCTTGGGACACAACATTCATTTTGCGCTTACAACAAAAGAAGATATGAACAAAATAAACCCAAAGATCTTTAATTCTAGTTGGGACACTCACCCACTCAAATTTTACTTGTAGGCATTCCTCTACACTTTGTAAGGAAAAGGGAGATTTATCAAAGGGATGGGAAAGAAAGTTAAAATTTAACCTCCTCGTACAGTAACAAGGTTAATTTGGGAGGAACAGAGCAAGGTTAATTACAATTAACAATGAAGTGTGATATCTACAAACATATCCTTGTTTCTAAACAACATAAAGCAAGATGTAATAGACAAGCACATCAGTAATCTTTTATTTAGTTTACTACCTTCCTTACACCCCCCCCAACTTGGGGTTTAAAACTATTCCTTATCCTTAATTCTCAAAATTCTCAAATTAAAACTCTCCCAAACAAGAAGTCAAGGGTATCCCTCCTCCACTTACCTTTCCTTACATACCTTTACCCTCAATCCTAAAAGTGTAAGGGTGAAACTAAAGTACAAAACTATGGCAAAGAAATTAAAAATACTACCCATAGTTTGAACAAAAATTTTGAATAAAAGAACTTGCCCGATAGGTAAAATTGTAACTTACAGGTTATGCTCTAGGTTACTCCCATCTTCGTTGCATGAGAACAATCTTCACTGACGAGGGAGCTCCCTTTCGCAGATAATCCCACAGATTTGGCACCGTCACATCCGTCATTTTCAAAAGTAAACTCAAGCTGCCTCTCTACAGATTTGAAAACAGCAGTTCGCTTGGATTTCAACCTGTACGGTGGCGATGCATTGAAAGCTTTACCGTTACATCCAATGGTGTTATCATCTGGATGAGGGCTGTAACAAGAACTTCCATCTTGAGACTCAATCTTTTCTGGAGTTCTCTCAGTTCTCTGTAACCTGTCTTCAACAGATTCCTGACCTCCTTTCCCAATTTTACTGGGAACTGAGTGTACTTGACTTCCTATTTTTCTTTTTCGAAATATGGATGGAGTGTTGGGGTAGCTCTTAGCAGCAATTCTCAATATCGATTCAGGGCTTTGAGCATTTAAATAATTACTCTTCACACAAGGTGGAGTGAAGAAACTAATAGAAGACATTGGGCTAGAACTGTACTCACGCTGCAAATGATGTATAACAAAGGGATCCAAATCTAGTGGAGTATAAGTTTCTAACTGTGGTGGCTTATAATACAAACAACCATATTGAGACCCAATAACTTTGTCTTCAACAATTTCACAGTTGATTCCACAATTCTCACATGTCCGTAGTGACTCTGAATTACAGCAACTAAGATCTGCAATAAAAGATTGGGGCTTACATTCTACCCCTTCAGAATCAGCAGATTCATTTGGAAGAACACTTGAAGAAGCTGCCATATCTCGCCTTGGAGCTGATGACTCCAACTGATCCTTGACATCTTCTAGCTTGCATACATCAGTAGTTCCTGATGAAGTCTGCGCGGTTGAATCTGATTCTTTACTTGTTTTGGTGACAGTTGGCCTATGAATATTGTCATTTCCATTTTGGATACCATTCTTTGCAACTGAAGAAGGTTTTCGAGACGAAAAAATTATCTCACTCTTGACAACTGGAGGAAGTTTTCCAGTAGCTAAATAGAAATCTAATTTTTTCTTCAAGGAACTATTCCAGTGATTTTTGATGGAGTTATCGGTCCTGTGCAAACAAAATTTGAGTCAAATTCGAGAATTAGGTTGAATAAAATGCAACTATTAGCTTATGGTTCGTAAAGAACTTTCCATGAGACAGCTCCCACTATCAGGATTCTTACCAATTGCCTCCCTCCTTGCACAAGGAGAGGGTCACTGGGCCAAAAGACCATTTATGACCTAAAATGTGGGACAAAATGCAATTTTAAGGCACTTAACATAACTTCATTCTGTTTAATAAAGGACCATCCCAGCCTCGAGGAATCAAGAGATCTTTTCTGGTGCTGACAATGAATCTCTCGTCCTTTCCCTTTCCGGAGCGAGATGGGTTATTTCGTTGACATCCACAAATGTAGTAGAGTAGGTTAAGATAGGATCCATCTTAATTTCCAAACAGAGTTTTATTTGTCATTTCTTTACTTTATGACTTCATCCAGATTACAGAACTATAACCACAAAACACCATTGATAATAAAATGAAAAGATTTCAAAATTCAGAATCCATCATTCTTACAAAATTAAATCAAACAACTGAAACTGCAACAACTTCACCTTTAACCCGAAAAATTCAAATATTATATGACAAAACAAAAAATTCTCATAAAATATAGTAGAAATAGAATTTCACACTTCAGATTCTTAAGCATAATCGTCGGTAATGAAAAGCATATCCTGCAAGCGAGAGACAATGGACTTTACCATCTAATTGCATATAAACTTGAAAATCTTTTGACATCGCACCACCAGATAAATAAACAAATATTACTGACTCCAACATACTAAAAGGAATGTGAACGCTAAATTTTTTTTAACATCAAGAGTTCTTGAATTGACCAACTTTATTTCCAGTTAAAACCTTATGTATTAATATTTACCCGACATTTACAGATTAAGCAAGAACAACTACAGATTAAGCAAGAACAACTACCTTCCAGGCAAAACTTTAGCTATTTCAGCCCATTTGTTCCCATGTATCCGATGGGCATTCATGAGAGCCAACTCCTCTTCTAACGTCCAAGCATCCTTTTTAATATCAGGATTCAAATGATTGTGCCACCTATACAAACATTTGAAACAAAGACTTTAATGAATATATAAATCAACCAAAAACTTTTGCACCCTTCCTGTTGCTTTACCTTAAAATGATAAATAAAAAAGAAATAGATGTCAGCATGTGTGCAAAACATTATGTATGAGGATATACTGGCAACTAAGGGATTTTCATGTGCCCTTCGTTAAACCAAGAGGGGAAGGTAATGATAAATGGAATGCACCACTCATCATTGCAGGGATAGTTAAGCACAATCAACCCAGAGTTAATTATCTTCACTTATGAAAGTTACCTTTCACGGCATTGTTTCCCTATGCGACCAGGCAAAGACTTTGCTATGACTGACCATTTTGTAGGTCCATATTTTGCGACCAGTTCTGTTATTTTGTCGTCCTCCTGCAGAATGAAATACAAAATAAACTTCACTGCTTGATTTTATAGCCAAAAGAAGAAACAATCACCCGATGCTTAAATTGTAGCCTTCAAGAAAAGATAGTCACATAGATTTGGCCCCGCACCTACCTCTTGAGTCCATGGTCCTTTAACAAGATCAGGATTAAGAACCTTTTGCCATCGATGCAGACATTGCACTTCTGATCTATCTGGAAAAAACTCAGCTGCATACAGACAGATATGATTTACATGTAAGATCACGCATTGTATGTAAAAAACCAACGGTAAACACCTATATATGTTTTTATGCTACAAAATCATTTATTACTCCCCTCAACAATTCTGTTACCAAAGCATTTGATCACTGAATGTTCTACCAACTTCAGCTGCATGTGTCAATACCACTAGAACATAGTTTTCATTGCACGAGAAAATACAATTTATCCATATTAACTTAGAAGCAATACTAGCATCTTCTCAACGTATGCTCCAAGTGCTTGCAAGTAACAATATGTATGTCCTTATACTATGCAGAAAGTGTTGGTTGTATGTCAAATATCCTGGACAACAATAATTTTAAGATTCAGGGAACGGGAGTCAGTTTCTTGATGTTTTCTTGGATGTATCTTTTTATTCTCCACATTTCAGTATTATGCTAAGCAAGCAAGCACATTATGCTAACAGGCACCAGCACTCATACACATCATTGAATATCCAGAACATAATAACGAAATATATTCCAAGAATCCAGAACACATTTCTCAGTAGCTAAAGCATTTTAACATGAGGCATCTAAAGAAAGAGGGGGACCTATTTTCTTCCAACTTTTCCCCTTAAAAGCAGCAACAGCATTTCTTAATGTCTCATCCTGCAAAAAATATTGAAATCATTAGAAACAGATACTTGAAGGAAAAAAATGTAACGAATAGCAACTAACACATAATTTGAACAAAAACATCAGATATACACCAATACTAACACATAATTTGAACAAAAACATCAGATATATGAAAGTGTGGATGATTTACACCAATTGAAGATCCACATGTACACATCAATACTACTATATGTTAGTTGCAAAGCCAGTAATACTTTAATATGGATCCTAAGATATATATGTTAGTTTGCAAAGCAGTAGATTACTTTAATATTTGGATCCTAAGATGCGATATTGCGGAATGCAAATACTGAAATAAGATGCGACGAAGCGGAATCAACAGCATTTTATTGTTGGGAAAGGCTAGAGGTAGGAGGTGGCAACATCATTGAAAGAGAAGGCAGCGTTCAAGAGCCAAACTTAGGGAGAAAGGTACAAAAATGAAATTTAAAAGATTGTAAGGTTCCGTAGACTCTGTAAGAAACTAAAAAGATTCAAAGGCATAAATAGGCTCTAGTGGAATTACAAAAAGCAAAGACCAAGAATGAGCTTGAACGCTGAGAGTTAGTCGGACAGATCTACAACACAAAACAACAGTACCGAGGTTAGGGGCCTCATATATAAAAACACCTCGAGCCCTAATAACTTAAATATACTAAAAAGCCATAGCTAATAGAGAGAGTTTAATCGAAGCTTTACCACTTTTTTTATTTTAGTTTTTTTATAATTTCAACTTTACATAATGACAAAGCTGTTTTAAACTAAAGGGTTCAAGTAAACCATTTAAATTCTCAAAAACTAACAAATCTAGATATCTGCAAAAACTTATACTTAATACAATAACTTTTTGGCGTATTAATTACAAACTGTCCTTGTAAACGATCTAAGAAACATATAGTATACTATTTCGAAAATTATCGTTTTCATGACCCTAATCAATTTTCACAAAAAGTAACATTTGATGCATAAAAAATGGAGATAAACAAAAATACGAAGCAGAACTTATCTTCTGCGCCATATATCTTGTCCGTATAATAAATAACGCTAAAAACAAATGCCAAAAGTTTTAGCTATAGCCTCAATAATGCAGCCCTAGGTTTTTGAGGAGATAGGTATAATTGGGCAAGCACAGGCTGAGCAGTGACCAATAAACTTTGAGCTTAAAGGGATAGCACTGAATTAAGCAGTAGCAGATTTCTGTTAATATATTCAAAAAAATGAAAAAGAAAATTGAGAAGTAAGATTATTTAGGTTAAGTATTGAATAAATTGGGAGCTGGAAGTCGGTATTTTTCTAAAAAAGAATCTCACTATATACCAGGATCTTTCTATAGAGATGTTAACCCCCAGAAATGGAAGAGGAACCAACGATTGATTGTAGTTGATTCCACTAGCTTAGGTGCGGATATTAAGCTTTCAGTCTTGGTGCATTAACAGTAGCGTTGGAGCACCGCGGAATACACATTAACACAAAAAATATCAAGGCTTATTCCAAAGTGATCCTAGAACACCAAACCAGGCCGCTTTCCTATGTAAGGGTGTGAGACAATCAACACCAAACACACCTTTCCGAGCCGTGCG
Organism: Jatropha curcas; assembly: GCF_014843425.1. The sequence continues at coordinate 25,912 of NW_023590582.1, forward strand.
AAAAGTGAAATCTAGTAACACATTCAATTAATTCTAAATTACATTCTAAATCAAATCCTTATCAGCATGGTGCATTCACCTCATAGAATTATTCATGTCGTTGAGTCTAAAATAAGTAAGAATTATTTCTCAAGAAGAGAAGGAAGACGCCCTATAGCCTGGTCCTCTGGAGGTTTCCGACAGCCACCAATTTTGCGGAGTCACCAAACGGGACATTTGGCCCAGTGGTTCTCCTGCAAACCCAAATTCCAGATTCATTCATTTGGGTTTTAAGTTAAAAATTTAAAACGTAAAACAACACTCTAAGTCAATTAGACTTACAAAAATCCACAAGTGAGAGAAAGCGCACAATGACTTCAGTGCAAAGAGAAACACAATAAACAGGGAGTATACAAATACGGTGTGATAAAGCTAAGCCTATTAATGATGTTAAGCGCTTAGTGAGCTGTGGCTGGACCTAGTGGAGATAACAGGTTTCCTTAATTTCCATTTGTGAGCAACTATTGAGGGCAATAGCGCACTGCCAACCTTCCTTCAGATATTGAGCACGAGCTCGGCGCGCCCTAGTTAAATAATGACCTACTCTCGCAGAAAGAGCCCAGAGCACACATTCTAATCTCTCAACCCTCAGTCCATACTCTTTCGCGTTGGCAAAATAAGGACAATCCTCTTTAAACACACCAAATTTTCCACACAAATATCATTATATATCGGCAGGCCTAATATCTTAGGTATTCATACAATTGAAGCTATAGGAACCAGGAAAGCATAAAAACTTAGAAACAATCACGATGTGATCACTAATCTAACAAACCAAAACCCATAAGAAAACCCCCAAACTCCATGATCAGCAAATCAAGCGAGGATGACCGAATAACAAAATTGGCCACAGATCCTCGAAGCTAACCAACTCTCACTTTGAACTTTACAGATGACCAAATGCGCCAAAAAAGTCCAGAATCATAGCAGTTTCAAAATAAAAGGCAAAATCACGAGTTACATATAGCATATCAAAAGGGGAAATATCTAAGTTGCTACTGCGAAACGTAACACTTCAGAAAAATATATGAATTGTGCAAGGTTTTATTTCAAAAAAAACAAGTGAAACATATTAAAATAAATTTACCTCCCAGGATAAAATCCATGTAGCACTTCAAACACACACGGTTAAACCGCAGTATTGAGATCGACTGGCATCAGAAAACGAACAAGTTTTAACCAATTAACTAACGCGCAGAATATCAAGAAAATGCTCGAAAGAATTAGAGGAGGTTACACAAAAAGCAGCTACATAATTTGAACAAAAACATCAGATATATGAAAGTGTGGATGATTTACACCAATTGAAGATCCACATGTACACATCAATACTACTATATGTTAGTTGCAAAGCCAGTAATACTTTAATATGGATCCTAAGATGGATATTGCGGAATGCAAATATGAAATAGATGACGAATCAACACATTTTTGGGAAGGTGGAAGTGGCACTCATTGAGGAGGCAGCGTCAAGAGCACTTAGGGGGTACAATGAATTAAGTTGAGCCGAGCTTTGACTAGATCAAGCTAGGCTCATTATTAAACAAGCCAAGCCAAACTGAGTTGAGTACCATTAGGCTCATGTAAAGCTCGCAAGCCTAGATGAGTTTAATCGAGCTTACACTTTTTTTTTTTTAATCAATTTACATAATAAATTTAATAGTTCATAAATTTATTCAAAAACTAAAATAGATATGTCAAAAACTATAATAATACTTTTTTATAATAAATGTGTAAACATTAACTATTATACTATTGAAAATTATTTTTTTGGCCAATAATTTTCAAAAAGTATATTTATGCATAAAAAATAATAAACAAAAATACGAAGATATCTTGTATATAAATAAGCTAAACAAGCAAAGTTTTGCTTAGCTCAATTCAGCCCTAGTGTTTGAGATGGTTTGGACGGGTGCACATAAACTTGCTAATGCACAATAACAGCAGATTGAATATATTAAAAAAATGAAAAAGAAATTGAGAAGAAGATGTAGTTTGAAATGGAGGAAGTGGTAAAAAAAGGAATTATACCAGATCTTTCTATAGATGTAACCCAGAAATGAAGGAACAAGATTGATGTAGTTGATTCCACTAGCTTGGTATTAAGGTTTGCATAAGGTTGAGCAATAATTTAACAAAAATATCAAGCTATTCCAGATTAGACACAACAGGCTTCTTGGAAAACCACAACCTTAGAGAAAAAGTGAAACATAAACAAATTCTAAATATAATCAATCCTTTCAAATATTCTATGATATATGTGTGAGTTAAAGTAAATCCAAGAAACGCATACCTCCTCTGGAGTCCAGCCACCTTTTGCTCGCCGAATTGGCCCAGTGGTTCTCCTGCAACCCAAATTCCAGATTCATCATTTGGGTTTTAAGTAAAATTTAAACGTAAAACACTCAAGTCCAATTAGACTTACAAAAATCACTAAGTGAGAGAAAGCGCAGCTTGCTAAGAAACAATAAAAGGGAGTTTCAATAGTGACCTATTATGAGTTGGTGAAGCTGTGGCTGGACTGGATACTCCAGGAGACTTGAGAATAGCACTGCCACTTCCTTCAGATAGAGACGAGCTGGAAGCCGCTGTTAATTGCTTATTTTCAAGGCAGCACTCTTCTATCTTCACCTCATCCATCTTCTTTCTTCTATAAGCATCTCTAAAACCAAATTTTCCAACAAATTAATGCTAATATTTAATCATACAAATAGAACAGAAAGCATAAAAACTTAAACAACGAGTGATCCTAATCTACAAAACAAAACCCTAGAAAACCCCAACTCTAGACCAATACAATCAATCCCACAACACCAAATACAGATACAAACGAAACCCAGATCTTATAAATCAGTAATTAGATCAAAAGAAATCAAGTTTGCATCGAATTTTAGGGTTTTTATTAAAAAAAATATTATTTCCGAATCAGAGCTACTTAAACCTCGAACAAATAAACATTACACGATCAAAAACTGAAGATACAAAAGAACCATAAAAAAGAAAGCAACTTTGAAAAACTGAACAAAAACTACATAATTGAGCGAAAGTGAAAAGGAGCTGACCTCTGAAGTGGCGGGAATCGAAGTCGAGCTCATCCAAAGAGAGAGACAAAAAGAGAAATAGAAACTGTCCCCGTTTTAGAGCCAAAGGGAGAAGAGAAGATAAATGAAACGTTTCTCTTGCGAAGAAAACAGAAAAACAAAAGCGCTTTTGCTTCGAAAAATCCTCGCCCGTTGAAACTGAGAGAGAGAATAATACAATAGAAGAGAGTAGATTTATATGTAACGAATATATTAGCACCGACCGTCTCCGTTAAAGGCCGTTGTAGACAGCTTTTGCCTTTTCATGAGCTCTAAAACCCCTATTTCTTAACGGCGGTTTAACGCTGACGTGAACGTCGGGACCAAAGTTTGAACCTCAAACGGCACACAAAAATTTCTGAAAGCCCAAATGTTTTAAATGTCGAACTAGTTTTCGAGCTGTGAAGTGTAGAACACGTTTCGCGGAAGTTTCTGAACCGTTGGATTGGGAAGTACTTGTCGAAGTTTAAGGCTGTGTTTGGAGGAAAGAAACCTTTTATCTGATTTTCAGTTACTTCCCCACCAAGTCTACCACATTGATACAAATCAACAGCAATTATAAATTTGAGTTCAACTAAATTTTATTGAATAATATAATATTTAATTTAATTATTTTATATAAAAATTTTAATTTTTTATATATGGTAAATACGAGATGCAATTAGTTATCAAAGCATAATCAACTAAGATTGGATAAGAAAATCCACTAGGAATGTGCACAGCGTTCTTTCTTCCTTCTTGGTTAGAATTTTCTTTTATTTTCTCCATTGAAACACAAAAACTAATATATAGATATAGGAGGAGGCTGATTTTTGTCTCTTGTAACAATTTCTCCCTTTTATTTTTGATTTTGTTGCAAATTTTTATGTTCTTTTTGTTAAACACGTTATAGATTTATGCCCATTCGACATAATTTATATTACTTATGTTTATGCTATTTTTCGCGGTTTATCTCCATTTTGTGTGGAGTTTGTGATCTCTTCACTTTATGTGGAGTATTTGTGTTTTATTTGGACATGTGTGCAATTCATGAGTCTTTTAGAGCTTAATAGTGTGGTCTGTTCCTCCATTGGATTTAATGATTCAAACCCTATGTGTGTTCATCATAAACAATTAGTTCATAGATATTAGGCCATGTACAGGAGATTCAAAGAGTTTATCTAGCTAGCTACTTTGAAGATCTATTAATATTTTTAAATTCAAATTTCAAATTTTATTAGAATTTCTTATTAAATCAGCGAATAATAATTATTTTAGTTATAATAATATTGTTATATGTTTTATCTTCAGAAGAAGGTCATGTCCTCCCTATATTATTTGTATTGATTTGAAATTTTTAAGGAACTCCTAATATATTATATTAAAAAATATATATATATGGTAAATATGAAAATAAAAATTTTAAGTCGATAAAATTTTAAAAAATAAAATTGAATTTAGTCTCATCTCTTTTGCCTAATACACTCTTTATTTTAATTGTTACATATATGTAATCAATAATTTATATATAGTTTTAAATAATTTGTAAAATATATATATATATATATTTTTTTTTTGTATATTAGATGCTTCACAATTTTTTGAAATTTACTGATATGAAAGCTCTTGCATAATAACTTCCAAAATGGATTTTCTTTGAAAAAATTTCAAAATTATATAGACAGTAAAATTTAACTTTACAAAAGTTTTAATTTATAATTAAAATGGGTTTTTTATCTTATACTAACAGTTCCAGAGTATACCAAAAATTCCTTTATTCATCGACCAATAAATTTAATTAAGTATTTTTTCAATTCTAAACATTAACAAATAATTGGATTTTTATAAATTTCGTTCGCTATAAATGAATTCATTTGTAAATGAAATTTATTTTCATGTTTGTAATGAATTCAAAATTGAAAATTCATTTATTTATTTTTCTAAAGTACCATTAGCATAATAATTTTAAAAGGCTAAGGGGATAGATAGTTTTGTCATAAATTTCTGAGTTGTTTAAATATAAGGAATTCATTTGAAAATTTCATCTTTTTTTATAGATTTTATTTAATTATATCCATATTCATAGAATTTAAAATTTCATTTGGTTTTCAATACCAAACATAAAATTTAGATCTATAAATGAATTTCACAAAATTTTATGGAATTTATTAATTCCAAACAATGGTAGATAATATTTAAATATCTTCTTTTTCATAATCTCTGCAAAAATATATTAAAAACTTTCTTTAATCACATTTTTCTTGTCTTAAAATTATATATCATGTTTTTTTTATCAATATTTGTATGATTTTCCTTTATAAAAAGCTTATAAACAACTAATTATACATTTTAGAAATTATAAACCTTGTATTGCTATGTACAAAGGGAGCAAAAAAATTCAAAAGACAAAATTGACTAACACGGTTACAACAAGCACGGCTACTGATATTATGGTCGAACCAAAGACAGAAATTTGAAGGAGAAGAATGCAACCATAGGCGTCTATTATGAAATTTGAACCCTAATTTATTATTTAATGAGCAATAAAATTAGTTTTTCTATAAATATGAACGATTAACCTCCAATTTGTACTTAGTCAAGCTCTTATAATAACTCAAAAAAGGTTTTATATTTCCTAGCCAATTCACTACAAGCTTATTATCATGTTCAATAATGAGTTATCACATATATTATATGTTGAGCTGACAATTACAAAAGATGAATAACGCAGTCTGTGGTTTAAAGTACTTTTAAGATATCAACGGAAATCCTTTTACAACTTTTCAATGCTCATCGATGGGGTACTGTATATGCAATATCTGGACGAGTAATGGTCACATAGTAAAGATCTTTTTCTGTAAATTTCTTTGTTATGAAAAGGAATGGCTTTAGTTTTCAGTAGAGGAGAGACGAGGCCATAGTTGTGGTGGTTGGTTTGGCACTACCAATGTTTATATGAGATAACAAGCTAAAAACATATTTTGTTGATTGAGAATGATCCTAGTTTCTTGTATTGAACTTAATAATAAGGAAATAAGACAAGTGACCAAGAACATGTAAAGGAGATTCTACCTATAATTTTAAAATAACATTAGAAATATGAGTTGTACGGTTAGGTATAAGTACAATATCATCTACATAAATTAGCATATAAAGAATAGTTAAAGAGGAGACGTAAATAAAAAGGAAAGAATCAACAAAACAAAATCCAATAGATTGAATTAAGAAAATATCAAGACGTTTAAATCAAGCTCAAGGTGCCTGTTCCAAACCATATAATGAATTAGTTTTCAAATAAAATATAGGTGATATTAAACCTAGATGGTTGAGACATATATATATATATATATATATATCTTCTAACTTCCTATGGGAGGAGGGCATTAGAGATGTCTAGTTGCTGAAGGTGCCATCCATAATAAGCAACAAGAATTTAACAAAACATGAATAGTGGTTGCCTTGAAAATAAGATTAAATAAGTGTGTCGTTTCGACCATTTTGTCAAATTTGTGATCTTAACAACAATATCCATCTTTTTGTTGAAAAGTAGTCAAATCTTTTATTGTCAATTTTGGATTCTTCTTCTAATTTTAAAGAGAAGTTTGATTTGGAATTGAAGAGAAAGGAAAGAGGAGAGGTAAATATTGTTAATCTGTTTGCTATCAATGATAAGAAAGGAGAAAATTTCCGTTGGAAGCGCTTCCCTTCAATGGGTCTGACCCAATGCGAGCGTAATTAATATAAAAGGATGAGGACACTTATGGTATAAAAAGGAAAATTAGAAAATTTAAAAATTTCATAGACCAAATTTACAATTAACCCTAATTTTTATATTAATCCTAATTTTTATTTACAGATGGAATACGGGTGTGAGAATAATTACTTACCTCTTTTTATTTGCAGATGGAGTGTAGGTGATAGAAAAATTGTCTCGTATCTTTCCATGAGGATGCCTAATTCCAATGCATACCAAATATAGGATGCATCATCATCATTAAAAGTAATTTTGGTATTTCTCAAAATTTAATGTTGTTAACATATCTTTTTTAGTTCGGTAGCAGAGTGCCTCGGAGTGGTTATATAAATTTACACAAATATAGATAGAAGCATGCACTAAAACCATGCAATTATGTTATTTAGCTGAATATATCATTTAATCCTTGAATTTTGATAAAAAAATTTCATAGCATCTTGAACTATAAAATCGATTTTGTAGTACTTTGAATTTTATTTTTTAAATAATTTCATACTTCCTCACACTAAAAATAGTAAATTTTATCGTTTTTTGGCTTTTATATGTAAAATATTGATTTGATATGTTGAACAATAATTTTATATTTTCTAATTTTTCAGTAAATGTTTAATCGATTTAATTTTATAAATTTAAGTGTTTAATGTGTCAAATAAAGTATTTAATAGATACAATTTTATAAGTTGAAGTATTTCACGAGTTAAATAAAAGTTGAGGATGCCACAATGTTTTTTGTGAAGTACATTGGTGAATTTATGTATTTTGCTTAAGTTATTTTGATATCATTTATTACATAAAGTATAAATGGTACCCCAATCAATTTTTTTTAAATTAACATATCATTTTTACTTAGAAAATTAGTAATATATAATTCATAACGAATTCTTATTAATCATGTGTAACATTTAACAAATATTTAGTAATAAGAGGTCTTGACGACTTAAATAAAACAAGTCAACTCTTCTGAATAAATTAGTCTTTTAAAACTGCATAAATAATTTTTGTTTAATTTTAGCTTTGTTTGGCAACGTTTTTAAAGAATGTTCACATATCTATGCTTTATTTATTTCTGTAAATAACTTAAAAAAAATAACATGCTGAAAAATATTTTTTATAAAAAATATTTTTACAATGTTGATTTTAAGGTGATTAGCAATTGGGACGCAGTGAATTTAGTGATCTCTTGCTATTAAGTTATTTATGATATCATTTTATTAATACAATAAAAGTATATAATATGGTACCCCAAATATCAAGAAATTATTTATAATTAAAATTATAAAACAATAAATCATCTTTTACTTAAGAATAATATTACAGTAATATATAACTTCATAACCCGAAATTCTTAATTAATCATGTGTCAATCGTGGAACATTATGTACCATTTAAATATACTAATAACTAACCTTTTTGGTATCATCGTTAAACTATTAACGTAATTAATATTAAAACGGATATCTTAACCCGGAACCACTTAAAATAAATACACATTATTTGCTCCTAACTTTCTTCACTGACATTTAATATTTAGTCATTTTTTTAAATAAACTTGTCATATAAAATTAATTTTTGTTTAATATAGCTTTCTTAGATTATGGCAATCCTGATTTATAAAAAGAGAAATGTTCACATATCTATTGCTTATTTTATTTCTAGTAAATAACCTTTAAAAAAAATAACATGCTGGAAATAATTATATTTTTAATAAAACACTAATTTTTTTTTACACAAAAGCAATTTATGAAATTGGTCATTTTTTACTATTGCGTGATGTTTAATATTGAAAATTAGTTAAAAAATATTAAAGTCTTTTATCTTTCATAAAACTAGTAAAAAATTGAATTTAATTAAATTATAATATAGTAAACTTTGGATCAGATATCTAAGTGAATATCTTTATTAAGTTATATAAGAAATGAGTAAAGAAAAATGTCCAAAATGAAAAATTAAAATAAAGGTACTTATATTTATACGTTATAATTAATAATAAAATATTATGTAATATATAATTTACAATTTATAATAATAACACATATTATACTAAATATGATAATAATAATAAGTAATTTTATTAATTAATAATAATATATATAAGTAATGACACCACTATCATTTTCTAGAATAAATTTAAATAAAATATAATTATTTCACACATAGTGTTATATTAAAGACTATATTACCGAATTTTTATTTTTTTGAAAAAACTGTTTTAGAATTTTTATGTTATGGATTATAAAATCAGGGAACATGTAAAATCATTGAACCGTGAAAATATCTTAAAATAAAACATATTGTGGGTCTTGTAAAATTTAATTTGTACAATATACAAGAGTATCATAGCCCAATTTCGAATTGTTTCAGAGATCACAAGATCCGCATAATAATAAACAGAAATTAATTTCACGAATATTTTCGAATATACCATAAAGCCTGCCTAATAGAGAACATCCGCCGTCAACCCCCCACTTAGAGAACATTTTAAAATTTTTTTTTTTACGAATCAAAAAAGAAACTACGTTACTATCATTAGTAAAGTATGTATAGGTATGTACTAGTTGATTAATAAAATGTAAGTTATCCTAAACGAAATCAATATGGTCATATTTATATATGAGATTAGAATGGAGAAATTCTAGAACCAGCCTTAAAAAAAAAATCAAAATAAGATTCAAATCGCGTATTAGGAAAACCAATGCAGACTCGAAGCGAATTCATTGAATTGGACAAAACCGATTAACGAATGAAAATTCGAATAGTCGTAAAAGAAAAGCCCAAAAATTTTCTTTGTCTTCTGTCTTGTCCTTCTCTTCTAGCGTGGAAAAACAACCGAAAGCGTTCCCCTCCCCCTTTTCTTTTTTTCGTTCAACAAAGCCCCAAACGCCCAAGCGCCAACTAAATCGCTTTGCCCGCCGCTCTCGTCCATTTCTCCTCTTGCTAATTTTCCAAGAGATATCCGTGAAACAGAAACCGAAGCATAATGGCCACAGCGGACGAGAGCGCACCAGTGCCGGATATAGCGAGGCTTTCGCCGAGAAGAAGAAGAGCACTGCAGACCAAGAAATATCGCCCAGAATACCGAAACTATCACGGAAAGAAAAAATTCTATATGCTGACCATAAAGATTTGACTACTGGGTCAGTCTAAATTCCTCCTGTACTAACTCCAGGTGCAGAACATTCCACAGCTCGCAAAGCAAAACCAAATGCTAACCAGAAGGGCCAAACTCTCTGTAAAGATCGAACGTAGTGCAAAGCTCTAAAGCTTACTTCTTTTCTCGGCCGTTCTCTACTCTCTCTTTCCTGTTTCCCTGGCTGAAAACCATCGACAAAATAGTCACCAAGCATCTGGCTGCCCAATCCTTCTTATTTTTTATATTTATATTTAAGCATTAAGACAGGTGGAAACTAATGTCTGAACCACGAAGTGAATCAAATCACCTTCAAACATAAAGGAAATGTGATGCGATTGCCCATCAAGATCCCATGATGTTTTAACCTGTTTTGCTTTTGGCAAACGTTAGTCCCCTCCAGGGGCACCAAAGGAACCGTCCAGCACATAAAGCGCATCGGCGGAAATTCAACTCCTCCCTCTATCCCAGCACATGCCATTAGCTCAGCTTTCTTCCTCCCTACAACTGCTGCCTCGCCAAGCTCTTCATTGGTTCGCCACGACACATGGCTCCTTCCCCCGTGCCAAGACGAAACCAGTTGACGAACAGCCCGGCACAAAGAATACCGAACTTGGAATCTCGCGATAGGCAAAAGGTAACAACATATAAATGTGTTAAATTGTTGACTCACTTGTTTTCCACACAGTATTACTTTCTCTCCATGATTCATTGAGTATAGTATAGGATTTATGATTTGGGCTAATTGGAATTACTAGCGAAATTAAGAGACGATACCTTAATCTCGATAACTAAACTTCTCCAATAATAAAATATTTTTAGAAAATTAAAAGAATTAATATTCCACCTTATATGTTCATCCTCCAGCTAAGCAATTTTATTTTGTACAAAAAACATTATTTTTGTAACTGATTTTTATTTTCTCGCAAATATGCTAGTGAATAAATTAGTGGATTTAAGAGGATTTTAGAGTCTAGTTTAAGAGGAACTTTTTAACAGCTAGTAGTCTATTATGACTAATCACAAACATGGAAGGTTCGTTTATTATATAGTCCGAATTAAATAACTATGACTTGCTTCTTCGGCTTTAAATAAACCAGTTCCACTTCTGAAAGGAACGTATAAACCAATAATCCGAAACAAAAAAATCCAGTATAAGCGTCCCTCTCTACTACAACAGAAGTAAATATATGCGAGACAACCAAAAGTTCCTACTCAACGGAATTAGGATAGATCTTAAGGAAATAATAATATTTAGACCCTACTCACGGCAACATCGAATTTCTAGCTAACCCTCTCTCCTCTACCACGATCTAAACCCGAGATTGAGACTAGCTATTCGGGTGGACATAGAATTTTAAATAATTGGTATGGAAACAGATGTATGTATATATATTTATATTTTCAATACTCTTATGTTGGTTAGTGTTGGTTACTGCTTGATAGCAATATTTTTGCTAAATTAACGATTCAATTGAAAAACTCTTTAGCTATATCTAGAAGTGGTATTTTTATGTTAAGACGGAGAAATTTATGAAGCTTCAGTTATATGTTTAAGTTTCGAGTTGAGTTATCTAGTAGAAGTATTTACTAACTTGGAAGTTAATTGAAATATTAGTTATTAATAGTTAGTCTAGAACTTTAATAAATGTTTAATGGTTAATAAATGTTTAATGATATTGTTTATACCTTAAGCAAAGAATTATTGATAATATTCCTAGAATAGTTGAAGGTCTTTTAATTTGTAAATTATGGTTGATTGGTGATATATTATTGAAGGCGGATGGGTATTTGATTTGGTTGATTGCCCGACGGATGGGCTGTGTGGATTGAGTTAATATTGAATGAAATTTTTGATATTTAAACAGGTGGATAGTCCCATTTTTAGGGAAAATGCTGCCGAAATTTCAGTAGAACCTAGGCTACACATAATAAGTTTATTTAGATTAATTCTATAACTTGATATTTAATAAATAAAGTGCTCTGATTATTTTATTATTATCATGATTATTCATTTAATTATTCAATTATTTCATTTATTATTCAAATATTTTGTATTATTTATGATGTTTATTGTTACAACCAATTTACTTTAATCTATCTCTACTTTGATTAGAATAATGCTTGTCATATGTCACCTTACACAGATGTCTAACGATATATATGTCGCATTTGATTGCAAATGTTTGATTATATTGTGTTGTGATACTCCTATGTCTGTTGTACAGGTTGTGGACATTGGGAGAAGGTTACCATCCTCAATGATTCTGCAAGGATCTTGTTAGGACGGTCTGTGTAGATATGTGGATCCGTAATTAATATATGATTGATAGTTTTGGCCCGTCTCTGCGCAAGGGAAATATGGCCTTAATATCGCTGCCCCGTGTATGCACCTGATGATATGGAATAAATGCTGGAGAAAACCTATACTCTATATCGAATCTAGAATAATCTAATTTTGATGTAAGCCCTCTAATATGGACCCCTCCTGTGTGCACTTGAGTTTGATCTAGATTGGATGTATATACTCACCTGCTGGGCCTGTGGTATGTAAACACGGAAAAGACGGAGAAATGGATGAAATTACACCATGAGGCTATGAACCTGAGTCAGTAGGATTGAAGAACCAGCTTGGCCGGTGGCCTTCGTATGGGAACGTCACTATGGCTGGCTCGCTCACCTGGCTGAGCACTTATGTGTATGAGAGGGGCGAGCCAGTGTAGAGGACGGCTCGTTGGCCGGGTTTCACGGTGGCGCCACTGGACTAATTTCCACGTGATGTTGGATTATATGATAGATTTTTATTGATTGTGAGTGCTGAGTGATACTTGCCATTTTGTTGTGACTGGCTGCGTGAGCATATAAACTAGGTCGGATGGACTAGATTAAATATGTGTATACATTTTGTTGACTGCGTTGCTTGTGCAATAATATAAATTATTCTTAGAAAACCAGGTTTAGCTGACTCACAGTTATGCTTCTGACTCTTGGCACGGAAGTATTTGCGTTTTTCTTCCCTCTTAATACCACTCGCTTAGGCTATGTTTCTTCCGGCGCACGGGCATAAAGAATTTTTCCTAAGTTCCATAATTGTTTTGCCTATGTAATTCCAACTAACCATTGTTTGAGTGGAGCTCCGCAGTTGTAGGATTTGCTATTTTACTTTTAATCGTTTATTATTATAAGATGAAGATAATTATGTGAACCCATAAATTATAAATGGTGATGGGCGTATTGTTTATTATTATAGGCGGCCGAACCTGTGGAACGTTTAGCCATTAAATTTGGCGCCCGAAGCAGAGTTTAATAAAAACTATTTGCGCGTTTACATGCCTTTCATAATCATTATGGGCTTTACATGATTGAAATTTTATACCGATCTAATAGAGTGCCTCTTAGCGCGTATTCAGGACCTGTGGACTACAGGCCTCGGGGGACCGCTTTAAGCATACCCTGGCCGCCTAGTGCCCGAACCAGAACCCCACACAGGTCCGGCTCACCGGAAACGGGTTAAGGCGTGACATGATATTAATCATTATAATAATAATATATATATATTCCATCAGTGAGATATGTATATCCGACCAGCCTCGGTAATTATATAAAATCATTCTCTATAAGTGATCCAAGCTATATTTATTATGCAAAGTCGCAGGTACCGGTCGTTCGTAAATGGTGACTGGTGGTAGTGACTATGATGACTTAATTAAATTACAAGAGAGATATGGATATATTTACTAAGATTTTTATCAATGGCTCTCATAAAAAAATACTCTTTGCTTCTTACTTGAAATGAAAAGTTTTATTCTTGTAAAAAATGCACGGTTAATTTTCGTGCTTCAAACTTAGTTTATCAATGTCCAAAAAATATTTTACTCTCTTGAAAATGAAAATTTATTTTCTTTAAAAAATGACTTAATTTTCCTTTAACTAGAAAAATATTTTTCTTTGACCAGGAAAATATTTGCCTTTGACTTATTTTTCTGAACGCTCAAACAACTGAAAATTATGAAAAATATTTTTCTGTAAATTATTTTATAGGAACAAATGTAAACTTTAAAAAGTTATTTAGAGTTGAAAGAGTGGATTATTGAATGTTACTCTTCTCTCCTTAATGTTTATATGAAGAGTGGATTGTCAAGAGTTGATAGCTAAGTAAAAATTTTCTTTTTTTTTTCACCATAAAATTATTTCTCCAACTTTTTTTTTTTTTTTTTGAGTATTCCAGACAGAAAAAATTAGTTTTCAAAAAAAATTCATATAAATCAAGTATCAAAATTACAAATTCAATTAAAAAAAACAAAAAACTCACAAATTCACCATTTATCTCAACCTTCTGTGGGTCCCACAAGGCCCAACGGCTACGCTGTGCAGCAGAAATTTAAATGGAAGGACTTTAAAAAAGCCCAAAAAAGGCAATCTGCATGATTTGAACTTTTGAAAGCGGAGCCCTATTTCTCTCAACGGTCGAATTTACAATTCAACTCCTGTCTTGATCCGGAAAACAGCCTTTAATTTTCTCTCTTCTTCTAACATCCAAATTTCTCTCCAAATCTCACTCAATTGATATCACTTCTGTCTCAATGGAAATCCAAAGCGGTTCGCTGACTACGCCCAGATCACTCAAAACTTGCCCTCTAGAAAAACCCATGGATGCCAATTTCATCTCTAAGGTAAGAGTAATTGCAAGGGTACGCCCCTTTCTTCCTCAAGAGATCACAGCAAAAAATAGCAACCCTAGTTCGTGTATTTCAGTTATCCATCGAGATTGCGAGTCAAGAGATGAAGTGACTGTTCGTCTTAAAGATCCTGATACTAGGTGAGTAATTCTCTACATTTCGTTTTCGTTGGATGATGCAAGGTAATTAGTGCGTTTTGGTTTTTGATTATGGTTCGACCTTGTTATTATGTGTAGCCGAAGTGAGTGCTACCAATTGGATTCCTTCTTTGGTCAAGAAGACAACAGCGTGAGCAGGATTTTTGAGAAAGAAGTGAGTCCTTTGATTCCAGGAATATTCCAGGGCTATAATGCTACAGTTTTTGCCTATGGAGCTACTGGCAGTGGAAAGACCTTCACTATGCAGGTACTTTGACTAAAGAGAGGTTCAATTTTGTTTTCCCTAATTGATGTTGCTTCTAATTTGCTAAGAAACTGGGGAAAAAAAAAAGAAAAATTTGAAATTATTGTTTGGTCGGTTACTTGAAAAATAATAGTTTCACTCCAATTGAGCCCTAATGTTTGTGAACAGCAACAGCTGATGTTAGTCTCTTTGCATCAAATTGACCTGCACATTATCCAATTTTTGTTATAACATTCATTTATAAATGATGGAAGTTGGTAAATTATGTTCAATTCCATAAATCTCTGGTCACTTTAGATTTGAGTCTTGAGGGGAAGTATTAGTTTGTTTGGTTCTGTTTCAAACTCAGTAAAACTGAAACAACGGGAATTGTTTGTACCAAAATTTAAAATTATAAATATATATATTTTTGCTAAAAACTGTGTTTAGGTAATTGGGTTGTCTTGTCCTGATTGAACAGAATAATGCTCACCCCTACCTGTGACAAAAGAACTGAGCCTAATGCCGCTGTGATGTGGTTGATGTTTCAGGGTACTGATAAACTGCCCGGGCTAATGCCACAAGCCATGTCTACCATTCTGTCCACATGCGAGAGTAGAGGAAGTAAAGTGGAGATTTCATATTATGAAGTGTATCTGGACAGGTGTTATGATCTTTTAGAACTCAGGGAAAAAGAAATCATAATTCTGGATGATAAAGAGGGGCAAACTCACCTCAGGGGATTATCAAGAGTCCCTGTCAATTCAATGGCTGAATTTCAAGAGGTGTTTGCCCGTGTAACTCAGAGGAGGAAAATTGCACATACAGGTCTTAATGATGTGTCAAGTAGAAGCCATGGGGTGCTTGTGATAGGTGTCACTACTCCTTGCTGTGATGGTGATTCTGGGACACTTATTACTGGGAAGCTTAACCTCATAGACTTAGCAGGTCATTTCTACACTCACCTCAACACCTACCTCAAATTGACCATGGGTAGGTTGATGAGTATAGTTTTAGTCAGTCTAGTTTTATATTACTTATTTCTATTTTTGTAATTTAATCAGGAAATGAAGATAATAGGAGGACCTGTAATGAAGGGATGCGCCTTATAGAGAGTGCAAAAATAAATCAGTCCTTGTTTGCACTGTCCAATGTGATTCATGCACTGAACAACAACACTCGAGTACCCTATCGAGAGAGCAAACTAACCCGTATATTGCAGGACTCTCTTGGAGGAACCAGTCGTGCTTTGATGGTTGCCTGTTTGGTAAGAAGTTTTCGTTGTATTGTGATAAATATTTACTCACATTCCCAGACGTATCTGAAATTTAATTGGAATTCTTTTCTTCATTTAAATTTTTTTTTTTTTTTTATACAAAATGGTAGAATCCAGGAGAGTATCAAGAGTCTGTCCATACCGTAAGATTGGCTGCTAGATCACGCCACATCTCAAATTTTATTTCTTCAGCTAAAAAACAAGAGACTCCGAACGTTAAAGTTGATATGGAAGCAAAACTGAAGTCTTGGCTTGAATCTAGAGGAAAGACAAAGAGTGCACAAAGAATAGGAGCACATACTTCTCCATTTCCTAGTTCTATCAAGAAACACAATTATCAAAGCTCCGCAAAAGCGAAGGTCAATAGCAACCGGGGCATTTCAAATGCTAAAGAGAGGTAGAGATAATCGTTCCTGAAAGTAAAAGATGATGCATTTATTTATACAGATTATTCATATGCTTAATACATATGCAGGCCAACATCTGTGCCTCTCAGAAATCTTTTCAATACGGAAGGCTTAAAGGATTCTTTGTTGGAGGTATGTTCTTATTAAAATCGTGTCCTTTTAGGCACCATTATCTCCAGCGCTAGTATTGTTTTGCTATTCTGATTACCCTATAACTACTGCTGTCAATATCATGGAACTAGAATGCCAAATACAGTCTGCGAGTTGTTATTTTCAAAATAAGTTTGACAATCTTTTGTTTGTTTAAGTATTATCAATCACCCATTTTGCAAAATCATTTGACGAACAATTAAATGTCCTGCCCCTTCTGCTGAACCAGAAGCAATAGGAATTTATAATTTCAAAAATCATGTTATTTTGAACTATCAAACTCACAAATCTAAAGTCAATTTGCAGAGTCTGCAGTTTGTTGCTGAGGACAATAGAGAAGAGACCGTTGTTGATTCTGCTGAAACTGTTTTGAATTCAACTGCACAAAATCCAGGTACACAGCACAACCACTCAAATAAAGTCTTGTTGATTCATGAAATCAATGAATCAAATCAAATGGATTTTTATTTCTTGTTTCATTTTGTCAAGTTACTCGGAGTCTTGTAAACTATTCAATTAGACAGTTACTTGTTTCATGAAACCAATGAATCAATTCAAATGGATTTTTATTTTCTTGTTTCATTTTGTCAAGTTACTCAGAGTCTTGTAAACTATTCAATTAGACAGTTACTTGTTTCATGAAACCAATGAATCAATTCAAATGGATTTTTATTTTCTTGTTTCATTTTGTCAAGTTACTCAGAGTCTTGTAAACTATTCAATTAGACAGTTACTTGTTTCATGAAACCAATGAATCAATTCAAATGGATTTTTATTTTCTTGTTTCATTTTGTCAAGTTACTCAGAGTCTTGTAAACTATTCAATTAGACAGTTAGAGGCCAAAGGCAACATCCGGTAGAGCTCCAGCAACTTGAATAGGACGCACCGCGCCAGGTTTAGCGAATAAGCATAAAATGAATGCAGAAGTCCTTTGAGAAAAGTTCTTCTCCGCCATCAACCCTTCCGAATATATAATCAATTTCCCCAAGAAGAATTAACATTCTGCAGTATGCCAAAGTGACCCGCGTTCTTTGAGCCCAGAGACTCCAATTACACCAATTTACAGGGCAACAACGGACATAATAGTGTCACGGACAAGACGAGGCACCTCACTAGACAATTTATACAATTTGAAAGTCTAATAATTCTGAAGGTGGAGTAAGATCCAGCCCAAAATATCAAGTCTGTTAAATTGTAAGTCTCTAATTATTCTAAATCTTGTTATGCACGGCAAGAGCTAATGCTGATGCAGGGACGAGTACATCGAGTTCCTGAATAGCTGAGCGAAGCAGTAAATATGTCCAAAGCTGCTTTATAGAGGAATTTTTTTTTGCATTTTTACGATTGCCTTCCGTATAAGTAAATCTAATTGTTAATTGTGCAATCTGCAGGGAGAGGAAACTACAGTAAATCAAAGGTAAAATTGACATACATCAATATGACTGTGTCTAAATCACTGGGGCCTTAATTTATTTATACGATGTTCTGTTCTTAGACTTTATTCCTGCTTCCCAGTGATATAAGGCGATTGGACAGAAAATAATGGCTGGAATACATAGTTGAACTGAAAGAGAAGACAAAGCCCCTTGAAAATCGGTGAGGTTATAGGCGCCCTTTTAGGGAACAATGATTTATATTTGTTTTTGTTTTTTTGGCAGAAGAACTGGTAGTAAATGAAAAACATGAAAATACAAAAATTACGGAAAAAACAAGAGTAAAGCAACTACGAGAGTTCTGGAATATTATTCATAAAAAAACGCAAGAGTTTTCTGTTTCACTTTTTTGGCTTCATCCGTTCCTAGCATCTCTCCTCGTCAGGCGCTCACTCGTTTTTTAACTCTCCCTTTTTTACTATTTTTAATATAGTAAGACATACAGAGTTTCTTAAAGTTGATGAGTATTTGAGGACATAAATTAGAGAGAAGAAGTAGGTAAATACAAGCAATGCAGCTAAAGTAACCAGCATGGAATCGCAGCATATGTTGAGAATTAATAGCCTTCATAATTTATCATCAGGTTTTGTTAGAGACCCAGATATGTTTTTTTTCCCGTGTAAGATATTCATCTGCGGCAGGCAGTCTTTTAATTTTTTATTTTTATTCTTTATTTAGAATTCTTCATATCTCCTTCTTGAGTTTCAAGTGACCGTGTAGAAGCCTCACACTTTGCTTCAGTAATTAAATGGGTTGTAAAAGACCAAATGTTTTTTTTTTTTTTTTTTTTTTTTTTTGGGCAGAAAACTTAAAAATAAAAACATGAAAAACAAAAATAGGAAAAAACAAGATAAAGCAACACAGAGTTGGAAAATTTCATTCATAAAAACAGAGTTTTCTTTCACTTTTTTTCTTCATTTTCTCTAACTCTCCTCTCAAGCTCACTCGTTTTTAACTCTCCTTTTACTATTTTTATATATAACATACAGAGTTTCTAAAGTTTAGTATTGCAGCAAAATTAAGAGAAGAATAGTAAATACCAAGAAGCAGCTAAAGTAACAGCATGATCGCAGCTATTGAAAATTAATAGCCTTCATAAGTATCATAAGGTTGTAAGACCCAGATGTTTTTTTTCCCGGAAAGATATTCATTGCCCAACCAGTCTTTTATTTTTATTTTTATTTTTATTTAGATTCTTCATCTCTCCTTCTTGATTTCAGTGACCGTTAAAGCCTTCAACACTTGCTTCAGTATTAATGGGTTGTAAAACCCAAATGTTTTCTTTTTTTTTCCCCTCAGATATTTGATGCTCAACTAACCTTCATTACTCCTCCTTGATGCAAGTGCTATTATACAGCCTTCAAGTTTTCTTGGGGAAATTCAAGTCTTTTTTTCTGCAATACCTTGGCAATAATATCAACATAATCTAACAATTTTCCAAGATACAAGCTTTTTAGTATATAAAAAATAAACAAAAAACCAGAAACAAAAATATACCAAACAACTATGGTATCCGACTTTTAGTATTAACACTGAAAGAGCTTTGAAACCTTTGCAGCTAGGTGATCTGGAGAAGCTAGGCCTTTCATCTAAGCAGGTAAAGAACTTTTAGAATATATGTTGATTGAGTGCAAGTTATAAGTTTGAGTCTATAAAGACGAACTAATAAAAAATGCATGCAAAACATAGGTTCACAACATGTTCAGCAAAGCTGCAAGAGCAATATTTGATAGACAAGAAATGGCTACACCCTGTTTGTCAGAGACTTTACAAGTCGAATAGTTATATGGATAATTCATCCATCAACAGTTTGATTCCAGTATCAATCAGTTAGTCCTTGCATTACTATTGTTATTGGTGATACGTGTCCTTACCTAGGACAGCCTTATTTTGCTTGTGCGTTTAAGGAATTGGTTTTTAACTCGGATGTGTATGTAATATATATTTATGTACAATTGAAACCTTTGTATTGTTCAATAACAATGATCTATATATATACACTTCATGTTTTTTAATTTCTCATAATTTTGATAAAATGGTTTTTAAGTTCAAAGATACATCTGGTCTATTCTCTGTAAAGGAAGCTGAGGCTACGGTGCGTAGGGAAGCAATTCAGTGGATGATTTCTCGTAAATTATCAGCAGTTTGGATGAATGATTGCTGCTTTAAAAACATATGCTGGTTAATTTGTAAGAATTTGGTAGTCTTGTTTTAAATTGTAAACAATTTCTGTTATCTTGTTACAATCAATCATGGAGTTGGGTTAAGAGATAAAGCCAATTAGCTGGCAAGAGCCTCCTGTGTTTCTTGAGGCCTTACTTTCTGTTTCTGAATATAACTGCTGCTTTTAAAAAACATTGTTTAGAAGATTCCAGAGAATAATTAAATTTAATGTTTCATATTTGAAAGTGAAAAAAATATTTATTTGGGATAAATAAAAGAATTCAGCAATAGAATAGATAAAAAATAAAGAGAATACAAATTTACTTGATTTCTAACTATATCTACTTTAATTTTTATTCAACTCTCTCTGTCTTATTTTATTGACTTGTTATTTATTTTTTGAATGTTCCAAATTGTTTGTAAGGTTTCTAAATTTATATATTTAAACAATTATTTATCCCATAATAATCTTTATGATTATTCATTAAATGAAAGTAATGAGTTAAAGACAAAAAAGCGCAAAATAACATTTATTGACTAAATTTTTAATATGCGTATTTTATCAAATCATAAATATTAATTTTCACTAATGCCCAGATTGTTCTCTTGTTTTAATAGTCAAACTACTATTATCATTTAATTGAAATCGTGATGTAAGCAAATAAAAATTTTAAACCTTAATAATTTAACATGAATAATTTGATTTTAATGGATATCAATAAGGATATATCAGAAAAAAATAATACAAAATGATATCTTAACTATTAACTAAAAGAAAAATAGTTCCCTTCGAAAAAAAAAAAACTAAAAGAAAAATAGTTGATTAAATTAATTCAGTTCTAGAAGAATACGTAATTCAATTAATCTAATTATAATATATACTCCAAACTCTAAAAGTTTTATATTAATAATTTCTTTAAACGTTCAAAATTAATTATTTAAAGATTTTTTATCAAAATAAATTCAAATTCAATTAATTATTTACAACAGTTACCTTTTTTAGTAAATTTAATTAACATATAAATATGAACCGATTTAGTATAGTTTTTTTATCTATAAATATAAAATAATATATAGATATAAATTATTTTGATAATAAATTGGAATAATTATTAAAAAAAAATTCAGTGAACACTTATTTATATTAAATTCAATAACTAAATATAAACACAATAATTTACCCTAACACAATAATACTTATTTTCGATAGTTTCCGTGAAATTTAAAATATTTTAAAATAATTTTAGATATATGCAATTAAAAGATTTTATCTTAAAAAATATTTATTTATAATATTTAATTGAAATTTAAAATATTTTGATTTGGAGAGGGATAAAAATAAGGAAATAAATTGAAAAATATATAATATTTGGTTGTAATTTAAAATATTTTGATTAGGACTGATTTTTCATTTTTTTTTTATAATTTGATTGGCTTTTTTTATAAATTTATTTTTAAATATACATCTACACATAATTAAGATTTTGAAATTTTTTAATTTTATTCTATTTAAATAAATATGTGTTATAATGCATTTGAAAATTTTTAACAAAACTTTTTAAATTTATTGCTGATTTACCCTTTTTTTTTTTTTTACAGTTTACATGTATAAATTAGAGAATGAAATTATATTTAAAAATTAAGTGAATTTTATTTTGAGATTACTTTATTATATAAAATATAATTAGCATTATAAAATATTTTTAAAATAAAATGTAATTTAAATAAACATTATATTTATTTTATACAGGTGGCATTATATATAGATATTGCGAGAAAGTAATAAAAGAAAATATTTCTCCAAAAAGGGATAGTATTTAGCAACTTTCCATCGATTTACATAACATATTATTTTTAGTTTTATTTTTATTTAATACCATATTATGCCCTTGAAAATACTTTGTGTCCAATAGCAAATACCTTAAACCGTAGGGCTCATTTTTCAATGAGTTATAAATGCATGCTCATGTGAATAGTAACAGCACCACTCACTGTCCTTTTCCTTATCTAGCTAACTACTACACTGTCCCACCCATTTTCCTTTATCGAATAATGGTTATCACGCTTTCACCTTCCTCCAATTGCAACCCGAAACGTTTCAATAATTGCACATTCCGAAAACAGCAGACCCATCAATAATTCATCAACAGACATTAGAAAATAGAAAAGGAGTTTCTCATTAAGCTTTCAAAGCTATTTCACCCCTCGTACTCATTTACATATTCATATGCTAGTTTTTAATTTATACAATATATAACGTTAAAGCAACAGGCAGCCATTGCTAAACACAAGCTCACAAGCCACCACTACTTTTATTGAAGCTCAAAACCAGAAACAAACGAACAAACTCATACGATATCTAGACTCTATTAATTATTTCTCCTTTTTTAGAAAGAGAGAAGCAGAGTCATCTCTGCTTTTACTTCTAAAAAACAGACTGATCGCCGCCGATCTCATTTACAGTTGCAAGGATTGCAGGTGCAGTTGTCACCGCACTTGCATCCGTTCTCAGCTCCAACGCCGACCTCACCTCCATCGACAAAGCGTGCCTTCTCCGGTGCAACTCCGAGAACCTGAGTCTCGGCGGTGTTTTTCTCGGAGAAACTCATGTCAGGATACATCTTGCATCTGCAAATGAGCAGAAATAAAACAAAAAACCAAATTACAACTAAAATCAAACAATTTTAATCGATCAAAAATAAGATATAAACAAAATTGTTCAGATCTTACCCGCCACAACCGCTGCCACACTTGCAGCCGGAGCCGCAGCCGCAATTTCCACCACAGCAAGAAGACATTTTTAGATACTCAAAAAGGAGAACTGATCTTTCAACGCCGATTTGATATGATAGTGAGCGAGTGTACAATGACAGAGCATTGGAGGCTCAATTTATAGGCAGTTGCGAAGAGAGATTGGTGGATATCGACCGTCCACGTGTCACGATAATGCGTCACACTTATCCTTACGTATCGGTCCAAGGCTTTTTACCTGCTTTCTTCCACATACGACATACCGTCGTTTTGGGTAATTCTGGTATTTTCTGGAGAGTGAGTTGACCAAAAGCCTTCCACCGTCCGATTGTATCATTTTGGATCAAAAGTTTAATCGAACGCTGGCATCTATCAAGATGGACCCATCATGATAAATTTTAGCCGTTTGATGGGTCCGACCAGGGGCCATTTGGCAGTGAAACTATCTAACGTGTCGATCAATATGCGATTGGAATCATTCAAAGGCCCAGGCAGATTCCCCACTGTTGTAGTTATGTGCCCTGTGCATTGGATTATTGGTACACTTTTACTTGGGAATAGGGACTTTTGGTTAATTGAAACTAAGGATGGAAGTGGGGCCGAAATTTACAACATTTGCATTAGAACATCCAAATCAGTTTAAATACTTTGATACTAATATCCATTTTAAATTCATTTAAAATTTCTTTTGAAATACAAATAATTAAATCAGTTTAAAATTTTAAAAATCCATATCCCTTCTACACCAATTTAATTATATTCAAACTTATTTTAAATATGATCCATAAAAATCCATTTTATTTATATATACACAATATCTCACCAAATTTATTATAGAAAAATTAAAAATTAAAAATACTATACTTCCTCAGTTTCATTTTATTTGTATGGTTTCACAAAATACGCCTATTAAGAATTTAGTCAATAAAAATTATTTTACCCTCCTTTAACCTTAATAACTCATTAAGATATAAAAGAAATCCTTCATTCAACGAACAATTATAAAGGCCATTATGAGAAAAATAATTATTTTTATGTTTAAATTTAAAAATCTTACAGATATTTTGAAACATAAAAAAAAAATAACAAGCAAACAAAATAAAAATAACAAGCAAATAAAATATGACGGAGGGAGTATTAATTTCAATTATTAGTAACACCTAGCAGTTTACTTGAATTTTATTATAATTGAAAATTAATATAACATTTTTAGTTTTTAATTTTCAAATAAGATAATGAAAGAAACTTTCTGCAACATGCATGAGAAGCTTGCTACATGCAAATGCTCATAAAAGAATATAAAATATTACAGGAGCAAACTACACTATTATGCTTCGTCCATAGAAAATCATTAATCGAACATTTAAGATTTAAAGTTTAAAACAAAGAAATCAATAATCTATCTTGTATTTAGAACACCTGACACTAATGACATCTTATTATCAGGGGCTCCATTTGTAAAAAATCATTAACCGAACTTTTAAAATCTAAAGTCTCTAACAAAAAGGATTTAATAACCTATCCTGTGTTTTAAATCGAGGAATTCATCAAAAGAGAGAGAATACAATAAAATTTCATTAAGAAGTTCAAGAGACTATAAACTCAGTATCTATTCAAAATGAAATTATTAAAAAGAAAATAAGATAAAATGAAATAAAAGAAGGAAAAAGAATGAAAATTAATATTTTTAAAAATTTATTATCTAAAATTGTGAAATTTTTTACTTTTTATCTTTTGAAATAATGATTTTTTTTTTTTTTTAATTTTGTCACCCAACTTTTGAACAAATTTTTTGGCTCCTTAACTTTTGTTTTTGATTCTGCCACTGATTAGCATTAACAAAAAAAAAAAAAAAAAAAAAAAAAAAAAAAGGAAAATTATATATTTAAAAAATATTTATTATGTTAAAATCTGTTGAAATTTTTACTCTTTTATCTTTGAAATAATGATTTTTTTTTTGTTAATTTGTCACCAGGACAACTTTTGAACAAATTTTTTGGCTCCTTAACTTTTTGTTTTGATTCTGCCACTGGATATTAGCAATACAGAAAAAAAAAAGAAAAAAAAAAAAAAAAAAAAATCTTACTGAACACGAGATAAAATGGAATATTTCCACAATAACTTGCAAAAGCTTTCTCTGGCAAATGCAAGGCTTCTCTTATCTGTATGAACGTTGAAATATTGCCTGTGTTAAATATGAATAAAAATGCATTTTGCGGTTTAAAATTGAGAAGGAAGTTAGAATGTTTACATATTCTAGAGACACGTAGTTAGCGGTCTATTTGATCAGAATTTAGTTAGAGGAGTATCTTGTGGTATAAAGATCTAGAATTATGAGGTCAATAATTTTAGCTTATGTAATTATAAGGTACTACGGAAATGTTGGAATTGAGTATATTGGACGGACATCTTGATGTTTCTGTACTTGCTCTCTTGTATATAGGGCAAAGAGTGATAATGGCCCAATGCAATAATTTCTTACCAAGTAGGTCCAGATTATAAACATTTTACCTGTCAAGAATATTATTTATGGCAGATTTAAATTGCGAATAGGTTTTTTACAATAATAGGAGGTGAAGACTCTTCCTTAATTTTTTTATGTTTGCTTTATTGATGTTAAATGTTCATTTGCAATTGAGGTTAAACAAAAGACAACTAAGTAAATTAAAGGCTAAACTGTTAATGATCGAAGTAGCATAAAAAAAAAAAAAAAAAAAAAAAAAAAAAAATCTTACTAACCGAGATAAAATGGAATTTCCACAATAACTGCAAAAGCTCTCTCTGGCAATTGCAATGGCTTCTCTATCTCTTCATGAACGTTGAAAATTTCTGTGTTTATATGAATATCATTTTGGGTTTTAAAATTGAAAGAAGTTAGAAATTTTAATTTTCTACGACGTTTAGGTCTATTTGATCAGAATTTATTGTATCTTTGTTATTATTATAAGTCTTAGAATTGAGTCAATATATTTCTTATGTAACCATAGGTACTATGTTGGATTATATGCCCTCTTTTGATTGTTTCTATGCTCTCTTTTATAAAGGAAAAGAGTATGATGGCCCAATGCAATAATTTTCTTCCAGAGGTCCAATTATAAACATTTTACCCCTTCAAAAATATTAATTTTATGCAGATTATAAATGATAGTTTTTTACAAAATAGTGAGTGAAACTTCCTTATTTTTTATGTTTCTTTTAATTGATGTTAATTTCATTTGCAATTGAGGTAAAAACCAAAACAACTAAAGTAAATTTAAGCTAAACTGTTAGATAGATAATTTTATTCTTCATAATATTAAATAAAAATATTTTTAAAGAGTTTATATTATTAGTGTTTGTAAACTTTTCTTTTCTTTGTAATAAGTGTAATCTAGAAGAAGAAAAATAGAGAGAGAAACAAAGAAATAGATTCAGTGATGATGTCGGAATTTGGTTTTAAAAATTTAAAATGATATTGTTTTTGCCATGCTAAATAAAATTTAAGCGTTTCATGCTTATCGCTGTGTTTGAGTTCAGACAATGCTTTTAAAAAGGAAAAAAAAAAAAAAACCCAATAGAACAGAAATGTAATTAAATTAAGAGAAACAAATAGCTAAAATTAAAAAAGTTCAAAAGTGAAATTATGCATACATGAATCGATGTTATAGAAAGTTGATTTAGAGCGTGAATACTTTAAAGGGATTTTTCATCCGTTTCGGTCAATTAAGGACTTAAAATAATGAAAATTATTAGTTCAACTAGATAATTATAATTTTCATGGAAATTACATCATGGGGGAATGTAATAGAAATTTTAATAGCTTTATAAATGAAGAATTATATGAATATAACGAGATAAAGAAAGTAGAAAAGTAATTGAAAGAATATATTAATTGTTAGGTTATTAAATATAATTAATTTTTTGCAAGTTAATGTAATGAGACCATATGATTAAAGAAATTATTTAAATTGTGAATACCTCAAATTACTTGGACATATTGAGATTGTGAATAAATGATCGTGACTGGAGCTAGATGAGATTTGCATTATCACAGGCCCATGATTGGGCAATTTAGAATAATATTATTTTGATTAGTCGTTATAGTTATCCAATTTTTAGGCTAGACTTTATTAGCATTTCAACAAATTTATTATTAGGATTCATTAGATTGAGTCATAGATTTGGATTCTTCAATTTCTAGAGTTAATACCCCCCTTCTATTTCTTTTCATTTTACTAAATCCTCCAGAACATTCTTTTATAGGATCAATATGCCATTAGAATAGCGAGTGATGTTAGTAACCATCAATTTCTATTATTTATTTAATATAATCAAGAGAGTGAAAATGTTTTATCTTCACTCTTATGGAATTGAAGTCGCTTACACAATTGATATATTGTTGATAATCAATTCCCGTTATTCATATAGTTTAATTATGCATATATTGATATACATGACTAGTGCTGAAAATAAACTATATTACAAAGTATATGAATTGAATCATTTTAACCCTCCTACTTATCTAAACCTAAGAATACAATTTAAAAAAGAAAAAATAATTTCATGTGTAAAAAGCTAAATCATCATAAACCAGTTCATCTAAAAGCTCATCGAAAATCAAGTCCTCGAGTTCAAGCCCTACACATTCACTATCAAATTGCAGATTCATCCATCCATCACTCTTTCCTAAGTCTCTACTTACAGCATAATTCAATAAATGATCAGAATCTGAACTTGAGCTTAAATACCAACTTATAAGTGCCCACACTTCTTCAAGAACATGGTATCCTATGGGCATTGGACGAATATGCGAAAGCACAGACAATGGCATGGGACAATAAGTGTATGATTTTGCATAAATCTCCATCAACACTTCATTGATTAGGTCAAATAAGAGTAGATGGTTACAATGGTAACCTTCTTTATTTCCTGAACACTCTGGATCAAGAAGCATACAATCTTCTTCAAGTTCTTCGAATAAACCGGGATCTACTGGTTGATTACTTGCATGCCATGTTCCAAGCAATTCCCTTCCAGTAAAACCTGATAAATCTAATATATCTTTGACATAATCAAATTCAGCTTTTTCTTTTTCACCTACTTGAAATTCTAGAAGCTTTCTTGGAAACTCTATTTTTAACTCTACTTCGGGTACTGTTGGTGTAAACTTGCTGATGATTTCTGCTTCTGCTACTCTATCTTCTAAAGTATCAACTTTGTCAGGAGAGGGAGGGCTTATCTTCGTTTCTGCTTCTGCAACTCCGTCCTCTAAAGATTCAACTTTGTCTAGAAGGGGAGGGCTTATCTTCGGTTTTAAATCTTCTTCTGTATAATCCATATCCATTCAAAAGGACATATTAGAGTTAGTCACAAGTATGAATTTGTTTAAAATTTTAAAAGTAAGATATCATGTTAAGATCAAGAATGAATTAGTGACAAGCAATACCTTCTGAAATGGAAAAGCTTGCAGGAGTGACAGTATCTTGTTGAAACTTGGAATCAGGCACAAGGAATAAGCTGGGTTCTATCAGTTCAATGAAAGATGGACTTGGCACTGCAGTATCCTGATAATCTGGAAATGCTCTGTCCATTACCACCAATTTTCCCAAATCATCATTAACTAAACTCAACTTAGCGCTTTGATCAGAATTAGATATTGTTGTCGTTTCCAATTGAACCTCGTTAACTGAATTTGTTTCACTATCCGAACTCTGTTGAACATCACTTTTTACACGGTTTGATGAGAAGGAACTAGAAGAATCTTGGCCGTAGCAGAAATCAGATTTGAGGTTAGGAGAGGAGAACATTCTTCTAAAGGATTTTGGAGCATCTTCCGTTGTCAATTTTGATGATTCACAAGTATGTTTTGCTTCTCTGTTGAAAGTAGACTCGTATAATTGACTATATTTATCTAGTGATCCAATAAGAGATGATGATCTTTGGATCTGCCTCGTAGGAAAAATACAATTATCACTCTCGTTAACACTAAAATTTTCTTTTTTCCAAGATTGGCTTCTGAAATCCTTGGGAAGTCTTTCACTTTGACCATGAGGAATCTTATGACAGATTGCATCCTTGAGGATTCTACACTTATCATTTTTGCTCTGTCTAATAGCATACTGTAACTTGTGTTTAAGATCCTTGAAGCGTTTAATTGCAGCTGGATTCTTTTCATTTCGCATTGAACCTGGCGAGGAATTATCAGTAGCTTCAAGTTTTGCTTGGTTTTGTTTCAGAATTTTCTCTATTCTGCACTCAGCAGCTATTGATGGCATTGAATTTGACCGGGTATATTGTTTAGACTTGGACTTTTCTGCATCAGCTTCAACATTTTCTTGCTTCTGGCTGAATTTTCTTAGTCCAGAATTTGAATTGCGACAAGAGAATAGCCTAGACATAGAATATCCTCCTTTACTGCTTAAGGCTTGTTGGTTTTGGAAATGATGAGCCCAAAGAGAGCCTGGATCTTGTAAAATTTTCATCAGGAATTCTTCATTCAAGTTGATCATATCAAGAGCATCTGAAATCTCCTTTGACTTGTGATTTGAAGCATCCATATTGACTTCTTTTACATGTACTAATTCTTGATCTTTACTTTCTGCAAGAAGAGACTGATCATTTTCAGCTAATTGATTCACTCTATCCTCAGACTGCAGCTTAGGCTTCAACTGATTCTCATAATCTTCACAACCTTTTTTCTCCGACAATTTTTCTACAGATGGATCTTGTAATCTCATAGGTGAAATGGTCTCACTTTTCTCAGCAACTTTAGGACTTTTATCATTCAAGTCCGTTGCAGCAACCACACAGTCATTATTTATGGGTGCAGCAGCAGCAGGAGCAGCAGGAGCAGCAGAAGCAGCAGCAGCAGGGGGATTCTTTTCATCTTTCCGCACCGCATTGGATCGAAATGTACATGATAGGTTTTGATGTTTTCCCTTCTTTCTATACAATTCCTGTGATATAAGTGATTTTAGTCGAGACTTAATGGAACCTTTAGTTGCTGAACTTGTAGTTGCACTAGTCTGTATTATCTTCTCATCAACCTGATACATTTCAATTCAATTATTATAAAATTAATATTTACATATAAACAAATATACACCTTAACAATATTACTGTTAAGGAATATCATTTGTTAATCAATTCACCTTAGAGCTGTCATTTCTTGAGCTTTCCTGCTTTGAAATTCCGTCTTCCTTCAATAGATTTACATCATCTACTGACTTTCCATCTTCTACAGAAATTATAAGGTCAATGACACAAATAAATCGAACATTTTCCATACAAAGTCACAATAAGTTTGACTGCACTCTAGCACAAACTAAATATTGAGATTCAACAAACACACACTTCTAGTCTGTTCTGATATAGTAAATGGCAGATCAAGAACAATCACCCCAACAAAGAAACAAAGAGGAGTATACACACACACACACACACACACACACACATATAATTGTGGGATTTTCATGTTAATGGAATCTAATTTGGCTTACCTACAGAATTTTTACCATTAACAACCCTCTTGTGAGGAAGTCTCTTCTTGATGTGACGCCAATGGTGATACTTAAGTATATGAAGCACGCCCCACATGCATCCTGCGCTCGTGTTGCTGTGATTCCTATCAGGGACTGGAGAGCTATGTTGTTCCTTACCCATTATTGATCAAATTGAATTCAGGTAAAAGCTTGTAAGACCTGATCCAATTTACGAGCAGTAAAATGAAGGTGAATATGAAGAAAATAACGATAAAAAGCCTTGTTTCTTATAAAACTTCAATATTAATTAAAGCAGATCATATAAACATGTTTGAAAACTACTAGATCCAACCCAGAAGTCTAAGCTAAAAGATTGAGACAAACCACTTGTAAAGTTTTATGAATTCTCAATATACAGAAGTTTTCTCTCTGGCAAATTTTGAAAACTTTTGATCCAAAGAATAAGGAAAAGGAAAGAAATTCCTTAACTGGTTAAGGCAACAATGAGATTTAGTTACGAATTTTCCTTATTCTTGAAAAATAATAGAGATTTTTGTATTATTGAAACAAAATCTTATTATTTTGTCCTCTCCATTCATATTCATTTGGAAAGAAATCATTTTCCGAGAAAAACACAACATATACCTCAAGGAAATGCAGCTGAAAGTACAAACTTATATCAATAATAGCATAAAAGGAAAATGAATTGGTTTTTCCATACCTTTCAGCAAAAGATGGAATGAATATTGGAAATGAAATCTCAAAAATCAAGAAGAAATTGATAAAATCGCAATAAACAAAAGAAATTGAAGGGTGAAGGTGAAAATGAATCCGTAAAAAGCGGATTATTATTGATGGTGTTTTTGTATTTGGTCCTAAAAACTCCAATTTCTAATTGCTATTTTATACTTTTAGTCCTGTAAATTCAACAAACACAGACTCTGTGGTTATTATTATTATTATTATTATTATTATTATTATTATTATTATTATTATTATTTTGAATATTAAAAAAAGAGATTTGAAACTAAATTTATTATCAGGTCATATACACGTTTTCATTAGATTATAACTTAGGTCATATACACGTTTTCATTAGACTATAACTTTGCTATATTGCGTAGTTATCAATTCGGTTTCTATATACATATATATGGTAAAATTGAGTGTAGACAGTAAGGATGCTGGAACCCATACCATACATGCATGTATACAAGATCCATTCACATTCTTAATTCATTATATTCTTCTTTTTAGAAAAAAAAAAAAATTAGAATATTTGTGTATGATTATTGTGATATTATTGACAACAAAAGCGTGTGGGGCTAAAAAATGAAAATTTTTAAAAATGGCAAGATTTTTGTTTTAACTTTTAACCAATCGTGCCAAATTATTTCCAATTTGCAAATTAGGAAAGTATATTAAAGTCTTAAAATAGAATTTCTATTTTATTTTATTTTCATAAGTGATCTAAAATTCTAAACAATTTAATAAGTACAGTATTGATTAGTCCAAATATATTTAAAGTAAATGATCCTGTAAATACTCTAATTTGATTATAAGCTGATGAATAAATTAGTTTTCAATAAGATCTTAATATCTGATATTTCATTTCTTTGCAATTATAATAGCAACATGGTAAAAAAAAAAAAAAAAAAAAAAAAAAATAAGCTAACAAGTATTGATTAGTTCGCAAATATGATTAGAGTAATGAATCCTGTAATAACTCTAAGTTGTGAGTTATAGAATGCTAGATAAATAAATAGATCTTTCAATAAGCACTTCTTAATATCTGATATTTCATTTCCTTGCAATTGATAAATAGCAACAAAAAAAAAAAAAAAAAAAAAAAAAAAATTCAAAGTTATCAAACTCAAAAAAATTAGAAAAGAAAAACTAAGAATTTTTCAATAAGATTTTGCCATCTTGGGATTTCGGGAAAAGGGTGAATCCATCGTAGGAATTTGGTTTTCTTTTAAGGTTTTAGAATGTTTTCTGCTAAATGCTGGGTTCAATGTCAACCAGTATTAGGTTTATGTTACTCGTGTCAGTGTGTGGGTCTCATATTTGTATTGTTTATATATATATATATATATATAATTACATCCATTCTATATTCCTTGTCACTTTTGAGAAAATAATTTATTTTAAAATATTTAGAAAATTATATATATATATATATATATAATTACATCCATTCTATATTCCTTGTCACTTTTGAGAAAATAATTTATTTTAAAATATTTGTCACATACGTGGTTATAAGGAGTAATAAATCTTTTTTTTTTGTTTACATTTTGTATATGATCAATATTTATTACTTCAATGTAATGGTTTTCTTAAAAAATTAGTATTAAGTTAAAAGTAATATAGTCAATTTATTTAATAATTTATTGTAATTTAGACAAATTTAATTACTTTTTTAAGAGACGTAAAATTCCAAATGTGATAAATATTATGTAGCAGAAATAATAATGATATTGATAGAGAATGGATAAACATCCTTTCACATTCTTAATTCATTGTGGGAGCTGGTTTGTCTTTTCTTTTTCCCCAGATTATTCATGTTGTATGAATATGATTTTTGTGATATTATACATTGACAACAATAGCGTGTGGGGCTAAAGCATAAAAAGTTCAATTCCTTGCTTCACAAGGTACAACTGTTTTTTTCTACGCTCTCAATAGTGAAAATATAATTATATTAATAAAAAAATTATATTAAAATTCTAATTTTTAAATAAAAAATCTTTCTAATATTAAAGAAAAATTTTTATTCAAAAAATATTTAAGTCGTATTTAATTGATGTATTTCATATTGCTCATACTTGATTTGTACTTAATAAGTAAGTTGAACTTATTTTATAAGGATTATCACGGTGATAATTGATGTTTACACCTACTTGATAAAAAGTTAGTTTAGATTGACTGATTTGTATTTATATTATATTTCAAGTATATATATAAAGATAATTATTAATAAATTTTTTTAATAATATGTTATGTTATCATTTTTTATAATTATGTCAAAAAATTAATAATTATTAAATATTATTATAAAAAGTTTAGTTAAATTATATATACCCCTTAATGGTCCTTTTACAATTCAATATTACTGATTATAAAAATTGTATCCAATTAGCATTCTAACTATCAACTATCCGCCACTAAGTAACAGTTATCAAGTGTGCACTTAAATGACTAAAAAACACAAATCTTTTTTATGAATAAAAAAATTGTTTTTTTTAAACAAAATTATAATTGCATCAAACCTCTTGAAATATTGTTAATCTAATTAGAAAAATTAATTACAATATACTTATTTTATCAGAATTAAAATGAAAGGTAGCCTATTGTATTTTGTTAAGTACTGCCAAGTCCT
Organism: Jatropha curcas; assembly: GCF_014843425.1. The sequence goes on from NW_023590582.1 coordinate 59,974, forward strand.
AAATTTGGCCTATGGTGTGAAGCCAGGCTGGGGCAAAAGACGGGGGATTGAGGGAGTCTGGCCCTCAAGTTCCAGAAATTTTTAAAATTTATTTTATAAAATAGTGATTCTTTTAAATGGGCCTTCTTTAAATCTTTAAATTTTTTTTCCCTTAATTTTACGGTCTATTCCCATCCCTAAAGCCAATTAGATTTATTTAAGCCTTTATCTTTGAATAGTAACTCCAATAACTAGGCATGACCACAGTTTCGGTTTCAAAACTACCGATTCTAGTTATAATAAAGGTGGAATTGAAACCGAACCGCTTTTAGACGATTTTTAAGACGGTTTCAGAATCGCCAGTTATGGTTTTTGCAATTTTGAATCAAAATTAAATAATATATTTTAAACTTTTTAAAATAGCTTGAATAAATAATAATAATAATAATAAATATTACTGTTGAAAAAAATTAAATCAATTTAATCCCATCCTAAAGAGCCATATAGATTTATTTAATCCTTTTAGCTTTGAATATGGTAACTCCATAACTTAGGCATGAAGCCACAGTGTCTGGACGCTCGAGGTTTCAAACCTACCGGAGGGATTCTAGTGTATTAGGTAATAAGGTAAGTCGAATTGAAAGACTCAGAGACCGCGTTGATGAGGAGCGAGCCTTGGGTTTACAAGACGTGAGTCTTCATAACCGGGCGATGTTAGGTGTTTATAGGCAAATTTGAAATCTCTATCACAAAAATATTACATAGTATGATATATACCGAGTTTTTTGAAACGTTTTTTAAAATAGCGCTGTGAACGAAATAGACTGAGATAATAACAATTATAAATAAGGCTATTAACTGGTTGAAGAAAAAATTAATATCAATTAATAAAATGAATTTTTAAAGAGAAAAAAATTAAATCAATTTAATAAAAATTTTTAAAAATTAATTTCAAAAATTATAGTAAACAAAAAAAATAAGTTGAGAGTTTCTTTAACAATATGTTTTTCATGGTTTCAAATCAGAATCGTTAGTTTTAAAGCAAAACCGTGGATTTCAGTTTCAAAAAATGAAGAACCGGAACCGAATCTTAAATTCACGGTTTCTGTTACAGTTTTAAGAACTGTAACCGAACCTTTATTTTCGATTTGAAACCGAATCGTGGGTATTTCTACCTATAAGAATAAAACTTAGAAGGCTTGTATAAGTATTTTTAATATTGTTGACGGAACAACCACAATGTTGATGGAATTATAAATTAAAGATCTCATAGTTTTTAGCAACAAAGTCCTTATATAGAGTATAATTTAGAGACAAGTTTTTATTTTTTTCCTATAAATTAAATTGCCTTATTATATGTACTCTTCGGGTCGAAAAGCGACTATATTAAAGTTTTTTCGAAGATATTAACTTCACGACTTGATTTTCTAGTAAGTGTAGATTTAGATGCATGCTGAGGAAATACGTTTGATCATATAACATATTCAAAAAAATTGAATAATGATAAAAGAGAACAAATTCTAATTTCTTTTTAAATATTGTCAACATTTTTATATTTATTTAGATAACTAGACTTGTATAATTACGTATATAACGTAAATATCAATTTTAATTATATGTGTGTATTTATTCCTATGACTACGAGATCCATCATTGTCTCCTAGGCTATAGGTTTTTTTTTTTTTTTTTGAGTAGATATTATTGTCGGCTACACAATAAGTTCTCATCTTAGTTCATTAAATTAGTGAAAACAACTGTGGCCGAATCACATAAGTGAGCAGACCAACTAGACTATCACCTGATTGGCATGCAGTACATGCTTAATTAGTTTTGTGACAATATTATAAATTATTTTGATTCATCATTTGATAAGTAGTGCAGTATAATTAAACTTTATAAATCCATAAGAAGTGGCTCAAAAATAAAACATGTTTGAGTACAGTAGCCAAGTTCTATATAATTAGGGGGTTTTGTTTATGGAAAAAATTCTTATAGATGGTAACAGTTATGAATGCAAAAATGAGATTAGTCTTATTAAAATTATATATATTATATATATAATATAATATTAATATATATATTATAATATATATATATATATATATATTATATATATTGAACTCTATATTCATTAAGGAGTGACTTTACGTGCGTAACGTATGCTAAGTTCTGGTAATGTTGAAAATTTGATATGTGGGAATATATGAACTCTATAATTCATAAGGAGTGACTTACGTAGCGTAAGTAATGCTTAAGTTCTGGAATGTGAAAATTTGATATGTGGGAAAACTTTATAATACCCGACCTTTAAAAGATATACTTTTCTTACATTAAAAATTTTGTTTGTCAAAATGGTGTAAGAAAGAATTATTTGCAAGCTGTAAAGTGACGAAACTTTTATGATAGCTATGCTATCTAATCAAGCTGCAAACAATGAAGACGATAAACAACCATATACCCCTCGTCGATCCATCTGTCCCCAAACTTTGACCAACCGATCGATGCCACTAGTTAAACCTATCGGACTCGGCCCAAATTGTGAAAGACAAATTAAAATATATTTTTCTTCAAAAAAATTTTATACTGAAAATTTAAAAATTTTCCTTAGCAAACCTCTGTATCCACCCCTGCCTACGAAGCAACAATGCCGATATATGGTTCGATTTGACAAGGTTAACCATTAATCAAAACAATATTTATCAGTTTTGAAGTTCTTTATTTATTATTTAATTGGATCGGTGTATCAATGAGTCTGTGTATAAATGAATCACAACACTAAGTATAGCTAAGTATTTTCTTCAAATGCATACATATGTATACAGTTTTTTATATCTCATAACTATAAGCTCGTACTTCTAAAAGAAACAAAAAATAATATAAGCCCGTAACTGTAAGAAATGTTGAATGGTACAGGGAGCGAAAGGAAAGAAAAAGGTAGAGTAATGTGGTGGTTCCTACTTCGGTCCCCAGCCAACTGATCTTCTTCTTCTTCTTCATTTTATCCTTCCTCTTTTTTTTTTTTTTTTTCCTTCAAGTTTAGAACTTATGCCATTCATTGAATTTGCAACCAATTTACCAATAATAGGAACTCTTATATACTGGTAAAAGGAACGAAAAGGGCAAGTGAAGTGCTCATAAAAAATGGAGAGGAATTATATAGATCAACACTATGAATTTAATCACTAATATGAACACCAAAGCGCCTATCTTTGAAAACGATGCCAAAAATTTATTAGTGATTTTGCAAGTATACAGATCGCATAAGTAGTATATAAAAGATATTGTCATCAAGAATAGAGATACTGAATATTAATTTTGAATTTCAAATGTATTGTCTAGAAATTAGATAAAGAATCCTTGGAATCTAAACTAACTAAATGTAAAACAAGTAACTATTAATTAGAATAAAAGCAAACTAGATTTATGTTATCAAATAAGAAAAAGGCACTATTGTTGGGATCAACACCATTGAACAACATTATGGGACTCAAATTTTTATTTTCAATCTATAAAGGGATGCATCTTGAAGGGGGAGGAGTCCATTAATGTATATGCCTCTTCCAAGTAACACAAATGTTTTGAAATCATAACAATGCCTGCTTTCATTGTGGTGTAATGATGATTTCAGCTCAATAATTTCTATGACTCTCCTTAGATCCTCTAAGGAATAACTTAGTCCTAAGTCTATCTCCTAGGTTCATGTGTGAGTCAATTCAATAAGGGAGTTCACCTTCCAATTGTTCATCCTCTCATTTCTTTTTATACAAATATGGAGCTCTATCATATTTATAAGCATTAAGCATACACACTCAAGAATCAAGAAGAAAACACCCACTTAGATTAAAATAAGGAAAGATGATTACATAAATATTGTCCAAATAGGTTTTCACCCAACATTAGCTAAGGGAACTATTCACTAATCATTTTCAGAATACAAAACACAAGATTAAGAAGAAAAGATAGCTCTAGAACCATCATTGTCCATAATAGAAAACAGAGAAAAAACTTATGTTCCCATTGCTAACTATGGAGTAAGTTCCTTGAGCAAAACCAAAGATGAAAGAGGAAGAAGAACAATCTTAACTTTCCAAGTGGCTCTTTCTTTTAGGATTTCTAAATTTGTGCTTCTCTTAATTTAAGTTGCTCCCTGAACTTTTTGATTCCTCTCTGAATCTCATCTTTTTTATTTTTATAGTTCAGGCGATGATGTGAGGGTATTTCAGATATTTCTCTGGTGGAATCTCTTGCTTTTAGTGCCACAGAGGAGAATACAAGGTCGGTTCCACGGTCGTGCTTCATGTGCTGGCTCTATACTTTGATAGATAGAAGAGGTTTTTTAGTGGGAACCCAGCTGAAGTAGACGCCCAATGCTCCTGCCATATATTGGATTTATACAACCGGTTGAGGTGCCATGTATTTTGCATTGAATCTTCAGACTTATTGGTGGAGAATACATGGCTAGTTGATTGGCCATGTATTTTACCATGATGCTTCTGACTCTCAAGTGGATAAAGCACGGCCAGTGGGCTGGTCATGAATTTCGCCGTGAGGTCTTCCTCTTGTAAAATGGTCTGAAAAGACTGAATTGCCCCTTGCTTTCGGGCTTTCTAGCTCGAAAAGGTGGGACATTCACTATAAGGCAAAACAAATGCAAAATATGCACAATGCAAATGCAAAAAGTAGCTTTAATTTATTAAAAGTCCCTAAAATTGGGCTAAACTAAGAAATTAAAGATATAAATATGTATGCATGAAATGCACACATCAAGTTCTACTGAACTTCTAGTTGTAAGGCAAGTGAAGTGACCAAATTCATCACTTAATTTCTTTTTTATGACATCATAGTTTCAAAACTTTGCCCTAAAATCATGTCAATTTGAAATTCATATATACTTGTTGACAACTAATAAAAATTTGTTAAATACATAATTTAACCTTTAAATTTTGACTTGAAAAAAATTTTACGGTGCCATGAACTTTACAATTGACCTTATGACACTAAATTTCACTTTTTTGTAATAATTTTGCATCTTCTCATACTAGCAACAATAATTTTAAGGTTTTTAATTTTTATATGTGGTTAATACAACTGTTAGAACAATTATTTTTACATTTTCATATTTTGCAACTATCCAATGAATATTTAATAGAACTAACATAAATTGAAAAACATATAAATTAAAAGTTAAAGTGTTCAATAAGTCAAATTAAAGTACTTAACATTTATAATTTTATAAGTTCAAGTGTTCAATAGGTCAAAATAAAAGTTGAAATTAAGATTTTTTTTTTTTTGTAAAAAGTACAATAGCGAATTTAGTACTAAACCAATAAAAATCTATTAAATTAGTATCTTTTATGTAAGAAAAACATATCCTAAGTTTACACAAAATAATTGGATAGGCCTTTCAAATAAAAAAAAAAAAAAAAAAAAAAACACAATATTGGATAGGCCTATCAAATAAAAAAAAAAAAAAAAAAAAAAAAAAAAAAAAAAAAAAAAAAAAACTCAAATTGAATATATGTAGTACTGCCTAAGGATGTTGCTAGAGTATGTTGAAAGTATAAGAATTAAAATGAAATCAAAGTTAATAAGTTAAAAAAATAGGTAATAAATAAATGAGTGTTGGGATAAGTGGATCGACACTCTTTTCTTAAGTGAAGGTAAAGGTTTAATTCTCATGGATGAAGCAAATACTCGTTGTGCAGTGCCTTGCATTTGAACTGCTTTTCATTTTTATAGAGAAATGAGTTAATTTCTTTTTATATTTTTTTACCCAAAATTTTAATACTGTTAAAATCCCTCTTTCTAACATTGAAAGAGAAAAAATGACCCCTTATTTACTTTATATATTTTTTTAATATATTATTCATTAATTATAATATCAACACATTACAATTCTCGTATAGATCAGACATGTAACTTTGCTATCAAAAGCTAATAGAGTTCAATGATCTTCTTTACAAACCAAAAGAACTATATATATTCTTTTGAATGACAATACTAAAAATAAAAAGAGATAATATTATATCATTTAACTTGAAAATGATTTTGACAAAAGATGTAAATCTTCATAACAGCAACTAGTTCTTTAATTGATTTGAACGATAAAATAATAACTCATCTAGATCTTCTATACCTGAATTGCTCATCCAAGAACTTGCAACATATGACGTACACATATGAATTCCCATTATTATGCATCAATAGAGGAACATATTGTACTATTAGGCTACATTGATCAATGATCCACACTTGCAAATCAATATCAAAGGTCTCTAAGCAAATAAATCAAATATTATATTTTTATTTAGAATAAACCCTCACAAAGAGGGGACAGAACCCACGGAGAAGGAACAAGAAAGACAAATATGAGATAAAACAACAATAACAAAAATCAAAATAGATCTATTATAGGATAAATAGATCTGAGTTTACTAAAAATGAATGAGATTTTAAAATATATACAATATAAAATGAAGTTTATAAATAAGCTCAAAATTTTTAATTTCTAGAAATATTTTAATAGATTTTAAAATAATTTTTATAAATATTAGTTATTTGAATTCTTTTTGAATAAATAATCTAAAATTTAGGCATAATCCAATAAATATTAAAAATTTAAAAAAAGTTTCATCAAAGTTTGCCTTAATTTGGAATAGTTGAGAAGTATTGTCATCTCCCTTCACAAAACAAAATATAAACATCAATTTTGTTATAAAATATTTATTTATCAAATATAATGACATTAGAAAACAAATGTTATTCTAATAGTTATAGAATAATTTATAAATCACAAAATCATACCTTATTTTATCATAAAAAACTGAATACACTCTGTAATTCCATCATTATCACCATATTGATCAAGCTCACATCAATAAAATGCCATGAAAATATATAGTCTTATATTGTTTTCAAAGAATCTTTTTTTTTTTTTTTTTTTTTTTCTTTTCAAAAGATCCTTTTTTTTTTTTTTTTTTTTTTTTTTTTTTTTTTTTTTTTTTTTTGTGAAAGTATGATTTGATTTGATTTATGATTTCATTTATATTGAAATAGACATCCATACAAGTTCTATAACAATGGAAAAAAAGAAAATGAAGAGAATAAATATTAATGATATTGTTAATTATTTAAAAAGGGAAGTGAAAAAATTTTTAAATATTAATGATAAGAAAAATTGCTTATTTAAAAAATTAAAGATATCATTAATGATATTGATTAAATTATCTATTAATTATAATAAAAAATAATTTTTAAAAATATAAAAATTGTCTATAACTTGATAGATTAACAGTTTGCCACATAAGCGTTTTGATACTCTAAAATTATGCATAAGCTTCTAGGTTTCTGTTTTTATATATTTATATAGATAGATAGATTTAGGTTGGAACTTAATTAAGGTAACGTTTGGTTGTCAAAATTTTGATGAAAAGTAAATAGAAATTCTATATTTCATAAAAATTTCAAAGAATGGAAAAATAAAATTTTTTAAAAAGATAAATATTTCAAAAAATATAATGATATTAATTATTTTTTTAGGGAATATAATATTAATTATCATTATATTATTATTTATTTTATATTTTTGAGTATTTTTTTAAGAAAATTGATAATTCATTAATGAAGAATATAATATAAGCATACTGTACTATTTCTAAAGGAATAAGAAGTGTCATGTAAAAAATTGAAATATTTTATTTGGAGATGATTTTGACATAAGAAATTAATCTTATAGGTAAAAACTCATCTTTTTGGACACAACATACGAAACTTTTTGCAACAGTATTCTGCACTTTGTTCTTTCAAAAATTTGAACACTTGATGCTTGCACAAGAGTTTAAAATATCAACTATTCATGGCAGAATAGACTATTTAATATCAAATTCTATTAATAAAAAAATCGGCATCCGAATTTGAAGATTTAAAGTTTTCAACTACAATTCTTCAACATTCAATTTTGTATTTTAAACTCTCCAAAAATAAGAAATCACAAAAAGATATAAAAATTCTCGAATAACGAAGAACAACTCCATAATATGAGAGGAAATATAATAAAAGAAAACACAACCTTGTTAAAAAGGTACAAAAAAAAAAAAAAAAAAAAAAAAAAAAAAGCACTTCAAAAACTATTTAAATAAAACATATACCTTAGAGACTAAATTTAAAATTTATCCAAATGAACACAAATCTTTGAAATTATTGAGAAAAATCAATAAAATTAAAGGAAAAGGGTGAAGAAAAAAATAAAAATTGACCAAAAAAAAAAAAAAAAAAAAGCACTCAAAAACTATTAAATAAAACATATACCTTAGAGACTAAATTTAAAATTTATTCCAAATGAACACAAATCTTGAAATTATTGAGAAAAATCAATAAAATAAAGGAAAAGGGTGAAGAAAAAAATAAAAATGAACCAACGTTGATCAAAGGAGATGATCCACAGTGGCTCGAAGATAAATATTTAGAAGAACACCAAGAAGAGAGGGGAGGGAGATATAATCTAAAAATTTTTTATTTTTATCTAAACATGATAATTTAATATTTTTACAAATATTTTTTTGAAAATTCATCTTTTTTAAAATATAACTTTCTATGAAAATATTTAATTCTAATAATCAAATATTACAAAAGTAAACAATTGGTTATCCAATTCAGAGGGATAAAAACTGTTTTCCTTTAAGATTTTTCCCCCCCTTTATGGAACACCAATATTTGAACCGAGAGAAAGTAAGAAATGTCAAAAGAATAATAATAACTTTGATGAATTAGTAAAAAGTCCAAGATAAGAAAATTTCATTATCTCCCTGTTTTTGGAAGTTGAGTTTTTATCATGTCAAATATTTCTTTTCTAAGGAAGATTAAAGGTCTAAACTCACTCATTTTTTCTAATTCAATTCCTTATGAACAAAGGGACTATCAAAAGTCTTCCTTGATTGAATGCTAATTTACACACTATGTTACTCGTCAAAAGGTTTCTAATTTTCTATCAGAAAATTTTTTTTTACTATTTAAATTTTTTAAATAAACTTATAAATACTTTTTTTTCATTTGGTTAATATGTCAATTCCAATAAAAATATTGGAAAATATACCATTATCACGTAAAATTTTGTCAAATTTTACAGAAGAAAATTAATAATTACAATTTTATTCCAAAAAGAATATTAAAATTGCATGATTTCCTTTTTAAACTCAAGATTCAAGAATTGCACAAAAGTTCATAAATTCAGCGACTATATGTGAAACAAAGGCTTTAGGAAGCTGAGGACATTCAAAATAAGAAATGGAGGGAACACACTCTATTCCAAGGACTCAGACCCAAAAACAGCAGCTCTAACTAGCTAGTGGGCACACCAATTCGCTTACTTTTTGACAAGACTAAACGTAATAGATGTGAACCATTTGGCAAGAGTTTTATAATCTGAAATAAAAACTCCCAAAATAAGAATTATCTATTGTATTTGTAGTGCTCTTCATAGCCTGGATTACTATCATAGAGTCAGTTTCTATTTCCACCGCACATTGATATGCCTGCCACTTCACCCAACTCAGAGCCTCTTTACATGTTTAAAATATGTAATTTGAAACTTCTTTCTATATGCATAAATTATATTTCTAATTCGATTTTTGAATTCTAATGAAATAAAATATAGAACACAAATGTCAAAGAGGATATTTGGGTGAATAAGTCAAAAGCATAATTTCTTTATTTTTTCGAATAAAATTTAATTATTTCGTTTCTCTTGAAAATAATCTAATAATATCTTTGTTGATTATCATTTGACTTAACAACATTTTTTTTTTGGTAAACCCAACTATTCAATAATTTTTATTTTTGCTAACGCTCAAACAAAAATTAAGAAGTTTTGAATTGGAAATCCCCCGTTGATTAAGTCAAATTAATAAGGAAAAATAAAATGATTTGATGTCTTTTATGCAAAATAATAAATTTAATGACATGAAAAAATAAAATAAAAATAAAACATACACACATGTTGTCATCCTGTACCACACGTGTGCAAGCAACTAAACCTTCCAATTTCAAAAACCACCATAACTTAGCTTAGCTAATACAAATAAATTAATGACAAAAGCAAGTTATTTATTTATTTTAAAAAAAATTTGAATGACAAAAACAATTCATAAAACTCAAAACATGATAATCTTAAACCTTTGACTTTTAAGATTCCGGCATTTTTATCTCCACTTCCTCCACGCGCTGCTCATAGTCAACTCTCCAATTAACACTAAAATAAAATAAATCCAATAGCCATTCCCCTTTATTAAAATAATTAAAAAATTGACAATATCAAACCAACAAATCCTCAAAAAGTCAACTCCTTCTCTCTCATTCTTTTTTTGTTATCATCTGAGCTGTCCTTCTTCTTCTTCTTCTTCTTCAGTTTCACTTTCCTTTCTCTGCAAAAATGAACTAAAAAAGTACAAAACCATCAAATACAAAACTGAAGAGCCAAAAAAGATTTAAAAAAAAAAAACTTCTATCTATTCTTTAATGGGTAACGGCGTTACAAAAGTGAGCCGCTGTTTTGCTGATACAGCTGGGGAAATCTCTCGCCGGCATGACATCGCTGTTTACGTCGGCGATCATAAGGGACTAGGTCATTCCTTCTGTTATATACCAGCAGACCCAGCTCGCTTATCTAATAGTAAAGTTCACTCAGAAGAAACGACCACGTTTTTCTCTATCTCCGGCGCTTCAGTAAGTGCCAACACATCGACAACTTCTTCATCAACCGATGCGTATCTCTACAGCTCTAGTTTAGATGCCGCCTCCACTTTTGAAAGTTCTGTTTCTTTCGCCTCCGTTCCTCTTCAACCTGTCCCTCGCGGTCAGCTTAGCACAGGCGCTGGTTCTGGTATGCTTTTACCTGGTTCGAGTCCGATCGAGCGTGGATTTTTATCCGGTCCCATCGAGCGTGGGTTTCTTTCAGGACCGATCGATCGTGCTTTTGTATCGGCGCCGATCGATCGCGGGCTATATTCCGGTTTAATAGAGAAGGAGAAGGAGAGTGTTAAGTTGCAGAGAAGTTTCTCTCATGGCAGTTTTGGGATTGAACAAGTTAAACAAGGTAAAGGCAAGAAACAAAATTTAATTAAGAGTTTAAAGAGAGTAATATCTAAAACTATCTCTAGAGGTAAAAAAAGGATAATGGCACCAATTAAAGGTGTTAAAGAATCGGTTTCGATTAGAAATGGTGAGATTATAAGTGGTAGCAGTGCTAATTTAAGTACTCAAATGAGTTTAAGTAATGATGCTGATGAAGATAGTTTATTTTCCATGGAAAGTCAAAATCTGCAATGGGCACAAGGGAAAGCTGGTGAAGATCGAGTTCATATTGTAATATCAGAGGAAAATGGATGGGTATTTGTCGGAATTTATGATGGATTTAACGGTCCTGATGCTCCTGATTATTTGCTTTCTAATCTTTACAATAATGTGAATGAAGAGCTGAAAGGACTTCTATGGAATGAAAAGTCTGAATCCAATTCAACAACAGAGGAAACAGAAGAAACAGAGGAGGATTCTTCAAGTTCAAATTCAACTGGTTGCAATTCAAATCCTGATTTGAAAAGAAAACAAGGGAAGAATTCTGTAAAGAATAGAAGATGGAGATGTGAATGGGATAGAGAAAGAATGGAACTTGACAGGAAACTAAAAGAGAGAGAGACCAATTCTAATGGGGTTAATCGTTTTGATGTATTGAAGGCACTTTCACAAGCATTAAGAAAAACAGAGGAGGCTTTTTTTGAAATTGCTGATAAATTGGCAACAGATAAACCGGAGTTAGCTCTAATGGGTTCCTGTGTTTTAGTTATGTTGATGAAAGGAGAAGATGTTTATTTAATGAACGTTGGTGATAGCAGAGCTGTTTTAGCTCAGAAAGGTGAAACTGATGTTGCTATAGGGAAAGGAAATCAAGATTTGAAGATAATAAGTGAAGAAATTATACGAGACGATCTTCAAGTCTTGGATGGCGATGAATGTTGCAAATTGTCTAGCTTGAACTCAATTCAACTCACAAAGGATCATAGTACTTATGTGCAAAAGGTGAGTGATGTTTCTTTCTTTCTTTCTTTATTGTGACTTTCATTTATTTACACCCAAAATTGATAAAAAAAACATTTCGGTACTTACAGGAGGTTCAAAGAATTAAAAGGGAACATCCAGATGATCCTTGTGCTGTAATGAACGACAGAGTTAAAGGTTACTTGAAGGTGACACGAGCTTTCGGTGTTGGGTTTCTCAAAGAGGTAACATATATTCCTAAATTCATTCCAATCAGTTAATTTCATCGTTGTTCAATTCATGATTTTGACCTGTTAATTTCTGCAGCCGAAATGGAATGATATACTCTTAGAAATGTTTCGAATAGATTACATCGGAAAATGTCCATACATCACAAGTTCTCCATCACTTTATCACTATAGGCTAAGCTCAAGAGACAGATTTTTAATATTGTCATCTGATGGATTATACCAATACTTCACCAATGACGAAGTTGTTTCGGAAGTCGAATTGTTCATTGCTGCATTTCCTGAAGGGGATCCTGCACAACATCTGATAGAAGAAGTCCTGTTTCGAGCAGCTAAAAGAGCTGGTAAGATCCAAAATCAAATAAACAGAACTGAAATTAAATAAACAAAATCTGATCGAATTGGTATAATTATAAATTGTTATTGCAGGAATGGATTTCCATGAATTGCTTGACATTCCACAAGGGGAACGTCGCCGGTACCATGATGATGTTTCTGTAATCATTATTTCTTTGGAAGGTAGGATATGGCGTTCATCTGTGTAAATAAAACAGGAAAAATTATATAAATATATATAAATCCATGAAAATTTTTGTTTCTCTTATTTATAATTTTTGGTCTTGGATATATTGTAACATGTATACCAACTAGATTTTTAAATGTTGTAAAGGTTGTAGAAATGCTCTCAATTAAACAATTATTTTTTGTTTTTACTCCCGAACTATTCGACTGGTGAATGGCAATTGTAGCATTTAATTATATATCACTTGCTTTGTAGGACAGTTTTTTTTTTTTTTAAATGGCTTCGTAGTGCGGTTAGTAACTCAATAATGCTTCACAAATTCGATGTTTTTGACCAATAAGGTATTAATTAGAGTAGTCAATGACTTCAACCCCATAAGGGTGAGAACACAATTTTGATTTATGAAAATTAAATACCTTATGATCCTAGAAGGATTACACCTCTTATTTCCTTTACAAACTTGAAATCAAATTTAAATAAACTCGATAAGTAGGCTCAAAGTCAACATGTTATATTTATTAAATGAGTTCCAATGATTTTTTTTTTTTTTTCATATCAGAATTTGAGTAGCTTGGCTCATTATAGTTTATGAATATTTATTGTTCGTGCATTCAGATAATAGTTGATAGTGATTTTAAAATATTATTACTCTTTTATCTATTTTTTTAATATAAAAGACATTTATATTTTTATTTGCGTGTATTGAGTGTGTCGGCCGGATGCCTAATTCTGGCTTCACTTAAAATATAGTCAATAAGGAATGAGAATTTTTCTTGCTCTATAAAATGCAATTGATGAGAGAGAGAGAGAGAGAGAGAAGGATAAACCTAAGAATATATAAGTTCAATTGGGTTTAAAATCTTTGTATTATTATTATATAAGGTACGCATATGTTCTGTTTGACAAACGGTTCATATTTGCCTGCGTATCAATGAAGCCATTCTCACTTTTCTTTGTTCTCAAATATAATATACATTAACCAAACCACTTAACCATTTATTATTTTTTATGTTTAAAAACTTGAGTTGTTAGCAAACTTTAGAAGTTATTTTTAGTTTAAAAATTTTGAGATCATGGAATTTAATTTTTAAAGGACTTGTTTTAATACAATAAAAAAAATGAAAGTAAGCCCTCTTCGATGTTATTAATTGTTTTAATAGTTACTAGTTATAGTAGTTATAAATTGTTTCACCAGTTGTTAATCATTAGATAATATTCTTTCGGTTCGGTTAAAAATGTCATTTAAATAAAAAAAAATTAAAAAGCTATTAAATTTAATAGAACTGAAGTCAAAAACACTAACCCCTTATTTGTAACAAATGAATTTCACAATATTTTGTGGAACTCATCTAAAAATCCATATTTTTATGTTTGAAATGAATAAAACAAAAATAGTAGATTTCAATTTTAGGAATTCAATTCTATGCAATTGAAAATAATTACACCAAATTGCACAAAAATAGATAGAATTTCTAAATGAATTCCATAAAACGAAACAATCCAATTTTTTATGACAAAACTATCATTCTCCCTCTACAAAGTTAATTTTTCTATTTTTTTTTACTTATTTAACTTATTTATTTTATCAAACTTAATCAAAATCATTTAATTTTTTTTTTAGAAAAAAAATTATCTTATTATTGTGTTTTTTATTTTAATATTCTTCAACTTTTCTTTTAATATTTTTTAGCATTTTTTACTATTGAGATGAAAAATTAAGTTAAATATACATTTATCACTAATTAAATGCAGTAATTTTATTAATGTTATTTTTATTTTATATATTTATTTTGATAAAAATATGAAAAATTATATAGCATAACATAAATATAATTGATGTTTATTATTTATTTTTATGAAATTGCTAGTTCAAGGATATTTTAGGAAACAAAAATAAATGAATTTTGAATCATGAATTTATTTCATACATGATTATATGAAATTCAACTGAATTACATATTTAAAATTAATCATAATAAAAATGAAAATTTATTCATAAATAAAATTCTACACATATTCATTTACAAATGAATTTCCTATTTTGAATTTATTTATATCAAACGGAGTGTAAATGCTATCTTAAAAAATATTGATAGGAAGTAAAACAAAAAAAAAAAATTCTAATTTTATTAAAAAAAATTTAAGATGTTAAATTTATAAAAAAATAAAAATACAACATACTGTCTTGTAATCTCGTCATACTTTTCTTTTTTTCCTATTTCCTTTTTAAAAGTGAATAATATTTTTCAATTTACTATTTTACCGTAATATGTTTTTTTTTTCAATAAATATATTAACCAAAGTAATGTATTACTATCAATTTAATCTTATTAACCTTTAATCTTATATAGTTAATTTGATTGATTGCAATAACAATTAATATGAATCATTTAACTTTAATGAGATACTAATATAAGGATATACTAGGAAAAAAGAAAGTAATATTATAGTTTAACTATATTAACTAAATTTTTTTTATTAATTTGTATACAAATCAAACCAAGACAAAATTTATGGAACAGAAAAACTATGATTTTATTTGAAAATTATGATACTAAATTAATGAAATTAAATGTTGAAATGTGACATAAAAAATAAGTAAATAAATTTATGAATCTTTTAATCTAAAATTAAATAATTTATCTTTGGTCAGACAGAAAGAAATAAACTCTCTATCATATAAAGTAAATGTTAGGGTTTGATGTTGAAATTAATTATATGACTATGAATGTAAAAATCTTCTACCCACATATTATAATATTGTGTTTATATAAATATGAAAGTCAATATCTTCTACCCATGTTAGTATATATTGAGTTGTGTGGAATGTATATACATGCCTTATTTTCATATTCTAAAGCCCTTTGAATCGATTAGGTCTTTGTAATAGAAAATTATACTTAAATTTCCCAATCAATTTCTCATCTAACTTGACATATATGTTATCATGCATAATATAATATATATTACATTGATAGTTATGTGTCACATCAGGAATATATTTGATATTTAAATTTTGTTTCCATTTTATTTATAAAATTTGATTCCTTCGTGCCTAATTATAAACTATGACGTTTTTTTTTTTAAATCAAAAATTTTGTAATGTTGACGTGTATAGATGATCTATTCCGGCACTAGTGTTGCAATTCTGGGCTGATTTAATAAGGGTAAAAATTACAAATTTAATGAAAGTGGAGAATAAGAATCGAATTTCAGATCTAAAAGTCTCAAAGAATCGATTTTGCTACTTGGTGAAGCATCATTTCCGACATAGGTAATTTTTTATTTCTATTTAACCATATAAAGATTTTTTTTTTTTTTGAAAAATAATCAATTCATTAAGTATCAATTGAGTACATTATAATATTCTCGTAGAAATAAGAAATATAAATATAAAAAATTGAAATGTGCTTGTTGGAGATGATCGTGGCAGAAAAATTTAATCTTCTGAGTAAAAATGGTCAATTTTTAATTAGGACGATAAATGAAACTTTTCATAATATTATTTCGAATTTTATTTTTTGGAAACTTCTTACACCTGACACCCATATTAAAATTTAATATACTAAAATTTAGTGGAGGAACAATCAACATTACATCTTGTATTTTAAACTGTTAGAGAAATAAAGATAAAAAAAAGCTCCTTAATAACAAGGAAAAACTCCAAGAACTCTACTAAAAAATGACTAAAAACACTTAAGATATATCAATTATTACAAATCTAAGAGACTAAATTGAAATTTTGTTCCAAATGTTCGTAGATTTGAAAATTATATAAAATAAAGAAAAACAGCAGAAAGTGATGAAAAGAAACCACCGCAACTAAAAAAGACGATGGGTAGTAATTCAGAAAATAAAATTAAAAAAAACACCACAAAAGTTATAAAAAATAAACTTAATACAATATATAAAGTTAAGTTGTAATGTTTCCTTAACGTTAAATTAAAATATAATAATATATATAAAATAATATATAAGATAAATATAAAGGGATACTGCAATATACTACTATTAGATAAATCCAAGTTGTGTGGTAATCTTAGTAGTTAGTATTAAGATGGTAGAGGAGTGAGCAGCTTAAGTAGAAGAAAATTATCAGCTAATTTATATAATTATATATAAAATGAGCAGTTGGGATGATGGTCTGATAAGTCAATAAGCACCATGAATTATTAGCGTTTAAATCAAACGCACGTTTTTGTTGTCTTGTTAATATAAATTAACGTTTTTTAGAATAGAAAAGAATAAGGCATAAAACAAAAAATCAAAATCTTAATTAACTGGTCTTTTTGTCAGCACTTTAAATTATATATTATCTCAAAATTAAAAATGGCAGGATGATGAAGACAACTGGACCAACTTTTGATTGACAAGATTGGACAGAAGATTATTTTGTAGTTCATTGGTTAGAATTGGAGTGAGTTTTGAAATAAGTTATTATAGTATGAGTAGAGAAGAGTACTCCCTAATTCTTTATAATTCAATTTTGAAAACAAAGTGAAAAAAAATTATAATATAATGATTTCTTCAAGTATAGCGATGTTATTAAATTTTAGACTTAGGAAACTAATCTTGTTAAACAACTCGACAGATAGATCACTGATTTAACAACCATCATGAGTCCCGATAAAAATATTAATACATATATTAATTAGATATTAATTACTTTAAAAAATTAGATTGTAAAACTTGAGCAAAATATTAATTAAAAGGCATAGGAAATAGTCTAAATAAATTTTTTTTGAATGGAATAAAGAGAGTGAACAAGAGTCACTACCTACATAACGCTAATACCACAAAGCATTCGTTGCAAAAAGAATTAAAAATCTAAAGACGCAGGTTAAGAGTCTCAAAACAAACAAAGTAAGAAGGATAGAATTGACCAAATCTGGCCAAGAATGAGGCAGCAGGCAAATTGCCTCAAGCGAAAAACATTGACTGCAGAGACACACTCTCAACAATGAACTAATTTAAAACTTTTTTTTATACTAGATCAGGAGATCGCCAAAACGGATGAGGAGACGAACCAAATGACCAAGATGAACATGCCCCAAAACTAGTCGGATTCCACAAAATAACCTTCCGAAAAGCTAAGATCCAAGCACAAGCACAAAGGCCAACCTAATAGCAGTCAACTCCTCCTCTAAAAATCATAGACGCGCCCAATGATAATGGAAACAATCTTCCAGCCATTTACCCTGAAGTCCCGAAATAGCCACTCCACTTAAAAGACATATGGGTACGTAAATAAATTAGAACATCAAAATTGCAAACCAAAGATTAAACTTAACTTCAAAATGGTTTTTAAACATCAAAATAGTATTCAGAATATAAATATTGTAGAATGTACGGACCAAACTGGTTCAGCTACAGTTAATCAAGTTCAACTTATATGTTCCTTGTCTCTAATAGGCTAAAAAATAAAACTAAACCAATTTTAAATCGAAATAACTTAAATTCTCTAGGTCAACCATGTTAGCCAGACTATTATTTTTTTTTTTTTGAGTAAGGTAGAGAGTAAAGTTACAAAAAAAGTACTGCATAATCTAGGATAATTCATACCATTAATATGTATTGGGTACCGATCAACAAGCAATCCGCTTGAAGGGGAATCGAATGAAGATATGATGTACTCAAAGGAAAATTCCTAGCTAAAATTTAAAGAGAAAATCTGCAGTGAATTAGCCTCCCTACATTAATGGACAACGACTACAAATCATAATTTTGTTGGCATCAAGTATCTCTTAATGACAGAGATAATTTCTTGAACCCGCACCACTTGAAGCAAGTTACCAGTTAATGAAGTTCTACAATAACTTGTTTATTAAAAATTAGCCTCCCTAGTTTTCTTATCGCTTAATATTGATTAGTTCAGTTCTATAATTTCATTCTGATTGACTTTTACGCCAATTTCACTTTGAATATTTAATTTTTTCTTATAATTCTATCAATTTTGACTTTATGATTAACTAATTTCACCAATGAACATTGGCCTTTTTGTTTGTAATCACCCCAAATTTATATTGGACTTAAAATTGTAAATACGAAAGATAAGTTCACTCTTAACATATGGAGCTTTAAATTAATCCTAAATACACTTATGTGAATGATGGGAGTTTAATAGTTAATATAACGGACGATCTCTATTATTATTTTTAATACTTTTTAAATTCTTCTCTTTAATTTGATAATAAGTAAACTTAAAAATTAATTATCGATACGTGATCTCTTTTTTTTATTTTTAAATTAGAAATATAATATTATTTATGGTTTGATTTTAATATTAAATATTAAAATACTTAAAATCTAAAACAAAGCGACTATCGAATTGTATTATGACTTATAACATTACTTAGAAAATTGTAACATTTTTTGTCGAAAATTAGAATTAAGATAAAATTATATTCTAATTTAAAAAAAACATTTCATGTATCAAAAAATTAATTCTTAATTCATTATTTATTATCAATTAAAGAAAACCAATATTAACAAATATTAAAAAATAAATAGGATCTGTCATTACTTAATTACACCCAAAAACTACGTCACTTAAACAAAATGATTAGTTGCTTTTTATTTAGTATTTTAATATAGTTATTTATTAGGTTTTTTAGTATTTTTATAATTACTTTTAATTAGTTTTTATTTATGTTTTATTTATGTTTTGTGTAAAGCTTCTTTAAATCATATTTCACTTTATCTTGAGGAATTTTGCGAGGATTTTTATAGGAAACCAGCTTATTCCTCATCTGGGCACGGGAGAGTCCTAATTGGGAAAGAAATAAAGTCTAAACAACCTATCTCTAAAAGATTTCTATTCAATAAAAATTCCACTTTTCCTTAAAAACGAACACGGAAAAAGAGGAAAAATATCCAGAAAGTCTAATATTAAATAGACTGAGACTAGCTAAGCCAAGGGAAACCTTCATTGTATATTTTATCTTTGTTCTATTGTTTTTTTTCTCTCTCTCTAAGACTTCAAGTATTCAAGATTGTGTCAAGATTCAAGAAGTGACCGATCACAAGCCAATTATAACTAGTTTGTATTTCTAAACTATTTTCTTGTTTTATTTTCAAATATTCATTGTATGATTATGAGAATATTTAACAAGTTTAATTGAGTTTTTACTTTTAATTTACTATGTTTGAACTTAAAACTACTTCAGAACTAGAGATTTGATGTAACTAATTTTTGATTCCAATTTATAAATACTTAGATATAGCTTTCCGTGGTTCGTATGATATAATTTATAATTGAACTTAATACTTCCAAAACAGAGTTTCTCGCCTGGATTGCGTTTATTTCATTAATCACTAATTTGGATGAAAGTTTTTGATATGAGGGACGTAAACAAAACAAAGATTCAAGGGGATACTATATGGAAAAGAGTATAAGTAATAAATAATCGGGATATAATAACTGATGCAGAAGAGCTATATGCGTTTGACTCATGGGGGTTTCATATAGTTAATGAAAACCTTAGTTAATAAACTTCATAACAAACCATAAACTTAATAACTTTAATTCATGTTTTTATTGCGCTATTGGAAGATAGGTAATAATAGACTAGGTTAAAGGATAATTAAAATCACGGAGAGAAGCTTCGTTAGTGATATTAAGGTTGTTTCTCCTATTTAAACAATTAAAAATTGATGTATCAAACTAATAAACTAAAATTGAATAGAATTAAGTGAAGTAAAAAAACATAATAGGCTTTAAATCCTTTCGACTTTCTTTTCTGTGCAAATATTGTTGCTTGATTTTCTTTTTGTTTCTTTTATTATATTATTAATTAATTTCTTAAAATAATTCTCTTATATTCCGTTAAATAATAAAGTTTTAAAATAATTTTGGTACTTGGTATTACAATCCCTGTGGAAATGATACTCTACTCATCTCTATTCATTACTTGTTGCGATTTTGACACTTGCGAAAAATTACTGTCAACCAAATTATATTAGTTAAGCCAAGTTCAATAAATCCAGAAAATGAACCTATTTTATATTTACAAAATGTAAGTGAAACTATAATTTTTGGTGCTATTACAAAGTTTAGGGTGAAGATTGATAAAAAGATTAAATTGAGTGAAAAAACGCATTTACAAAAGTTAAGTTTACTGATTAAATTGACGTAAAAGGTTAAACTCTCGATTAGCTCTATTTATCTTCTATTCCTTTATTAACTTTTAATACATCCCACAATTGTATTTCTATGAACAGGCTCTATTTTTCTTTATTTCTTTTTTATCATTATTTTATCTCCATGTTTGAAAGTTCTTTTGGTACATTATTTTAGAGGGTTTGGTTTTATTTTTTTTTTGAAGGTATTTACATTAATATAAATATATATTTATGTATTTAATCTTATTTAATTAGAAATTTTAAGATCGTGTAGATGTGTGAGTAAAATCTTCTAAAATCAAGTTTGTGGTGAATGCAAACTTATTCCTCAATTGCATATATGATAACCAAAATCATCTATGTGCCGTCATATAAATTAGCTGTATAAGTTTGAGAGTTTGATAATAAATTATAATATATATACACATCACGTCGAAATTAATTACCTTAAGAATTTAAGGAGACGAAAAAAAAATTATAGAAGTGATAAACAGATAAAGAAGAAATAATATAAGTAAGAGTTAAATTAATTTGAATCTCGTTTGTAATCCCTAAAGCAGAATAGGAGACATTATGGAGAGTAAAATCATCGACAGATCATCTCCTTTAACCTCATATCTAAAAGGATTTAAAAATTGATATTTAGAAGGATAATGGAGTTTAAAAAGATTGTTAATTTTTTCATTTATACTTGCATTTAAATTATATATTAAAAAAATACAAAAGCAAAATTGATGTTAATATAATAATTTGGATTTATAATATTACCCTTTTAATTAAAGGACAAAGCAAGCAAATAGGACTTGGCAAATTTTTTGTTTATTAATGTAATTTTTTCATGCTAAAGTCTAATTTTTGGATAATAGCTTGAACAAATCAAGAGTCAAAATAGTAAAAAATTTAACTTATATAACAGACAATATCCTTTATTTACTTCCTTGTCTCCCATTTTAAAATAATTTGTAAATTGATAATATATTTATTTTATTTTAATTATTAATTTTTCATTACAATAATATTATATTTAATTTAAAAATAATACGTAATATTTCATTACATATGAATTTCACTTGATTTCCTCGTACACTTTAAAGGTAACAAGTAGGAGAACTGTTTACAAATTGAATTGATCCATCCACATTTATAAAGGGTTTGATTTTTCATCAATTCCATATGAGTGTGAGACACCGACCCGAGCGCCTAAGTGCCAATCGCTTAAAAAGAATCAGATGTTCAATATAGTTGGGTCACTGGAACCTATTTTAATCTGATTGCTTTCCATGAAAAAAGACGTCGCCAATATATTTTTTATATATATTGGGGGAAAAAACCTAAGAAAAACCCTAATTGACCTCCGGATTTATTAGTATAATGGATAAAAAAATCGAGGATGATTTGGTGGACTAGATTTTTCGATTTTAAAACAATCAATTAACTTTGACCTAAGTGTTATTATTTTGTCGAATGGGAAAAACAATTTAAAGATGTAAATGCATGGCCTTAATAAGAAAGCAATTTAAAGTATAAACCAATAAATAAAGCAATTAAAGATAAAAGGGAAGTGTGCATTTCTAATACTTGTTTAGAGGATTCTAGAGTATGGGAGACCACAATCTCCCCAATAAAAGACTAAAAAATAAATATTTAAATAAATAAGCCTAATTAAAAAGAGAATGTTCATTTCTTAGCCCCTTGAAAGGATTCTGAGTGACACATTTTTCTAAATTAAAATAAAAGTTAAACATTTTACACACAAGTAAAATAAAATAAAAAGCAGACATCAAATAGGAAGTATTGCCGTCTGGCCCTTTATTGAGAATCTACGACAATCACAAAGTTTTCCTAACTGAAAGAAACAACATAAATCACAATGAAAGCGTTCGAAATGGGAAAGGGGAATAAAAAAGGAATTTTGTGGATTTTTCGGTTCGCAACTTAGTTTTAAAACAAAGTCGAGTTACCTGCCTTATCCCAATAAATAAGGAATCAGAACCAAACAGATCGTTTATTCCCATTTGTGAAATGGAGATTTTAATTATGGAAAAAATAGTAGTGAGTGTAGTGTGTGTTTTGAAATTTGAAAGTTAGGCTTTATTTGCCATTTGATTGGAAAAATGTCAATTTGATTAAAAAAAGTGGGCTTAGTCGCCCAAGATAAACAGAAAGTTGAACTTTAGTACCAATATAATGGAAAAGTGGCATAGCCGTCAAGCTGATTAAAAAAGTGAAAGTGTTTTGGGTTTAATCGCCATTATAGAGTTGAAAACAGACGCTTTGAGTCAAGAGGCTTTAGTCGCCACAGGTTTGATCTTGAAAAGCTGGCTGTTAGACGCCAATTTAGATTGAAAAGGACTTCTATTGACTTTTAGTCGGCCAAAAGGTTTCTGAAAGAGGCTTTATTGTTGAAGCCTATTAGTTATCGAATATGATTATTTGAACTTTTGTTGCCAGAAAATTTCAAGAAGAAATGGTGATAAAGTGGCGCACATAACGAAGCAAAGGAAACAATCAAAATTCTATCCATTCATTCCTGAAAGGTGATATTCATGGCCAGTTCAAAGCATAGCAGCTTCACCATGAAGGCAATCATACAACAAAACTGCTAAAAATATGAAGTGCTTTAAAAAGTAAATATCAACAAAAGTGTTAAGGCATATAGTATGTTCCTAATTATTTGCTCAATGTAAAGAAATAATGTTTAATTTCAAGAAAATAATTCAAAATTCTTTAAACTTAAACCTAAAGTATGCGGCGTTAAAAGAACTAGGATGCACTCTATGTAGTAAAGCATTTATAAAACTTAGGCTAAAGATGATTTGATATAATTGAAAAGCCTAGTTTAATCATGTCATTGATTTTGTCCGTCCTAAGTTCAGAAAAAATATGACTAAGCCTAAGCTATATGTGATCATGCAAAAGCTTGGTAACCATAAGTAAGTCATAGGGTATAATTAGGTCCAAATTAATCATGTCCTAATTTAAATTCTAATCGATCGCATCTTATTATACAAAAATATATGAAGAAGTCCCAAGAAGCTTGCAAGTCACGAAATATAACTGCTTTGATGCGTGACCGAAAGACTCCCATGTTCACACACTAGATACCTTTAAATTTTGCTACTTCAGTGACCATGAGCCCACTTTTCGAAGAATATTTACATTTGATCCAGAAGTATCCTTGGACTACTGCACCAAATCACGAGAAACCATCGCTTCAGGAAACCAGGTATTTTTCAAATTTGAAAGATATGATGACGTTGACTGAGATAGAGGCAAACAACTTTGATCAAGAACGGAGAATGAGTCGGAATATAGTGGCACAAAGATTCTGTAACAGGCCCAAGCCTTAGTGTGAATATTGTCCGCTTTGGGCCCTACGGCCGCACGTTTGTTCTGGTCAGCGAAACCACGCACTGATAGCCCAAACACGTTACAGACTAGTTCAAAAGAGCTTGCCACCCATTATGGTACAATCACTTCCACCTTATTGCTAAGCCGGATGTGGATTTCACCTAAGTGTTGTGCCTCCAAACTTGGATGTTCACATACACCCCCCTTAGGGACTCAGCGTCCTCGCTGAGTTGCCCCACCACCTTGGCCAGAGGACAAGGCTAAGCTCTAATACCAATTGTAGCCCAGCCTAGCCTTAGTGTGATTATTGTCCGCTTTTGGCCTTTACGGCCCGCACGGTTTTGTTCCATGGGCCAACGAAACCACGCCTTATATGCCCAAAACGTGTCACCACGTATTCCAAGGCATACCCCTTTATTAACATCAACTGTCCACCTTGTGCGTTCAGCCGATGTGGGATTCGCCATAAGGTCGTTGATGACCTCAAAACTGGGATGTTTCAGCAGATTCAACAGGCTGAGCCAATTAGGAAGAGGCGTCAACATGAAAGCCGTCGCTAAGGCCCAAGCCAGTCTTTCCTCAAATTCGTTTGTGACACCTTTCCATGAGACCAAGGTAGAAGCCGCGTAACCTATCAATACCAATTGTCAGAGAAGATTACAGTCAGAGACAGTGCTTTGGAACCCCATACACAAAGCATTGAAGTCTGATCAACCACCACCCTTCTTTTCATATTCAAACATTGAGATCAATAAAGTCAACCAAAGATAAGCCAAAGTGAGAGATGATAGCATTCATGCTAGAACTTTTAAAAGATTCCAGAAAGTTGTACTGCGATATCACCTCTGGAAACCCATAACCTAGTAAGCCCGCCAAAAGAATTTTAGATTGATATTTAACAAAAATGCATCAATAAAATTAGACGATTTAAATAACCCAAATAATAGTATAATTCAATATATGCATTCCCAGTAAGATAGTTAAACTAGCCACTAATGCCATAATTTGGTTATCTAAACAGTAAAGCAAAAATCATAAACCCCAACAGTTTTACTTACTGAATTAAGACTAAATAACAAGATCTTTGAAAGAAAAAAGACAATTTGGCTTATACTAAGGCTAGCTCCTTAAGAGGCCATTTAATTGCTTGAGGAGTTGTCAAGCACCCCGGCAGATAATTCCGAAAGACTCATTGGTCTCCAGCGGGCCTAATCCTTGCGTTCAAGGTCCACCGCATGATAAACCAATAAAAACAGAAACACTCCCTCACCCAAAACACCCCCAACTACAGTCTTACCTCCATGTCGTGCAGAGACAAAAAAAACAGCCCAGTCTCTATTCAATGGAAGCTTCAAGCACCCTCAAGTCGAGCTGTTTCTTGACCATCAGTAAATACATAACCCAACACGTACGTAATCCTCATCAAGGGAAGGCCCAAATGATTTGAGATTAATAATGACGATTGGACAAAATCATAGCTCCCTTCCTATGCGACTACCAAATCATAGGACAATAACCTTGACAAGAGACTTCAGTTGCTCCGACAACAATCGAAGAGATAGAGAGAATTAGAGAGTCCCAACTCGTCACGGATGAGCTTCACCTGTGAATCCCTGAACAACCCGCGGTCATCAAAGAGTGCATGGTTTATGTCCCAATTGCGCGTTGAGACAGACGCCCCACCCAAATCAGTAATCTCCTTTCCCTACATCTGCCATAGGTGGAACTATTAGGACCATCACAATGTTGGATGTTGTGGCCAAGCTTCCCGCATAGATAACAAATATGGAAAGCTTTTCATATTTAAACTGCGCATACAAGCCTCCACACCCTTCGCATTTCAAAGCCGCTTCCTTCGTTTCTATGGCATAAACAGAACATCAAACCTGAACCCGAATTGCATTATAGATCTTGCCAGAGTAACCTGCATTTTTGTTTTGATTCTATGACCGACAAAAGAGCCATAAAATCCACCAAATATTAGCCATCGAATTCCCTTTGGACATGAAGCCACATGGCAATCATGCAGCGTGACCCAGAAATCTTGAAGAGCATGGCCACCTCCCTCAGTTTCAAACGCTTCAAGGAATCTGACTCAAAGAATGAGCAGAGGTGATTATTGAAATGGACACGATCCACCATTTTCCGTACCTGCTTGACATCAACGTGGAATGAAAAAAACCTTAAAAAGGAAATCTTAAGATCAACCTAAAGATGTGTATTTTCGAGTCAAGCTGCCAAAGATTAGCTAACGCAGACTTCTTGCTCGCATAGTTCATTGTCCTTACTGGTTAAAAAAGGCGCCCGACAAGACACGACGTTAATCCTTGATTGTTTCTCCGGCTCTTGAAATTGATCAACGGCGCTTTCCTGATCCTCCTCATGGACAACACCAGTGATGCAAGCTCTTTCTCCATTTTCAATATCCACCTTACGACTGATCATAGCCGAAAAACAAAAGCCCCCTCACATGCACAAAGGCAAGATGGCACACATGCACTAGGGCAAGAGGATAACAGCTACTTTGTACAAAGAACTATCCTCTGTTATGAACTTTATATCTTTCTAATTCGTGGGTCAGAAATCGTATTATTCCTAATACCTTCGGAAAAAAAATATAATGATACAAATTAATTTCTTTAAATTAGAGCAAAATGCAAGAGTAATCTAACTAATTACTCTTTTTTTTCAAAAATAAAATAAAGAAGATAGTGATTGATACTACTTCAAATAAGGGTAACAATTCAAAAAAATTATTTTTATAATTTTTAAATTACTCAAAGTATCATATAAAACTAATTATATTGGGTGAATGGAATAGTATATATTAAAATATACATAATTATACAATTAATTATAAATTATTAACGATATTAAATTTGGTAGACGTTTTAGCTTGTTTCGGAAATTTCAAGAAAAAAAAAATACTAATGCATTTCAACACATAGCATTAATTCATTACCAAGTACATGCAGGATCAAGTAAAAGCAGGGTAGGTTTCCAAAAACATTAAATAAAATCTGTAAATGATTGACCTAAAAATTTGAAATTATGAGCTTCGCCGAATCAAAAACGAAAAGATAGTTGTGGAAGTTTGTGATTGTTGATGGTTGCTGAAAGAATACCGTATTAGTGATTCCACGACTTTGGGGACGGTTGAAATTCTGGACCAGCCACGTGACTTAATTGCCACTTTATGATTCCCCAAATTCCAATCTCCAAATTGCAAGGAACTGGAATACTTGAAATTTAGTCTAGGATGGTAATGGAGTGAGTGGACCAAATCTTTTACTCGTTGCATGACCTAACCTAGAAATTATCAACAAGTTCCACTTTAAAGTTTCATTTCAAGAATCACCAAAAATTGTCAACAGTTAGATATATCAGAAAAAGAAAAATTTATGAGTTAAATAGGAAACAAAAATAGTACACATACACCAACTAAGAAAAACAATCATATACTATTTTCAAAAGACCATGTAATTTTGTAATGGTCCATCCAATAATCTACATACGAAATACTTGTCATACATTGCGTGGGATCCTGAAAGGACAAGAAAAAACTTAACATTATTAACACTTATTTATATAATTAATTAACCTTATTTGTATTTTCTAGGATAGAAATAAGAAAATATTAACTTAAAAAAAAAAAGAATAAGAAAATATTGGTAAGACTTTCAATTTTATTCTGATAGAAAGTAGGTATATTTTTTAATAATTTTCATACCAATTATTTTTATTGTTGTATATAATTAAAGCTTATAATCAATCAAGGGACCAATTTGACTTTAACTCCGATGGACTGACTTCAAAAATTACTTTTATAGACCATTAATTATTATTTTTCAAATTGAAATCAAGGTTAACTTGCGAGTCTATCAAACTAAAAAATTAAAAGCCCAAGATATCTGAATAATCTCAATTTAATAGGTTTTGTAATGTTCACCGTCTATTTTGAATTTTCTTGCCAATTTTACCCCTAATTTGATCCTTTATAACAAATAACCACACTCAATTGCCAATCCCAGGATAGGAATTGCAAATAAAAAGTATTTCCATTTGTTGTTAAAAAATAATTAATACTAAAAAAATTTGTAAATGTCCTTTTGAATATTAATTATACGCACATCTTTGTTGTATCATATTTATATATTTAGAAATATGATATTTGAGACATTTCCACTTAAATAATTAAGCAAGTTAATCGAATTATAATTCGAACTATATTAGTAAATTCAAAATTACTACAATTAAGAATTTTCTTCATTATTTAAAAATATAGATGATATAAAATAAAAAAATGTAATTAAAAAAAAATTATTCTCTCTATTTTTGTAATATCGAAAAAGTTTCATTTTGAGTGTTACTTTTTATATAGAATTTTGGCGTAATTTGATAATTTTAAGAAACTATATCAATGTTTGAAAATCTATTATTTATACTTATTTTAATCATTTCTGAAGCTTTTAGTATAGGATTCTGAAGAATAATGACAGACAAAAAATATAGGATGAGCATTTAATGTGCATAAAATTAGAGAATGAATTTTTTAAATCATTCTATTGAAAATATAAATGTGCTCATATAGATTATAGAAGCACGATTAAATGGAGTTTTGAATAAGAACAGATGACCATAAAGATTTTCAAATGTTGGACCGCATTGAAAGAAAATTCTTTACTAATTTTGCTTAATAATTTAAAAAAGATTTACGCAATAATTTAAATACGTTTCAATCACTAAAAGTAGTTGAAAAGGTTAAGATGAGCAACATATTTTCACTTCAGCAATTTTCTCAAATAAAGGACAAAACAAAATATTCTTTCCAAGGTTAGAGCGTTAACTTCATTGAAAGGAATCCAACAAAACATTTTAAAGTCTCATCTGAAAATTGAAACATAATGAAGGTAAACATTGTATTAGAATATGAATAAATTAGATATTAGGGATAAATTAAGAAAAAAGCAAAAAAAAAATTGGTTTTTAAACTACTTTACTAATCTTGGTGCAAAAAATGTAGTTGTTCCTTTACTATTAAAAGAAAGACAGACTATTTTTTATAAATCTAATTTATGCCATTGAGAAGATTTTTGGTAAGTAACATAAATTTATATGATGAATTTATTAGTAAAATTATTTCAAAAAATTAAAATTTAATATGCTGCAAATTATTTGTTTAGACTAATAGATTTTTTTTTTCAAATTATATTTTTTTAAAAAATTTTTAATTGGAGTTGCATCGAGTGATTAAAAAATATTAAGAAATACTCGTTATTTTCAAGGAAATATGTTATTTTTAGTGGGCTGAAATTTGTACTTTTTTTCTATTTTTAGTGTCTAACAGGAAAAATAGTTGATAATTGAGTTCTGACTTATATTATTTTTTTAATTTATGGTCTCCCGATAAGGTGGATAGCCGGATTATTTCTTAATGGACTGAATGCGGACCTTATTGTACCTACGTGTCCACTTACATACATGATATAAATCCATGTAAGCTATCCAACATGAAAGAGGGCTGTAAATTAATTAATTTAAACTTCATGTTGCCTATAGCTTAAACCACTAAAAAATCCACTGAAATCCCTAAGTAATTTCACGATCTAAAAAACCACTGCTCTCACTGAAGAAAAAACCCATCACTTGCTAATTTTCACAAGCTCCAGATCTATCTGTATTTCATCTTAGTCGTTAAAGCCAAGTTGTATTATTTCAAGTGATAAGTTTTAATTATGCTCATTAGGAGTCTATCAGAAGAGCTATGAGTCTGAGGGCCACTGCAGTTGATGGCCAATTAGATCATGGGTTGTTTTGATTTCAAAGAAGAAGAAAGAGGAAGAGAGCGGTCGCAAGTGGGGTGGATAATTACAGAATTTGAAGAGAAGGTTCATGTCTCTGAACCAAAGGAGAAACATGGCTCTGGGAAGAAGCTTCATAAATGTCTACTGGTACTGGTCCTAGTGTATCTCGACCAGACATTGTTTCTCTTTTCTATAATTAATTTTTTTTAAAGGAAATGGGAATATATGTTTAATGTATTGAAATAAATCTGCAGTCTAGAGATTGAAGAGGAGGAGATTGGAAGATGAAAAGAAGAAGAAAAAGAAAAAAGAAGGAGAAGATCAAGGAGAAAGAAAATATCTAGGAGAGGAAGAAGAAAAAATGCAATCTCAAATAGGTAGAATTTTGGAGAAATTAACTGTTTTAAATTGTTAGTTAAATCAGTGAACTTAATCCCTTTTGTCATGTTGGGCATGTTTACATGGATTAATAGTCGAGTGCATGTAGTGAACACCTAAGTAAATGTGAAGCCTCACTTGATCCCATGAGACAAATTCGGCTGTGTAACTGCATCAAGAGACACCAAATAAAAAAAATTCAAGGTCCAGACACACAAATTGTCACTATTTTCATTTAGACACCAAAAATAAAAAAAAACAAAATTCAGACACTAAAAATAAACATGTATTTCCCTACTTATTACTAAAAATGTCAAATTAAATGAAATTGCAAAAAAACCGTATAAAATTCGATAATTTTTGATTATTAATTCCAAAATTAAATTATCTTACCTATTTTCATTTAGTAATTATATTATGGTGTGTTTATTTGAGCTTCATTATAACTTATCAGACACCATCTTATTAGTTGATATAAAAGAAATAAATTTGCTTGTTTTGTCTTCTTCAAGATAAGGATTTTACGTGGATATTGAAAGGCGAAAAAAAAACTGTAGTTGATTCAAAAAAGCTTAAGTTTTTTAGCACTTAATGGATCATTAAAGATCTATAACTTTTTTTTTTTGACAAAAAAAGACAAAAAAATATTTCTACCTAAATATTTAAAAAATCACAAATTTTATGTGCCTACAAAAGTTGGTGAGAAACCGTAAAAGATGACGGGCCATATGTATTGGAATTTTGTACTTGAATTGTATGTTGATTGCTAACATAGGACTTTTATTGGATATAATTTGAAATTTTATATTCATTATATTAGGTCATAGGCTTCAAAAAGAAGTGAAGATATAATTTATTATATATGTTTACTATGTATGAATTATCATTTTATAGTGAATTTTTAAGTTGATTTGAATTATTTAACTTTCATGGTACATTAATTTTAATTTTAATATTTATTCATTAAGTTAAAATTTATATTGTAATGAACAATACACATTTGTATTATTACAATTCATATTAGGGCTAATAGTTAATCAATAAGGAATTTATATATTTGGCTCTGTCTTCGTATAATGTAACATCAATTTATGATTATGGTATATTATAGAAGTCAGAATAGTAAAAATTAGGCTCATTAAAGATTAATTGAGATTATCTCATTAACCGAACAGTTCTTAATCATTCATCGTTAAATCTATTAAATATCACTCCTTAATCGATCTTAGTTTAATAATGGTTTAATAAAATTGTTGACTTTATATTCAGCATACGACATTTCAGTCGAATCAAACGACTCCGTTACAAGTATCTTATCATCTTAGCAAAGCAATTAAGAAGAAAAAAAAAAAGAGAGTATGGGAAAAGATGACTGAACTACCGAAAGTTTGCTTTCCTAAACTGTGTAGGCTCTACCAGTGGGCCCTAGAAAACGACTTAAGGTTTGCATTAACAGATCTAGGCATTGGATGGTAAAATAGTCTCGGGTCATAAAAATGCAAAAAACAGGGGCACAATGTAATCAGCCCACATTTATTTTATTGTACTATTCAAACTCAAATTTTAGATATTGACTTACAGTGTATTGTAGAATATTATCAGAGTAGGGATACTCCTGAACAAAAAAATAAAAATTTGTCATTTAGATATTCATATTTATGGATTCTTACTTCCGATTGAATAAATTTATCTCTCAACAAAATTTAAAAATAAACTCCGTAAAGTAATTCAAATTAAAACTCGATAAATTCAAAAATTCTATATCTCTTCTTTTTTTAATAAATCCATTATCAAACTTGAATCTGATTACATATACATCGTCTCTATTCATAGAAAATACTTATTTTGCCGGTCTCGCCTAGTTTCGGGAACCTAAATCTACCTATGATCAAGTCTAACTCATCTTATTCGCTGGTGTTAGTACTTAATGTCCTCTTTCAATGGGTAAATAAATAAGCAAAACGCATGGAAGGAAACATGAAAATAGAACTGTTATATTAAGATAATTATTTTGATTTGTTTAAAGAATTAGTTGACACCCAGTGGTAGCTTTTTTAACTCGTTTTTATAATTTTTAATCTTTAATTATCGTAGTATCCAAAAGTCCATTAGCCAATTAATTTTAGATCGCGTTTGAGGTAGACTTATAAAGAGATAAAACGCTCGCTCCTGAGTGTTTAAAGACACTTACATCTAGGTGGTTCAAACTCGAAAAACTTCTTAATTAAGGAGAAAATGGATGTACCTTTCCATCGTGGTCGGTAGGGCGCGGCGTGGAGTTTGGATGAACTCACATTGAGAGTGATGTGGACTGTGGTTAGACCAGGATGATCCGATGGGTCGTGTAGCGTTCAGCAGGGCTGTCTCTCAGTGATTCTGGCTATTGTTAACTTATGGACGGAGAGTTGTGTGACCATTGGAGTATTATTACTCATGTGTTAAGAAGGCCAATTTTTTATGCTACTTTCGTCCCTAAATAGCTAGTTATTTTCCTCTTGGCTCTCATGTTTTGTCTAGCAAACGCTAGACTATGTTTGTAATCTTTTTGATCTTTGCCTCTCCGATCTTACCAAACAAATAATAAATAATTTATTATGTTACTTAACGAGCCTAAAATTTACTGCTCAAACTTGACTTGGGGTTGAAGATTCAATCGTGAAAATTTGGAAAACCGGACTTCGGCTCAAGCTTAAAGATCGAGCAACTCTAAAATAAAATTATTAATATGACACATAAAAAGCGTTAACAGACTCGATAAAGTTCGACGAGCTTTTGAACTGAATATCATTCAGGGCTCGGACCTTGGGCTCGATTCAAGGCCAAATTTTTTCGAACGAGACTCAAATAATTTGGCAAACCAGCTCGGCCGATTTTACACCTCTATTGATGGGATCGAAGACACCCAAAATTGAACAGATTTCATACTTTTGATGAGGGTTTGAGCTAATACAGTTGATTCAGGATTAAATATTTAGCTAAATTATTTGGTTGCGTTTCAATGGAAATTACTTACGAAAGATGAGTGACGTAGATTCATACCAAACCTAGCTTATAACTAAAACTAATTTAATTTGTGAATTAAAATATAAAATTTTATATATCCAAAAAATTGATTCGATCACAATATCATGCGAGCATATTCAAACTTATTAAGGATACATTTCCAATGGCTACTTTAATTATCAGGTGAATTCTCTGTTTCATTTTATTTATTTTTGTTTATTTTGACAGTTCAGGTTTTAGTTTTTAAAACATGGTTAAAATATTCTGGAATATGAAATTTGGAATGCTATAAGTTGATTGATAGTGCGGAATACTCCTAATTGTTACTATTTTGTTTTTTGTATAATAAAGTGATATTAGGACTGGATGTTTTACTAAAGCTCCATTAAATTTATGCTTTCTACAGGTGACTATAAAATTCGTAGATAGATAAAAAATAATCTAGTATTAACTCAATAATTAAATAGCAAAGTTAATTAAAATGAAGAAGTGAAATTATTTATTGAGCAAGTAGGTTTGTATATTTTTGTGTATTAGACGCACGTCCTCGACCCATAGGAATTATATAACCCTTACTCGTGCCGGATCAGGCTCTATAAAGGAGAAAGCTGCCAATGAAAATTCTCCATTTAATAAAAATGAAATAGTTGATTTCGTAGACATTTGAATCATTGTTATTCAGATCAAACTCCGTTTTAACACTATGGATTGATGAAAAATAGAAGAGGCAAGAGAAATTAAAGAGGGAAAATAATATCAGATTTGTGGCGTGTTTTCTTTCACCTAGTTTCGTGAATGAAAAAATATAAGATGAACAAAAAAATTGATAGAGGAAAATGAATTATGGAACCCACATGTCATTTTCTCCAACGAGGAGGAAAGTTGGAGGGAAATGATTAAAAATACAATTTACCCTATTTTATTGTACTTTATGAAAAAAAATAAAGTAAAAATCATAATTTACCGTTCATAAAAATCTTTATCCAAACATTCAAGAGGAAAAATTCTTTCTTATTTTTCTTCCACTATTTTCTTTCCCCCTTGAATTAGTATGCCAAAACACACGATTAGTTTAATCTAACTCAACATACCAAAAAGAAATTACAGGAGTAGAAATAACAAATTTTATAGCATATTTGAGTCTTAAAAAAATTTGACGAGTTATAAAAAATCTACAGTGTTGGAGGAGATAAGTTCACATATCAGCTGGAAGCTAAAGATGCTGAACGGGACTGAAGTCAACCAAAGCAGCTACGTTTTGAAAGCAGACCCACCATTTTCAATTCCCATCAAACCTAAGAATGTCCACCACGATAGGTTTCTACTTTATTACAGAAGTAAAATTTTTAAAGAGAGAGAGAGAGTAGAGAGAGTGTAATGAGCAATCATCTTTATATCCATAATCATAGAAGTACCAGAAGAAACCTTTCAGACAATATTATTAATTTAATTATTATTATTATTAATTATTTTTATTTACATGAGATGAGTGTGTATGTGGTGCAGGTTTCCTGTTTCCCTGACAAACCGAGACAGTCACTGAATGATTGAGACAATAAACAAGTATAGTAACACATTCCAGGAAAGCCTCAAGTAACAATCAGCTTCTCTTTTTCGCTTTGCATCTTTCTAAAGGAGCAGGAATCTTTACACCATCTGATTCATTGTCACGCACATGGTATGTTTTCTTTTTTTTTCCTCTCTCTTTTCATTTTTTTTTTTCTCTAATTAAGAGGAAATTTTGGGCAAATTTCCATATTCTTAGTGGTCGGAAATTTGATGTACACAATGGTGTGAGTGTACTGGACCAGACTATCGCTCATGCAGTTTGGAGTATGTGAGCTTAAGATTTCTATCAAATCTCGCAGAAGACACAATTTGGGAAGCAGTGAAGTGGATCTTCAGATATCTGAGAGGAACTTCAAAAGTTATGTTAAACTTTGGAGGTGAAAAGTCTGCACTTGTTGGTTACACAGATGCCAGATATGCGGGTGATTGTTGTGATGAAAGAAAATCTACAATCAGGATACCTTATTTACATTCTCAGGGGGAGCTATTTCATCGCGGTCAAAGATTACAAAAATGTGTTTCGTTATTAACGACTGAAAGCAGAGTACGTCTGTGCAGCAACGGAAGCAGGAAATTAAATGCTTTGGTTAAATGATTCCTTTACAAGAATTGGGTGTGCAGCAGAAAGATTATATAATTTATTGTGATAGTCAAAGTGCGTAGATTAAGCAAAATACTATGTTATCATACAACTGGACGAAGCACATAATAAGAAATACATTCCTGGACTTAGACTTACCATTGAAGAGAAGCAGTTCCAGATGCGGAAAATCCATACAGAACAAATGCTGTAGATTGATATTACAAGGTCGTGACTGAAGGCAGAAGTTCGAGCTATTTCAAAGCAGCAGGATGGAGAGGTCTCACGCATATAGCAGAGAGGGAAGAGGAATTGTTTGGGGTCCTCCAACATTGTGGATCCACCACACATTTTTGAAAAGAAAAAAAAATAAGGGTAAATTCAAAACGTGTTTCGCAGCTTTATTTTGAACACAGAAAAACTGCTTTCCTTTTTGTTTTTTTCTTCATTCAAACGTGTGTGGGACCGACACACGTTTGAATGAAGATTAAAAAAAAAAAAAGGAAAGCGACGTTTTTTCCTGTTGTTCAAAGTTACAAGCTGCGAAAGAAAGAAAAAGGGAAAAAGTGACGCGTGAATAACGCGTCCACCCGTCCCCTTCTTCCTATAAAAGGAGAAGGTTTTTTCCTTCATAAAGCGCGTACAAAAACATAAAAGCCAATACTACATAGTTAGGTGTAGAAAAATTTTAGAAAAGGTTCCTAAAATTAGGCGAAAGAGAGAAAATAGTGAAAGATATGTAATTTTGAGTGTTTTTTTGTAATAAACACCTCATTATTTTTAGTCAGTACAAGAATTATTCGGAGTTTTTGTTCCGTGAGACGTAATAGCCCAAAACAAGTGAAGGGTGAACCACGTAAAACTCGGTGTTCTTATTTTCATTTGGCATTTACGTAATTATTTAATTTTTTATTGTGGTAAGTTATTTCTGGTGGTTCGATCGTCACATATTCCAATACGAAATTTTGGATGAATATATTAGGTAATATAAGTAATTTTATTTACGTTTTACCACCGGATTTTTCGCGACCCCACTCTGGAATCATTATAATCCGAACATCTTGTGGACGTGGGATGCTGAAAATTAATGTTAATGGATAACAACATCTTTAAGTGGACGTAGGCTAATTCTTAAATTATTTTCATAAACAATTGTTAAGTGTGCATATGTATAGAAGTTTTTTTTTTTTAAATTGTAAAAAAAAAAATAACATATTTGTTTTTCTAACAACCAGTAGGTACCTTAAATTTAATGTGTTATTAATTATTATGACTAAAATACCATCTCTCTCAAAAACCCTAAAACTTTTCTCCTTTCTTTTATAGTGACAATCGGAGAACTCTCATAATCCTCTCAATGTTGAATAGTAATTGAATCATTAATTCTATTAAAAAATTTAGAACTTTCAATGGAATGCTATAAACTTAAAATAACCTTACAGCTTATATTTATATGACAAAAAGTCATCGTTCATTGCTAACTTTCTAAAATTATTTTTTTAAGTCAATTTGAAAAAGTTTTTATTTGACCGAAATGAAAATAACAACTGGACCCTTCTATTGGACTCACTAAAAATCTGATGAATAAATAACTGTGGTCAAGAGGACTCGAACCGAGGACTTCTCACTCCTCATAGAAGTGAAAAGTCAATCAATTCCTTACACTGATTGAACAACTTTCCTAAAATTATTACTACCAAAAGTATTTTTAAAATAAAATAAAATTTAATTTTTTAAATTTATTTTCAAAGCAAAAACGAATTTATTTAGAAATGAGAATAATATATATAAAATTTATTTATAAATGAATTTCAAGTTTGAATTCATTTGATATCAAAAACACAATAGTAAATTTCAATAAAGAGAGAAATTGCAATATATATTTGAATGATTTGTACAAGGGAAACACCCAAATGAAAAAAAAAAAAAAAAAAATACCAGCTTTAAAATATCGATACATTAGATTACAATATGCTTCAATTATCGTTTTTATAAATTATGAAAACTGCAAATTCAACCATTCAATTATACATTTTTTTTTCTGAATGAAAAGAAGGCTAATACTTTAGTCACATTAAATTTAAAAAAAAAAAAAAAATTACACATAGTCTTGTTACCTAATTGTGCACTAGAGCTGCATCTAGTAGCTTTTGTCTAATGCATAAAAAATCTGCACTTTACATAGAAAGTTTTATTAATATGGCACTTTAAAAAGTTATCGAGGAGACTCATATTTTTAATAGTTGCATTTGCTAGTGACAATCTTGTTAGTCTAAGGTTGAATGAATTAAATTTTATATTATTCTCTAGAGAGAAACGCATCTACCCTTGAAGCCAATTCAAATACGTTCACTAAATTTGTTTCAAATTTCAATATATATATATATAATATATCGAGGATAATTACTCATTATACCATATTATTTTCATATTTTACATGTTAAAGAATTAAGAGGTTTGATGAAGGTATTAGAAATAATGCAGTTTGAAAGGAAAAATTTTCTAGACGTGTCATCCCTGAAAGTACTTATCGATCACAAAATATGCAACTTTCATTGACTAATACAGATCTCTCAAAAAACTTTAAGGTGTCACCGAAATATCAACTTAAAACTCACATGGGTTTATGGGGCCCCCTTTTGATTTATTGTTAGCAGTCAGAGCTAGCCATAACTGGAATCATGGTACATCACAATAATAATCACAAAAAGATTTTCAAAGGGATGACAAACATGCACTTGTATGTTTGAGATTTCTTTGATATAATTTATCTCGATTTCAC